>JAKGSA010000244.1:493056-635615 GCA_033558755.1 Philaethria dido | reverse complement strand
TGGTATTTAAGCTTGTGGCGTACTGTGCGGTTTGAAAGTCCTGCGGCAGGAATCAGGTCAAACAATTCCCCAGAACACTCCCCGTGATATATGCGATAGAGAACGCACAACGAGGACACGTCTCTACGCAACGCCAAAGTGTCAAGCCCTGCACAGATTACCGGGTCCCCAACGATTCGAATGGCTCTGCGTTGTATGCGATCAAATGGTTCAAGCTGATACTGGGGTGCACCAGCCCAGAGGTGAGAACAGTACTCCATATGAGGCCGAACCTGAGCCCTATACAGGGCCAAACGGTGTTTTGACGTGAAGTACTGTCTCGCTCTGGCGAAACTTAAACTTAAACGGAGAAGTTCAGACAGACAATATTTTTATACGTTTTCTTAAGTAATACACTAAATAAAATGAATAACTATTACAGGCACTGTCAAGTATGTATTTGAAATACACATTGTTAACGTAACGTGTAATGTCAAAATACAAAATTCTCAAACAAAAATAACTAGTCTTTGGTAAACGTGATATTAATATAGTAACACTGCAATATTAGCAGACGTCACGATAAAGTTTTAACACAGAAATTAAAACCATTCTAAGCTTGGCACCGAACTTCTCATTATCAAAAGTCATTTAAAATACTTAATATTTGGTAAACTTACCTAACTAAAGCAAGTACTCGTAGAACTTGAATTAAGTCGCTCTCCCGCTATTAAGGTCGTTTGACGAGACCCTATCTATTTAAACGGGTTTCTTACGTTGTTAGCTTAGGACATTCATGGTGTAGCTACTTAATTAGTGAATGAAGGCGGCGATCTTTTGATCAAGCGGCGGATCTATTCCTGTTTTACCCACATTGTTTTATTTGGCAATATTCATTTTGTTAATTATCATAAAAGATTAAACACTATATTTAATATAAATACTCCAGTATCTAAATATTTATATCTTCTCTTATACATCTAAAATAATATAAATATAATTTTTAATATCATACCATTTTTTTTATAAAATATAATGTTTTTCATACTTTCATATATAAAAATAATAACTAGTTCTGTTAATAACCTATCATTTTTTAGAAAATCTTAAAAAACCCAAGTGTATGACGTTCTATGTTTTTAAAAATTTATATAATAAATTATTAATAGTAGTAAAAGAAATTATAACTTAACTGATACCGATATAACTTTACGTCGTATTCAGAATTATTATAAGTATAATATTATTCGTTTAAGAGCAAAGTGTCGTAGCTTTTTTCCTTTTTTATTAAAAAATCTATTTCATTTAAATGAAAATGCCTCTAAAAGTCCATTTATGAAAACGAATCAATTTTTACGGTTATTCAGATTGGTGATAAGCTAGCGCCTTAAAAATTCATCGGAGTACAGTTGAATCTCTTAGAGTAACTGAATCTTTAATTAAATTTGGACTCAATGGACTCATTAGTAAGATAATCAATTTAACCTTTATACTAACACCGCAATGACAATATTTAATGATAAAATCTTTTTCATCGTTCTGTAACTTTTTAATCTTAGACATTACTATGTCTGTGTAATTAAAAATCTCCATATTTTTATATTTAAGCGCATATTTAAAGCACAGAAAAAGGAAAAGTTAACGACTTAAGGAAGCACAATTCCTACAAATACTTTAAAGCTAAAAAGATAGATCAAAAAATAAAAAAGGATCTTCAGAGTGTTTTCAAGGCATTTCTTGACAATATCCTTTCTACGTTTCCTAATACAACATGTAAGAAGTAAAAGCTATTTTATTTGTAAATATCTAATAAAATTTATTTACTTATACTTGTCAATACGAACCGATATACTAGCACACAGTAAGACAATAGACATTTGATATATCTTCTCGATTTGCCACCCATCATAAAAATTACTTTAGTATACCACATGGCCTCGGGGCAGAGGGCACATGATAGGAAAATTCAATGAAGCGTTTTCGTAATTTCGGTTTTCCGGGCTGGCGCGCCGCGTAATCGACCAACCTACGGCGGGTCCACATGTACTTATATATGTACGTCTTTACCGATCTCGTTAATCCCACCTAAACATCAAAGTATCAAAGCAATACGTGGGCTATATTGCTGTTATTATTATCACACAATTTTCTAGGGGGCATATTCTAAGATATTTTTGTTATTGAATCTTATATGCTTATTGGTATAATATTAGTAAAAAAATAATTTAACAAAGAATCATTAGAAATTCTTAGATTATATTCTAAAGTAATATAAGTATTCAAAAAAAAATATTCCGATTGTGCGTTATCAAAAACAATTTCTGTAATTTGTATATTGAATATAACTTATACACATTATCCTTTTTGTATTTACGTAGGTTTATATTTGATAAGCAATATGTTCAAATATTAATGGTATGCCTTGAATAAATAAAAACAATAATATCACTTCTTCATCATCATCCAAGGATGGCTGGAGGGTTAGGTTTGTGTTCGTATGTTTTTAAAAGTGCATAAATATAAAACACGCAAACAAAACTTCTATTACGCTTAAAATATTTGGATTACTTTTTGGAAAAAAACTTGGTTAAAATATATTACGTTCTTTTACTTAGATATTTTTCTGCATACTTCATAAATTTATTGAGAAGAGGGTGAGTTTGATTGTAATTTTTAGGGTAACTTTAACTGATTCTTTTGGATCCATATTAAGTGATTCCTTTAGTAACTTCGGTAATATAATTCTTCTTTAATGAAAAAGTTACTTTACTCTTTGACGTAAATCCCAACCGCAAGTATTATGGTATTCTTTATGCCACTTGGATTTAGGTATATTATATACTTCAAAATATTGTTACGATATGTACTTTAGTACTTATCGAAACATAAATAAAAATATGAAATATAAATCATAAATAAAATTCGAAATACAAATGATATATAATATTAAATTTGGAAAATAAATATATAAATTTTATATATACAAAATAATAAAACGTAATCAATTTCAATAATTAAAAGTGAACGAACATGTTTGGACAACACACTTTGTATGGAAATGTCACATTGTGTGCATCGTCTTCCCCAATTTATTATAAGATAGCATCGTCATCTACTGAAAGGTAAAAAAAAGGAAACAGGTGTGAATAAGTCAACTTATACATACATTGTCTTAAATATTGATAAGCATTAGGATCCATAGTGAATAAATGACTAACCCAAAAAAAATTAAGCAAATCAAACACTTTCAGGTAAAAAAGTTTTTTTTTTAACTTCACGCTATATCTCGCATATAGTAAGGTAGGCAGAGGGAACCTGAGAACCTAGTGTTAAGACACTCCGTTCTCTTTGAACAATTCCGTTTCCCACTTTCCGCCAGATTGAGGCATTGCGTGTTGAGTGGCAGAAATCAACGCCGCGCTTTGCTTTGTTACCAAACTCAGAAAATAAAAATACTAGATACATTTCCTGGAGTAGGAATTGAACCCACAACCTGCCGCGTTAACAGTCGCACTCTTGTGCCTCTGCGCCACAACAGGCGTTTAAACTAGCAAGTAGGCAAGTATTTAAATAAAAACAGTATTTATCAATCAAATGTAAACTTAAAAATAATTGTCCTGAAACGTATTTATATTTATTTTATCAATTCCTCCACGCCTGGTACAGATATATAAAAATCACATTTGTCCAATTTGTTAGAATTAGTCCAACTCTGAAAAATAAATATTAATAATATAACATTTATATATTTAAATGCCTATAACAATACTTTAGATAAGTTTATGTAATTACAGAAATTAATAATATATTTTTATCTTTTATATAAGAAATAAACAAACTTCCAAAGAGATTTTCTAAGAGAATAATAACTGGCTACTGACAGCGAAAGATAAGGCATCCAGCATAATAAGAACAGCGACTGACGTTCTCTTTATTGCGTAATTATTTCTGGCATTGAAAATGTCCTCGAATAAAGATAAATAAGCGAACACTAGTTACAAAGAAATGCTTCCGAGAGATTAAGATACTTAAAATCGTAGTTCGTCATTAAATGTCTTATACTTACTTAAACTTTACATATCCATAACGACTTTTGTTAAAAATAAAATGACAGACTTTATTGACGGCCTATCTCTATCCTGAGACCCTAAATGTACCAAGATGGAGTGAAAAATAATTACATT
Source organism: Philaethria dido (assembly GCA_033558755.1). NCBI lineage: Eukaryota > Metazoa > Arthropoda > Insecta > Lepidoptera > Nymphalidae > Philaethria > Philaethria dido. The sequence continues at coordinate 631,452 of JAKGSA010000244.1, read as the reverse complement.
TAAGTAGAAATACCTGTAGTAGAATATTATTACCGCAATGATGAATTCATACATTAACTTATTTGTATTCCTCCGCGTGTATTGCTTAGCTGCATAAAATGAGCTTTATGGATTGAAAACGTGACGAAAATTCAACTGATATTGTTACATACAGCATGCACTATATTCAAATCTAACCGTAATATTTCTCATGACGATGCTTGTGGGAGCTTTGTAGGTGGTAAGTAAGAGCTAGTTCTGAACAGAAACTGAAACTTCGCACAAAGGACTTGTATGGACTTGTGTGGCTGGACTTTTACTTTATACTTACCTCTAATACAAATAACAATACAAAATGAGCTTCCGATTACGAATATTCATTTTCTGTTTTACCTTTATAAATATTTACTTTGAATATTGAAGTTTCATAAAAAAAGTAACAGTTTTACCCATGTTTTTGGATACTTTCCAAAAACTCTAGGCAATTAAAGTACACATTTTGTCATATCCTACTATGTCAAAATTTCTATATAGTTATGTCGTATAATTTTAATTATAAAAAATATACAAAATAATTTTGAAAGTCAAATGATAATTAGTAATATATAGAAACACAGTTGTACAATTGTTTAAAAAACTGAATCGATACAATATTACATAGTGATATTCAAGTTCCTTCTATGTCACTTATTGCATAGTTACGTAAAAATAAAAAAAAAATGTTATTACATACTTTTGTGACTATAATATAATTATAAGCATTTAAAATTAACAATTATTTTTTTCTTTTAATTTAAAGATTGTACTTAGTTACTGATTTTATGACGTTCAATAATTCATAATAATTTAGTAATAATCCCAAAGCCAGTCAAGATTAAAGACTAACAGATTAAGAGATTGTTTCAAAGTAAAAGTTTCGAAGCTCTCGATACTTTCCATGTACTATGGTGGTAAGGCCGCGTGCACGATTTTTGGTAAACCGTCAAATAAATGTTTGCTTAAAGAACTTCTAGATATTATGTAAAATTGTTGACACTTGTTTTGGAATGCGTGTAAAATAATGCATATAATTGTTTTTTTTAGTAAGATATAGTAGAAGTAGAAGCAAAAAACTTGTAAATAACAATAATTTAAAGTACCTAAAATATTGTATAAGCGAGTTAATAAGCATAGGAATATAATTTATTCTCAAACCTGGCTAATAACATTCCTCAGCGTTGGACATAAATTTGTAGAAGACGGAGCAAAATTTATGATTTAATATACAACAAAGGCCATCAAAGATAACGCTGAAACGTCTGTTGATTATAATATAAGCGCTCTAATCAAAGAAGTAAGTTTAATAACTGCTTATAAATGCTTAGTTACTAATTACTATAGTTTATTATTATTTCATAAAATTAACTAAATATATTTGCTAACAGACGAAATTAAATATGATTTTTATTATATTTAACATAAAGGAATGAATTATGCGTTATGGTGAAACGATAGATAATTGTTGTGGACACTACAAAGCATATGCATATTTTAGTAATGTATTAAAAAAATTACATATCATACTCCGTGCTAATAAACTTTGACATCTGTTGAAAAAATTGTGCAAATATTTGACGATCAATCCTCCTTCGTGTGTTCTCGATACAATGTGACATTGGCGAAGTAATTTACATGTTGGCATGTTGGCATGGCATGTTCGAAGCATTATAATTAGAGAAATGATCTGTAAATAAATGACATATTGATAGCATGGTTTACTGAAAATATTATTTTTATATACTGGCACGTTCGAAGCGCCATAATAAATGACTGAACTGAACTATTACGATAATAAAATACATGTATATATTTCAAGCATTATAAGAATTAATTTTAAATGCTTAAAGATTTATTCAGTAATTATATTCAACATATTTCTACTATGAAAAACTACTTGAAGGCACAAGGCACAGTAGGAATTTTTTGGGTAAATATATATTAATAGCACGTTATATATATATATATATATATATTTAATATTCAGAATATAGAAAATAATATATAAACTAATGTATAGAGATATCATATTATTCTTAAAGAGGTTTTCTTAATACCGCAATGGGGAAGTCTTTATCTACGGGTAATGTTATAGCCCTGCGAACAATTTATTGCTTACGCACCTGACGCCACACTGGGGGGAGGGACTTTGGCACTGCGTTTCCGCAAAATATTTCAGTGGTTAGTCATTTCAGCATTTTGTTATTCTTATTTTAATAAAAATATAAAACGTACCACATTTCGAACATAAAATTCTGTCCAATTTAATAAAAAGCAGTTAAAAATATTTTTAGTGAAAAACAAACTGAAAATGATAAAACGTTGTATTCTTTCTTCTTTTGCGTTTATATTCATAAAACTTTCATAGATGACCACTGGTCAACCATAATGCAATTTGTTCGTGTTAGAAAAGATTTTGGTTCCGAAACCATCTTATACTTGTGACACATACTTAAGTAGATAATATATGTACTCGTATGTACAGCACTTATTACTAAATTTAGCTGCTAACGAGGATTTCACAAAACAATTGGTAAATAATTTTACAATAGTGTCTTAGCACTATCGTAACGCAGTGGGACAGCGTTTGATTGTATATGCGATGGTCGTGAGTTCCATTCCCACTAGGAGGAATGATTATTAAGTTGTTTAATTTCCACGCTCTGTTAAAACAAAACGACTTAAGCTCCATTATTTAACTCGCAATGTCTCGATGTCAGGAAAGTGGAGAACGGAGTGTCTTGACAATAGATTCCCTCTAGGTACCTTGCTACGCGAGAAAGGCGTGAAACTAAACATACTTAATAATTAGAGGCCGTATGAGAATTTTAGAATTGACTATTTTACCTAAAAATGAACGGTCAGAGTATAATGAGAGTGTTTTGTCACTATCAATAAAGACATATCACGTATGTATTTAAATACTTGTATTATAGGCTTCAATTTATTTAGTTTTAAAAATTTTAAAAGTTAGAAGATACAATTTTAGAGTGGGACATTTCATTATATGTATGTAAAACAAATTAATACAAAAAAAAATATAGACAATTTCCAACAAGTTTATGTTGCAATTTATGGTTAATGTAGGTAATATGTAATAATATCTAATCAATATCTGAGTAAATATGTAATCAAATATGGTGATTAATATAGATCCCGGCTGTAGGTATTCAATCACAGAGTCGCATGTCACTGTCATGCCGACTACAAGACAGCCTTGTGTTATTGTTCAGAATATTCAAACTATTTTTAGTTATAATCAATAATAAAGCAATTGTGCTTGAAATTCTGTTTAATTTAATTAACTATTAAGATACAATGGGTCTATAGCAGTAGCGAGGCGTCCATATAATTCGATTCCCACCGGCTTGCCTAACTTTTTAGACCTAAGACCTTAGAGACCTAAAAAAAGCTCGCTAGTAAAATGTAGAGCTCGAAAACACATAATCAAACTAGGTGTGAGAGCTAAAAAAAAAGTACGCCAGGAAAATATTGGGTAAAAAGTGCAAAAAAACAAGCTCTGACATGTTATACACCTAAAACAAACAAAAACCCAAAATTTGATAGTAAAATTACTAAATACCTTGACATCTTATACCGGTTTCCCTAAATATATCGGCTTTCCTAAAAATTACCGACTTCCCTAAATATACATCGGCTTCCCTTAATTTACCGGCTTGCCTAACTAAAACCCTCCCCACTGTTCTATAGCTTACGAAGATTATCAGCTTAAATTTTACTACAAATTTTATTCTCTTGACAGTTAGCTTATAGTGAAAGAAGAAAACAATTAATTGCTCTATGTATATTGCCTACAGATCTAATAAATGTATTGCTAACAAGGTTTTTACTAAATTGCTTAAAGCCTTGCCTATACTCTAATTTAAAACGGACTTTTTTGTACAACAAATTTGACATTAAGAAAATTAATACATTAATATACATATACATGATTATAATACAATAAAAGTACATTATTACTTTACGATACCTTGTACTTTCCATAAATTTTTCCCAACACTATAGCGACATAGCCACTTCTAAAACAAATTGCTTTACTAAGTGACGTTAGGTCAAAGCTTTATAAGTTTAAGAAATACTTTTGAAGTTTACTCGATAAATTGTTCAGTTTACTTTCGATTCTACGATCTTAAAACGAACGAGAACGAAAGAGAGAAAAGTCTTTGCCATATTGAAAATGTTTCTTATTTAAGTAATTCAGTTTAATAATTAGCGATATAGAATTGTAATTTCATTTTAAAATTTATAAATTTCAGACATTTCTACTTCTTATACAATTATTTGAATACATTTTTTTTAATACTAACCTTTTTTACAACATGAAAATAAAACAATAGTCATTTTTTCATTCATTTTTAATTGTTTTTATATTATATAGGTACATGTAAACGGAGCTTATAAGGTCACAAAGTTTACACGTTCGATTCCATTCATACGAAAACAATATGATTGTTAAATCCAGCTAGCTTATTGTATTCGAACAACTGTATAAATTTATTATAAGGTACTCCCAAGTTTTCCCACTGCAATACTATAAACAGAATAAGGCTAACAGGTTGCGTGAAATGAAATCTTGCTCGCCTGAATATTTTATTAAAACGTGTGCTTACTGTGTATGGGATTGTGGGTTAAAATCTAACAGAGCTAATACTTTTATTAACCATTCTGTTATTTACATAGATTATAGTATTAATGGATAATTTTTAATTATGTTCTTGAAAATAAAATAAAGAAAATATAATTATTACGTTTAAATTTTTATCTGTAACAGATCAATTAAAATTATTGATTTTTGAAAACACATCAATACAATTTGTATTAAATATTGATTGATTATTTGGTTTTGTGTAATATACTATCTGTTATTAAAACACTGAATAACACATTAATATGGAAAATAAATACAATTACATTTAACAGAATTCTAACGAATGTCATTTAGTTACATAGACACTGCTGTGTTTAAGTTACAAAGAGTTACGACGCATAGGCATAGTAATCACTGTGTAAAAAATACCTCAATTTTTGGCAATCGAGATTATTTAGTCCATTTATACGTATTATAATCAATAAATGTTTACTTGTTGCGTCATAGCTTTATTGTATAGGAACAAAAGAAAAACCCATGGTGACAAAATTATTGAATTTTCTATCTTTGCGTACAGCATATTACCAAGCTCATAATTAATATGATAAAAAATTAAATCTAATTAGCAGTGCAAAGTACATAAATAATCACAAAATACTTCTTTTTTCATCAACTATTTTTACCCTAACAATACACTATTACGCGCAATAACTCTTTAACGATGAATAATTTTTTCTTAAGTTACCCATTATGCAAGTAGCACAGAATGAAACAATTTTAAAATACAAAGAGTCTGGACGTGGTTTAATGTTAGAAACAAAAGGATGTCAGGATGTAAGGATGTCAAGGTGTTCTATTTTAGATAAACATACCTATCTACATACAATATAGAATTACTTCGCCAAGTTATAATTTGTCTAAGTGTCATATAAAAAAAAATATAATTTAACTTTTAATTAACCGCCTAATACCAATACATAAAAGTGAGTTAATGAATTATAGATAAATCAATATTACTGCATTAGGATTTTTTTTGTAAACCAATAAATATTCTTAATATAGATAAGCAACTTTGTTGATAATCTGTTATATACATATATGTTATACATACGGTTATCTCACATTATTCTTCAAAACCATTGCTTACTTTATTATCAATTCAATTGAATATTAACTTACAATAAATACCTCAAGTATGGTGCGTCAAAAAGGCACCGACCTTTTCCCGCCTTTTTTTATTAAAACATTGAATTAAACGTATTCAGTCTGTATTTTAAATTTAATATCAACAAATTTCTAAGCGCATTTTTACATAACGCTCCAGCCAAGATCCATCTTTTTCCTTTTTTAAAAATAAAAATAAACTATAGACAGCCAGTACCTCATACAAACAGCATATTTTACAAAATAAAAATATTATTTATTTTTTCTATTTATTTTTAAATATTATATTATTTCTGTCTATATAATATATGTGTTTTTACATACATTTATATATTATTATAAAATCTAGTAAAGATTGAACTTTGTAATGATATGTAAGTTGAATTAAGTAGTAAATAAGCAAACATCCTTACTTATATTATAAATGCGAAAGTAACTCTGTCTGTCTGTCTGTCACGCTTTCACGCCTAAGCCACTGAAATGATTTTGATGAAATTCAGTATGAAGGTAGAACTGAACTAGGACAAGGTCATAGGATATTTTTTATCGCGAAAAAATTTTTATAAAAAAATATTTTTATTTTTTATATATTTTTTTTGACAAATAATCTAGACATTGTGAAAGTCTACAGGCTACTCCTTATACGTCGCGCGATATAGCCGAATTCCACGCGGGCGAAGCCGCGGGCGGAAAGCTAGTTAAATATAAACATAAAATTCTGAACATATTTAAATTTAAAAGTGAGCTGTCATGTTCACATCTTGAACAGTCATCCTTGAAAATGTTAATACTATTCCATCAATTTTTTAAGTAAAATTTAACTTTTTCGGCCTTTTTTATTATAGTCAATGTCTATTAATAGTATGATATAGGAAAAAGCTATATTTAAATTAGAATTACTTTTATATAATTTAACTTTAAAATTAAAATTATGGTTTTAAAATCATACGAATTTAAATTTGTATAAGAACTGAAAACAAGGAATTATTGTGAACCATAAAGCTTGCTACTGACGAAGAGAACATAAGTTTATATATAAGTTTACGTCTAAATTGCCAGACAAGTTTACTTTGATGTGCCTATTCCGTTCAGATGGTTGATGTAAATTACTTTAGACACGTAATATCAATTAAGTTATGACGATTTTAGGCAAATTAGGACGAGATACTACTTAACTATATCTAGTATATAAAGTCATTATAATACCCTTTCTTTTCGGACTATATTAGCTGTTGTATTTAAATTTGTGGTAGCATCATCATTTTTTAACACAATTTCTAATATACGAGTATGTGTATCTTTTTAAGGCATTAGGCTTTAATTAAAAAAATAAACAAGATACTTGATTGATGAATTTGTGTTGTTTGTTGACGTAACCGATTATTAGTCATTTAAATATGCTTTGTTAAAATAAAATAGACACATATCGGAGAGTTATTATAAATCAATATTTCATCGTTATAGAAATTTGATTTGCGCAAAGGAATTGAATGTCACCCTCGAAACTTTGATCACAAAATGAAATGAAGGCATAATTCTTTTAGCATAAGTAATGGGTTTCACATGCAGACAAGATTAGTGAGTCTTTAAAAATAAAAAAATATACGGAATTAGGCAATACTTTTACATAACATGAAAATAATATAGAAAACTGTAAAACCAAGTGTAGCCAGTATTAATTAAAACAAATCTTTTCTTAAATTTTAAATAATTACTTATTTATGGTTCTCCTGTTGCTTAATCTATGTAAGTAGGTATCTACATCGTAATGTAAATGGCCATTATTTAAAACAGTTTAAAATTTATGTAAAACTGCGCGGCTTACTTTTTATTATAATATTTTACTCCTTGCAAAGCGGATTAGCGAGACTCGACGACGCAATACGTTTTTATCTCAGTTCAAAAATTCTTTATTCACGCTTATATAAGGGCACGAAGTTAGAAAAATCCTACCCGGCTAAAACATAGTCACTTGTGAAATAAACGTGGATAGACAAAAATAATTAGTAATTAAGACATTTAAACGAAGACATCATTATAAAAGTTGAATAAAAGCCTATGAAAAACTGTGTGAAAAATAAAAACCTATAGAGATTATAATAACTGTATTACTAAATACACATATTTTTAATTTTTCTATGATTTTTTTTATTTCTTCTATTTTTATTTTATTACACGAGATATATACTAATACATGTAATGCGTGTGTGTACTTGAAATAGGTAATTTATTGTTATAATAGTTACATTTGTATGTCTTAATAATACGTAACTAATAGATATTATTCGCTGAAGCAGCTTTTCCCGAAAACCCAACATTCAGTAATAAGCTGAAAACTGCAACCTCAGCTGCTTTCAACTCAGCGTAATTATCTCCACAACAGTGGTCAATATCACAGTGTATTAAATAAAACCAACCTAGTGAATGACTTGTTTGTTTCTATGCATTACCATATACATTTTGTTTGGTGGTAGGAGGTTCGTCCTCCGTCTGGCTCGCGACCACTATCATGTCAAAGACGAACCGCCAAATATCTTGTGATGTGTTCCGGTTCGATGGCATGTAAGCCAGGTTTTACCCTTTCCCACCTATTCTTTCCCAAAAATGTGGTGGTTCCGATAGCGGACTACTACATTATCCTCCCCTTCCGTCTCTATCCTCTAGGTTGGCAACGCATCTATATCAACATCTCTGGTGGTGTAGATGTTCATGGGCGAAGGTAACCACTTACCATCAGGTGGTCCTTCTGCTCGTTTGCCATCCGTTATCCATAAAAAAAAAAAAAAATACATCGTGGCATTTATATATTAAATATGCTTCTTTTTTAAGCTTCACGTTGTTGTGTTGTTGTGCTGTATCCAGCACCGACCAGGGTAGGCAGGGGGAACCAGAGAACCTAGTGTTAAAACACTCCGTTCTCTTATAATATTTTCGTTTCCCACTTTTTGCCGAATTGAGGCATTGCGTGCTGAGTGGCGGAACTCTCCGCCACGCTTTGCTTTGCTATCATTAGCGAGGAAATGAAAACACTAAGTATTATTTAATATTTTTATTTCCTGGAGTAGGAATCGAACCCATATCCTGTCGCGTTTACAGTCACACGCTTGTACTTCTACACCACTGCAGGCCTCAAAAATGCTTTCACAATTATTTTAAATAATAATTTTATCACAAAAAGCAAATTAAGGTCATATAGAAACCTAAACCTAAGATTGAGATATAAGCCATAATTGTATTATATATAAACACCAGTCAATGTTGTAATCAATTTAATTGTTCAGGTTACATATAATGTAGGAATAAACAATGGTAAGATTTACGGTTGCGATCATCTTTGAGATAATATATATAGAGATAGTACCCTCGTCAAACGTTGGAAACCGCAATAATGGAGGTTTCGGTATTCGTATCGAATTTAACCACCCTTTGTCCTTTCCTACAAGTTGCTCTCAGTATCTGTCATTCTTCACAGCAAAGAAAAGAAGATTCCGTTCTGCATGAGCGTCAGTTATATTAAATATTTAGAATTTTTAATATTAAATTTTATTTTTTATTACAACATCACTTATTTTATACATATTTATTTGGTTTTCTTAGCTTGTTTATTACTTTTATAGAAGAATCTCACTATAATATATCAAGCTTTAACAATACAAGTCAAACATCACAAAAGTGAACGTGAAACTAAATGTAAATATCGTATAAATCTTCACGCCGTACAAGTTCCTCATTAAAGCTAATAAAGGGTGTCCCAAAATTAACGCAAGATTTGACTTTGCCGCCATTTGCTATTATATTCATTATTCATTCGCTATTAAAAGACTAAAAATGGCATTTTCTGTTTAATTCAAATCTTGCGTTAATTTTGGGACACCCTATATAACTCTCATGGCACACCTGTGAACTAAGCATATCATTATTAAACATGAAAAGAATTATAATGTAAAATTCGGGTATATCTTAATGCCTAAAATGTTTTATATTTTTAAAATTTTATTATGCACATGAGTGTTAATATTTATTGTGAACATATTTTATTTGGGTTTCTGCTTTAGCTTAATAGATAGTTCGTATAAAATAATAAAGCTAAAATTTATTTTCAAGATATTATGAAATTCGAAGAGCCTCATGTAAAATCCACGAATGGTTTAAAAGTGAAAAGAACAGTATGAGTTCATGTTCAAGATAGAGATGTAAGTGACTCTTCTTTTAAGTATGTAAAGACATAATAACTTTACGCGTATTAGTTTGACGCATGTAATTAACAGAAGATAAAAAAGAAAAAACAAAATATATGTATATTAGCATATAATTCTTTCTACTTCCTTTAAAATTAACTTTATAATGCAAGTTAGGTACAGTGGGGAACGGAATTGTTGAAAGAGAAGGGAGGGTCTTAACACTAGGTTCTCTGGTTCACTGTGCCTACCCTGCTATTTGCGGGTTACAGCGTGAAGTTAAAAAATAAATAAATAAATAAATAAAAAATAATAAAAAAAGGTTACGTACTATTTTTTCATAAACTGTAATGATATAATATACATATCGAATCCATGACAATTAAATATAAGTTTTTTATACTTATCCACTCAAGCCAATCAAATTCACAGCATGTCATAAAAATTATAAAAAATTGCAAAAGTAATATTTAATAAAAGAGATTTTGGCGATAAAATCTGTGAACCGTTAAACAATTCGAAATATTTAATAAGTATCGAACAGGGAATTGTCAAATACATTTACCTATTTCATAACATAAATACTATACAACACCCACACGACTTGCTTTGACTCGTACATCCGCTATTGAAATTATCAAAGAGTACCGTTTTATTTATTATGTCCTCTACTTTGTCCTTACAAGAGATTCACAAAATTTAGTTATTGTGATAGCTCCAACAAAAAAATATTATCGAATATGAAAATAAAAAAAAATAAAGAAAAAAAAATAGTAAGGTAATAAGTTCATTTAGTCCTTCGTCTGAAAATAAACTTTAGGTGGATGTTGATAAAAACAAAAAACATGACATAAACATTACAGGATATAAAATGAAAAACGTATAGACACCATTGCGATTTAGATTAAAGATTCGCGATGCGATTCACATCGCATTGCAAAATGGGATCGCATCAACAATCATGATGTGTAGAAACTTCATGGTTGTTGATCCAATTCCAAATCGGTGGATCGAGAAGTTATCTTTTATATTATTTTCATTTTACCAGTGAAGAATTACACAGAATTACTCGTGTGGAGAATACTGATACTGATTTCTTTTCTGACTCATGAGTAATAAAAAAAATAAATTAGTTACATTTAATGTGTGGGACATTACACATTTGCGTCAATTAAATTTAAAAAAGCAATCTCTTTTAATTATTAATGTACTTTTACACTATTTTATAATTGTTTGTATTGTATATTTTGACTATAAAATCGATATAAATCGATCCTTTTTTGATAAATTAAAAGTTCGTAGCTTTAGTAGTATAAGTATTGTATGTATATAGTTTCCGAAACCATCATCAGAACAAATTTGTTGATTTTCCTGAGGAAATCAATAAAAGCAACTACTTCCTCTGTCACAACTCTTCTATCACCGAAGTTATTTATTTTTAAATTTTTGGCCCATTTGATTATTAAATAAAAACGTGATTTTTTTTGTCAAAAATACTTTAATTATCTTTATGTACATTAAATACAAAATAGAAACAACATATAATATTCGCATGACAAGTGATTTTATCTATAAGTATCTATAACATGGCTTTAATATCAACAAAAATATAATCAGTGCTACCTAATAATTTTAGTCTAACAGAAAATTTCACACGTATTGCAGTCACCTCCCCAACGCAATTTACGTATTCCCTTACTTTCTAGGCATGGACCCACTGCTCTTTCGATCTACTGTTGGCATAAGCTTCAAGGCAAACCAAGCAAAAGTAATTATTTTCTTACTGTCTGTCGTCATCACATTTTCTCTTCTTCTGATTAATTTTCTAAGGTTTTTAAGTTTTTTTATTTTCTTCCCTAACGACACAATTTTAAAATTCTTTCTTGTTCATTAAATCTTCCTTATATTATCTTCAACGTTATCCTTACTGAACAACTCGGTAAGCACAGCAATTTTGATTTTGCGCGTGTATGTGTATGTATCGCTTGCAAACAAATATTTGTATTTTTTTAAAAAAAGCATTGTCAAAATAGAAAAATTAAGTCTAATAAGAGAGTTGTCACACACCATCACAACTAGTAAATTAGTAAATTTTTATACCTGCAGTATATGATTATTCTTCATACATTCGCTCATTCACATACATTATTTTTTTAGCTTAAGCTGTATCCCGCAGTAGCAGGGTAGGCAGAAAACCTAGTATTAAGACACTCCATGCACTTTTGAAAAATTCCATTCCCTACATTCATTCATTCAAAGTCAATGTCATAAATACACAAACACGAAAGCCAGCCAGGGCGAGAGCAGACGTGTGACCATTGGTGCAGGTACGAGCCTGTGATATACCTACAGGCACCCATTATACAATACTTATCAATTAGGCTAAGGTAATTTATTTATTAGATACCACATAGCATATGTAATTATATTTAAAAATTAATACTATTTTCATATCAAAACATATTACAATATCGTCTATTTTTAGTAACGTAACTACGCTCATCCTTGATACCTTTCTTTGGTACGAAACCTTCGTCAAAACCGCAATTATGGCGGTTTTGAAATTTGTGTCAATCCTTGAATATTTCGTACTTCTATTAGAATACACTTTGAAGTACCCGTCGTACCCGTTATGATTTGAAATCATATCCTCATCGTTTTACAACACTAATTATACAGATAATATAAACAAATACATCGAAGGTTTTTTTGTACAACAAAGTAGATACTAGATATTTAATATAAACTTATTCGTGACATAGTTTGAAGCATAACCATAAATATTTGTGTAATTGGGTAAAATGCAATGCAAATTAGGAATTACCAAATAATAAACAAATTGATGAAATGAAACTACACGAAATATCGTTCAATGCTCGCCTCCAAATGACTAGTAGCTTTTAATATTAGTGGCAATTCAGGTAGTTTCCCAATAGAAGCAACATTCGATCACAAATATAACCTACTTTTAACTGATTGATTTTAAAACAAAAATATATCACGAAATATATTTATATATAGTCGTATATTACGCAGGTAAACAATCAAATAATCAAGTTAAAATAGTTTACGAGCTTTATCGACTGGAATATTTTAATGAAATTCGAAAGTTTGCAGCCTCGTTTTCCATTAATCACAATCAAATAAAATACTATATCTGCATTTTATATGTAGAATTGATCAGTTATCTGCAAATTCTTTTTTTTTAAATAATAACGCTGTCAGTAAATAGGCATAACGGAGTGCAACGTAGTAAATACGTTTAAAGTGTACTTTTTAACTTATGATATAATTATAACTACATATATATGTCTACATATATCATATACATACACATGCTTATATCATGTTACATTGAACTAAAACCTCCTCTTCTATGAATTTATCAGACATGCAACTAATATAGAAGTTTAGGCAGCTACAAAAACTATGCCTCAATAATGTTGATTAAACTGAAACATCAGTTTAGTTTAATTTAATAAAAACTTGCACTATTTCTTCTAACTTAAAATTTGTTTGATAAATCAAATGTTTCAAGAAAGAGAACTATAAATTGGTATTACATTTATTGTATTGGTATGTGACTGAGTTTTGAATATGTAAATTTAAAAAGATTATGTCTAACTGAACTGAAACCGAAACCAACAAAACTTCGAACCTCGGGGTCAACTTTTAAACATAATATAGATTTAAAGGATAAGCACCATATTTAAAGAACTGAACTGAACTGATTTAAAAAATTGATTTAGGAATATAGTTTTGATCGCCATACAGTAATACCAAGATATTATATATAGTATGTATAAATATTTCTATTTAGTACAACAATACGCTTAGCTAATCCATAAAAAAAAATAATAGGTATTCATAGTGTAGGAATATTACAATTTACCTACATTTCCACATATCTTTGTTTCAAAACGAGATATTATGTCAAAGAGGTATGACCAACACTATGAATATGAATTCTGTTTCACTATTTGACTTCGGAGTGCAGCTTAAAATAACATACCTCTTGACAATAGAATAGAATTTTTTATGAGTTCAACATTTCAACATTTTACATAAAACCAGGATATTTTATAGATGTTGCTCCGTTATTTATTTTCATTATTACATATCGTTGGCAAATTGACAAAGGGACGTATCTGCAAATTGATTGTTTCGAGATATTACTGATCAAAAATCCTTTTGTCATTGCGGGAACTGCAACTCTGGCAGATACGTCCTTTGGTCACGGCTTCTCTTTGCGTTTCGAAGGAAGTAAACGCTCGGGGGTTCCCATAACTTCATAGAGACGAGTCTAGTGGTACCTTTAATAAAGTTATCTCAAAATGTCAAAATTTGCAGATACGTCCCTTTGTCAATTTGCCAACGATATTATAATTTAGAAAAATGTTATTCCAAATAATTATAAGAAAATGAATTATATAAGAAAATGAATTATGTAAAAGATGTTCCATTATAATTTCTACTTTATTTCTTTAATACAATTCACAAATATATTAATACTAAACTAAGAAAGAAGCATGGGGGATATATACCGAGAGTATTAAATATTGCAGACCACGTATACTAAGTATATATGTACGCTTATACTTTTAGTACTTAGGTTAAATGAAAATTTAGATGTAGGTCAGACCAAAGTCAGATAAATAAAAACATTTTTACATAAAAAGTGACAACACACTGAAATGTAAGCTCTTCAACATAAGCTTTTTAAAAGGTTATATGGACAGTTTGTTTGTGCCGTAAAAAATATTTGTATGACCGTTTTTATTAAAAACCTTAAAAGACTAGACGATCGTAAAAATATAATTTAAGTTAAGTTATTTCTATTTCACAAAAGCCGTTTACGAAATATTTCAGTATATATATACTCGTACATATTCGAGATACAGTTAGAGTAACGTCCCCGCAAATGAGCTCCAAATAGCTAATAAAGGGGATTGGTCCCTCGGCGTATTTCAAACTGCTGATGCTAAACACCTGCTTTATTATCCGTATTTCATTACTTATAAATTTACCTTTATACGAGTACTTTCAAAGAGAATATTTTTTACATAATTTTATTATTACAAATGGTGCCAACATGTTTTTTTTTATTTATTAAAATTAATTAAAATAATTATTATTATTATATCTACAATACGAAAACATGGTCCGTACTTCATATTTCACATAAATAATTTTTTTTTTATAAAAAAGCAGCTTAGTGCTTTATCCCGCATGCAGCGTGGTACGGCACTCCGTTCGCCGCGTTCCGCCAGAATTCGAGACATCGCATGTCAAATGACGGCTTTGTCTTACCAGAACGGAAAAATGTAAATATTTATATATAATCATTCCCCCGAGTGGAAATCGATTCCACAATCTTTCGCGCTTACAGTCCGATGTTGTTCCATTGCGTCGTGGAGGCTTCTTTCCATTGCTTAAGTCTAGTTATAAGACTCATAGAAGTTTGCTACCTACATTTATTGTATGTATCCCCTAAGCGCAAATGAAACGTGCTTGGTCTAACGTGATATTGTCTGGATTTGCCTGGATATGTTTTTGATTCCGCTACCTTGGTTGCATAGTTTCTAAAATAAAAGGAAAATAGAGAACGTTGTATCTGCTTAAGATTTTCTTGAATTACTTACAGTAACTTCAATTGTTGTCACCAACACAAACCTTTTGCATTGTTAGCTCAAAAGCAAAATCCAAGAATTCCGTTTTATGTAACTGTACATTATGTTACCATGTTACAATATTTTTACTTTAAAGATTACAAGACAATATTTCATATTGCTTACTCATATTACTTATTACAATATTTTGAAAATTCTACTTTTGAAATTTCTACTCTTTCTTGTTAATTTAAAACTATCTTTATAAGCTTCCGCTTATAAACTTGTGCTCAAGACCACAAGAAGTTTTTATTCAAAACTCGATTTAAGTTGGGATGCATAAAAAAATATAACTAGGACGTTGAAATAGTGGTATGAGTAGTATGACAATTTTCGTGGAATCAAATATATCTTTGAAATATTTGCTTTCAAAATAACATTTGTTTTGCTTAATTCAATAAAATTTAAATTTGGTTTATTCATGTATAAATATGTGCGTCAAGAAAATTATAGTTATGTAATTATAGTTATATATTAATTATAATTAGCTAATGGCTATTTGCATCCGATGGGGTGCAACTTACTATTTATATAACTTTTCTTCTGAAATTATTGTACAAAATGTTTCAAAATTTGCGTCAAAGACACAATAAGATCTACCACTGTTTTCAATAATAAATAAAATATATTGTTATGTATATTAGGAATGAAAATAAAACTGACGGTTGTTCAACGACACAAAGTAGCTTCAAGAGCTGTTGAAAAATTTTAATCCTGAATTTTTGCTTTCCAACTTTTCCTTCTTCACATATTTACGTTTACCTCTTCGTAGCCTTTTTACTAATTGAGGATTTAGTAACCGCAAAGCACCGTATTTTTATTAACTCTCTTTGTTTTCTGGCTCTGGTGAAAATTAGAATCCTCCATAAATAATTGCAGTACTTATTAAAAAAATAATTAAGGTGGTAAACTTTTAAGATGGAGATTAAAATTTGTATATATAATAAAAGAGCAGAAAAGTCAATTCTGTACATGAAAAATTTTAGAAAGATACCAATTGGGTACATTAATATATCGTCAATAAAAGCGAAAAAACCAATCAGTAGAATTTCTATCTGCCTGTCTGTCTTTCTGTCTGTCTGTATATTTAAACGCGTATCACGCAAAAACTACTGGTTAAAAAGTAATGAATTTTGGCATGGTAATAGCTTAGAACCTAGCGCAACTTATGGAATATTTATCAATTGATATTTAATGTAGTTTACGTAGGAAATATAAATAACTGACACCGTCAAATTACGTCAATTACTTGCAAAATTTCTTTTTAATTTCACTATATTATGTAATTATTAGAAATAAAAATGTTAAAAGAAATGAAGAGAACAAGAGATATACATTTATTTCATAAGAATCATATAATCAATTTTAGATATATTTCATCGACCGATAAAGAATGAGCACATAATAAGAAATATTATAATTTTATTTTTGTTTTCAATATTTTCATACTTATTTAAGTGAAATTGTTACAACAGGTAATAAAAAAAATATTTAATTTCTTATACAATAGAATTATTATTTAAATGAAGACTGGCAAGAGTCTGGAAGATGTCTTATCACTATGTCCTCATGGAAAGCGGAGAGGGGAGTGTCTTATCACTCCGCCCAGCCTGAAAGCGAAGAGCGGAGTGTCTAAATTCATTTCAATATTTTATTGTGGGTGGAGACCCACACGGAAAGCGGTGTCCGTGCTCACAGAAAGCGGAGAGCGGAGTGACTTATCTCTCCGCCTACAGGGAAACCGGAGAGCGGAGTGTCCGACACTTCGACATCCCGGCAACCGTCACTCCGACACTCCGACACTTAGACACTTAAACACTTAGAAATAAATATTACACACATTACCATGGTTAGACATCCATATTGATATACAGAGTATATACATTGTTAGGCAACGCGTTGTTATCGCGTCATCGGGGACACTCGTTCATCATAAGAAAATACTTTTAAATGTCTATCTAATTTTAATATTTATTTTGTATCATGGCATTACGATAATCAAAGCCTTAACTAGTTCAGCTAAAAGTTGTTACCTGTTCGCTGAACTAATTTAGGCTTTGACATCATTGTCTGTTAGGCAGTACGAAGTTCGCCGGGTCAGCTAGTATTATAATATGTGCAATGAAACTAATCCTTGCTATAAGTAGACAACAAGAACCAAATTAAATTTAACTGCTTTGTCGTTAAGTCTCGTAAAAAATCCTTAAATAATAAATTATATTTGCTCAAGAACGTATTATTAGCCTGAATAATATATATAAAAGATTTTTTTTTCTATTCTATTTATATTCTTGAGGCGTCCTGTTGAGTAAAACTTTCACAATAGGAAACAGGAAATGGCCATAAAACCACGTAAAACGCAACTGCTGTAAAAGTCTCTCATTCTACTTGAGAATTAATAACATTCTTACTGTACTAGATGCTTAACATTTTACCTATACTCGAATAAAGTTACTTTGCAACAAAGATAAGTATACCAATGTATACAAATACAGTGTCAACAACAACAATCTATACATTTAAACTCAAAATCTAAATTTGTTTTCTTACCAGGGGCCTTTAATCAAACCTTCCATTATTAAAAAGCTTTCCGGATAACAATTAGGGTGCGCATCTCATTTATTTGTCTTATGGTAACGGGTGAATGGTAAATTAGAAATTTTATCAAGCTATCAAAAAAATTTTTTTTTCGACTGTGTAGTATGCTGTTGGCCCTATTGGCCTGGATCGTCACCGGGTTTTGTGGGGGGCCGAGCTTGAAGAGCTCTGACCCTGGCTTGGCCTCCTTGGGAGGAGGACCATCAACTTAGAACTGCAGTGTCACAAGGGCGCCTCCTGTGGGGCTATCAAAACTTATAATAAAATATTCTTAAGATGATGATTACATAGAGACATAATTAAAAGACTTTATAATACACAGAATCGTCTCATAGTAAACTATTATAATTATATGTATTTATATGGTTATTACTTCGTTCTATTGTATATTTGATGATATCAATAAAATATTCAGCTTACGAATGTAACGACTGATAAATTACACGATAAAAACGTTTTCAGACTAATTTCTTACTGTCTTTGTAAAAAATCTCATTTTATTTGTTTTGTTTGTTTTGTAACAAATTGTGATTTGTTAAACATCAAATACATCAGAAATTAAAATACCGACACAACGGCGATGTCAAATATAAATTTCTGGCCTAAAAACAAGCGTGAAAATTACATTGTAAATTGTAGCCTGCTTTAATAATAACGAGTGATTCCCTTGTGACCAACCAGTTTATTAAAGCGGAAAGGTTGTATTAGCGAGGCATCGCTGATCTTTGGGCATCACTGAACACAGCTACGATTTAGCTTCGGTACAGACATGTCATAAATAAAAACGTCTGCAACGCATCTTCCCGTGATAAATTACTCCACAAATTTTACTGAAATCCAACTTACGTGAAGATAGAAATTCGCTTCTGCCAAAATCCTCGCCTCGCGCTAAGTCTGAACTTGCATTATACATCTCACCGGAGTCTGAACTTTGTTGTCTAAACATTGGGATAATATCAAGATTAATGTCGACCACTAAATTAATGGGCAAGTGAAATATGACAATTTATAGTACAAGTTGACGACCGCTTTGTGACATCACCTAAAGATCCAACTATTATCCTGAATAATGTCGGGACATCATCATCACCATTCAGATAAACTTTTAATCAGTAAAAACTCATTGAATGCTATGATGAATTTAGCAGTAGACAAAACCATATTTATTAGTCGTAAAACCAATGAAAGAGATCTCACAAACTTATAAAATATACTTCCCAATAAAAAAAGAATACTTTATATATAAATTTATAAAATTTATTTTGACCAAAGTACTTAACCTTACAAAAATAAAGAAAAAATTAACGTACGTACCTATTACTTTGACCAATGAATCGTATAATGAAATGATTTGCTGTCAGCAGTCTGTATTCTCATTTGGCGACAACAACGTGAATTGAATAGGATACCGGGAAAATTCGTCTATTCAATGTTTTATTTCTTTTGATTACGTGTCCAAGCGTTTTCTCAAGTAGAATAATCACCGAACCGCAACTCATCAATTTGCAAAATATCTCTTTTATTAATTGAATTACATTATTTTTCGAGTTTTATGACATTATTTTATGATATCATGTCAAAGTCCACGTTGTTCGCCTATTATTCTCATGTTTTAAGTAAAAAATAGATTTTGTAATATGTGATACAATGCAAGACGGAAAGATATTAGAACAAATGAACGAAGCTGTGTGTGCGAAATATATTTAGTAAAGTTGGAAACAGTAGTGCTATGAGACAGTACCGAAGAGATACAAAGAATGGTAGGCATAAGCGAGTACAATAAGATTGAATAAAAACTTGGTTTAGGCACGGGGTGAGGATAAGTATGAGTAATAAACCCTTGACGGACATGTTGTGCGTCACACTTTGAGATCAATATTAATAAAGACTACATTAACTCCTCCAAATGCTTTAGAGACTTTAGATTATATTATTAATATACCAATCAAACTACATTATTAATATCATAAATTTATACATTTTCTAAACAAATCATTTAATAAAAAAATATTTAATGTCAAAAATATACATATCCATTCAATTAAAACTCATTATATTATGATTAACTTATTAATTATGATATAACATACATGTGGGATATCTTAAAGTGCCGTTCATTATTCATATAAATTTTAGGTCCTTAAATACCTTGTATCAAAGACACGTCAAGAGCAAGTTAAATTAGTACGGTGAGGTTGGCAAAGCCAAGATGTAGTTGAAACCTAATAACATTTACAAGCCGAAACTTATTAGTATACCTACCGTGAACAGACTCATGGATTGCCAAAGCTTTGTTGCATATGTGATTTACATGATTAGTGGTCGTACGGAAATTGCACATTATGCAAAATAGAATCAGCGCCATAAGTGCAACGGCAAGGAATAATTCGGGCAAAACTATTATATTTAGGTATATGTACATATTACATTTATTGATTTATTGATAACCGTAATATTAGATCGAATTACTATTCTATCAAAAGAATAGTATTGGGATCTAATTTTGCAGTACTTTGTTGAAGTCGCCTAGGTTATTCAATATTTATGAAAAATGTATAATTTTTGCGATTCATCATTCAAAAAATCAAAAATAACCTCACTTAAAAATATAAAAACACACTCGTTGTTTTTTTTTTATTTTCTCATTTATATATTTCCTTTACATTATACTATCACACATTAACCAACTATGTGTACTTTGGACATTGTTAAAAATTCGGACATTTGCTTGTTAAAAATTGTATCATGTGTTTTTTTTTTTCAATTTTCTCTCACATAGAAAAATATCAAAACAAATAAAAAACCACAAGTATAATAATATGTATAAGGTCCAAAACAAGTAGGTACGTTCTTAAAGAATATTTTTATCGGATACTGGACATACATTGACGAGTACATTGTAAACCGCCACACGCTGTACTTACGTTCTGCCTGCTCACCAATGCAGACAGAGTACCGCGACCACTTATTTTTTTATCGACCACAATTCTTCTTTCTATTTATCCACACTTTCGATTTCTGCTGTAACTATGCTTAATTCATATTTAGTTGTGTAAGCCCACGCAGTTTATCAGTGTAATTTAGAATTACAGGTTAAAAATTGTAATCGTAACATTATATTTTAGTTATCAATCTAAAACAATGTATATATTCGTTTTTAAGCTTTTTATGTGGATATAAGCTTGCTATTACAAAAATATGTTAGGTCGTCAGCACTCATAAATGTGTCGTGTAATGTTATAGGCTATAACAGTTAGAAACACCTGTTCAAAATCCCAGGAAAAATTTTAACAAAATTCGGTACAGTTCGCGATTATATGCCGAGCTCGTACGCTGCCTACTCACGATATATACGACTTGATAAATGACGTCATATATTTCATCTCTCACCCTTCCATATTTTTGCAGTGGTCGTTTACAGGGATACTAATTTATCAATACTATTATAAAGCAAAGGCCCGTTACGTCTATTTCGAGCTCTTACGAGCTTTTGCGTAGTGGTACATGCCTACGCACACACTAACTAGCAAAAATTAGAATATCTAACAGAAAACTATTTTAAAATATTACCTTTTCACATTCATTGAAATCCATTATAAAGAATACATACAGGATAATGAGATCTTTGAATTTCGCGACTTTTACACATGTTTTTTTTTTTTTTTTTTATGGAAAGGACAAGGCAAACGAGCGTTCGGGTCACCTGATGGTAAGTGATCCCCGCCGCCCACGGCCCCGTGTAACACCAGAGGAGCTACAGGTGCGTTGCCGGCCTTTGAGGTGGGAGTAGGCGCGCTTTTTGAAGGTACCCATTTCGTATCGACCTGGAAAAACTGGAAGATGGTGTGGATGGTATTTAAGCTTGTGGCGTACTGTGCGGTTTGAAAATCCTGCGGCAGGAATCAGGTCAAACAATTCCCCAGAACACTCCCCGTGATATATGCGATAGAGAACGCACAACGAGGACACGTCTCTACGCAACGCCCAAGTGTCAAGCCCTGCACAGATTACCGGGTCCCCAACGATTCGAATGGCTCTGCGAAATGTTAAATGAAAGTATTAAAATAGTTTTAATTGAATATGTGTTTTTATTTAATGCGTGTCCAATTAATCACATATATTTTAGTATTCGGAAATACAATTAATCCAGTTAAAATATTTTCATTGTATGTACAGGATATATTTTTCAAATGCATTTTTAACATTTAATTTATTTTGGATATAGAGCATGGTTATTTTTTTCAATTGAATTTAAGGTTGTTGCCACGGACGGGAGTCTCTTCGTCATTGGGAATACTTAAGAAAACTAATTTTCTACTTACCTAGTAATATATTTTGATTTATTCTTTACAAAGAAACCTTTATGTTTAGTTTTAAATCGTTTAATCTCGTTCTGCTACCCCATGTAAATAAGTCTGTATTTTTTTCTTTCCGTAATACTTTATTCACGCTTCTCCCTCCTATACGAGTATGTATATATGTAGGCAGGAGCTTAGTGAGACATACTCTGTTCTCCACTTTTTACCTATCTAGAGCCACTCGTATGGCGGAAGCAAACGCTACGCTCTTTTTTTTATACACCAAGAAAATAATAGTAACAAAAATATAATCAATTTCCCCTGTTTAGAACAGATATCTCGTGTACAGTCAGGGCCGCCTGCACAACGATTGGGTCAACATCGTCATTACAGCAAATTCATTTTTTTATGATTGCATGAAACAATTTAATCTTTTTTTATTTTACTTGTATCTTATTTGTAATCAAAAATTATTTTCCTTAAAAGTAAGAAGTAAAGAATTTAAAACTTGAAAATATCAGTTTGAAATTGTTCTATACGGTTCAGTCGGATTAAGTAATGTTAATAATTATTTTATGTAGATTTAATGTTTATTATCAATAAATTTATATAGATTTGAACTTTTATAATTTTAGTTTATGCTTGGATTTATATTTTATTGGAGTTTAAGTCAATAAAGTTAAAATCTTCATTATCTGTGAAATGTCAGACGTTTAAATGTCAATATTTAGGGATGTAGTTTATTCTATAAAATATAGATTTTGAAATAAATTCGATTCGAAGAAGAATTAAGAGCTACATAGTAACAAGTCAAGATTTAGTTATTGTTTAGTTAGAGATTTAAATGAGATTAATGATAATTAAAAATTAAATCTGATTGTGATAATATATGTAAATTAATAGTAGCCCTCTATAAAAAGAAAAGGAATTCTTTAACTTAGGATTACTTATATACATATTTACATATTAACATACTTATAACCTAATTAATATCCAAAAAATATTAAAAATTTCGTATTTTATTAAATACAAGCTTATAACTGATACGTATAAACTTTTTATGTCGAAAAAAAAACAGTATTTTTAGTTTTTCATTTAAAAAATAATAATTTGTTATTGTATTATATACGTCAATGTGTGAATTTTCAAAAATAATTTATTTTCTTTTTGTTTCATTTCAAATTAATATTCTTTTTCGAAATATAACTCGATTTCCTATTGAATATCGATATCAAGGAAAAAGCTGAAATCGATTAATCTGCCACAAAATTTAAAACTCGGTACATCACTATTTATTGACATGTTTTTATAATATACAATTTTATTTCGATTTTGGACTCCTATTTTAATATTAAATGAATTTAATTTTGAAACATTAATATTTATCGAGTGTTAATTGTTTGTTATGTGGAATGAACTGCAGTCATCACCTCCTTTCTTCATACTATATGTAAATCAAAATAAACATCATATTCTTGTTACTGATTATATTAGAATATGGGAAAATTATTTATCAACGAAGGAATTATTACATTGTCTAACGGTATGATATTTGATTTATTGAATTTCGCTGTTGAAATATGTTACTAAAATTGAAAATATCTTAACTGAAATATCTTACTAATAAACAACATTTAGTTTTAAAACAACTTGTTGAATAATACTAATATTGTGGTTTTTTTACTAATATTTGAAACAAATTCTATAGTTTTAAATTTAATAATTTATGATTAAAAAAGCAATCAAAGAAAACTTTGGATTGAAATGAGATATAAAATCATGCTATATTTGTTAACAAAAATGCTATATTTGTTACAAATGATTTTACAGGAAAGCAATATTACATTAGAAATGGAAGAAGAGGAACTTATACAAAAGGGTGTACACTTATTAACTCATCCACAAGACCTAAAAAAAGTCAATATTACACATGATGGATCTTGTCTTGTTATATCGATGACTTTATTTCACGAGTTTCCTTTAAAATTAAAGCTAAATCTTATAGAAGGTTCTAGAGAGTTGGTAAGTCTTTTTATTTATCATATTATAAGACCTCGCAGAAAGAATATCAATTTATGGCTAATATATGTTTACCTATTATATCATGACTAGTGTTTATTAACAACTTTCATTTTTATATTAGTTCTTCCAGAAAGTTGTACAGCCAGCATTAAAAACAATTCATGATTTAAAATTAAGTGAAAATGAGTTGCGAAAATTATTAAAGAAAAAAGATGAAGAAATAGATGAATATAAATCTCAAGGTGGTTGGCAAATTCGATATAGTAAGTACAATTATTTTAATTTTATAATATTGCTTATTTTAAAAAAGCAGCTTTATGCTTTATCCCACATAGCAGGGCAGTTACCCAGACTCAATTACTTGTTGAGACTCTCCCTTCGCTGCTTTTCACATGAACTTAATCATAAAGGTGTCCCAAAATTAACGCAAAATTTGACTTTGCCGCCATTTGCTATTATATTCATTATTCATTCCCTATTAAAAGACTAAAAATGGCATTTTCTATTTAATTCAAATCTTGCGTTAATTTTGGGACACCCTATACATGTTAAGAGGCAAAGGTAGAAAATTAAAAATAATTTAAATATAATTACTCCTCAAGGGGGAATCAAACCTACAACTAATTGCATTTACAGCCCAACGCTGTCTACACAAAAGCCTCATTCTATTTATATTCATTAATTTATACTTGCACTTTATTAATAGCATTCATGTAACATGACAATTCTTGGCAAAACCTAAAATGACTGAAGGAAAAGGAATATCTTTAAAATTATTTATATAGTATTTTTCTCATGGATCCACAGGTTGTGTGCAAAAAGTACTATAATAAGGAAAATTCCTATGAATATGAAGATCATATGCTTTATCTTATGATGCTTTTGTCATAATAAGTGCCAAATTATTAAATTTGCAACAAAAATGGTGAATCAAACATATCATTATAACATAGATAACAAATCACATATTTTATAAAACCAGTCTATTAACACATATATTTTACTAAAAATGCTTATGTTAAAAATATCACTTTCAGCGGCATTACCTAAATACAATGACGAAATACACATGAAAAACCATTCTGCATATGATACAAATTTTGGGATACAAGATATACCATGCACTTTACTTACAAAAGTAGTGCATGTGTCGAAAAATGATATCATGTAAGTATGTAAAATAATTTTATCTATGGTTAGTGATCCTTCAATAAGATTTTTATTTTCCTTATCTCAAAGGATAATGTTTTTAGAAATTGATCAACAGACTATGTTTTTATAATGAGTAGAAAATAAAACAGAACAATAAATAAATCTAATGGGGTGTTAGCACTCTGGCGAAATGATGTTAACTGATCTCAGTCTTTTGAGATTTTTAAACTTCATTCCATTTAATATAGATAGTATGTATACATTGACATGTTAATAAGAAATCCAATATTATTGATTGCCTGTAAAGAAATAGAATTAGTGATGAGCCATCGCTCATATAATAAGCTTTAACATATAAAATTTTATATATTACATACAAAAATTTAACATATAAAATTTTTGTCAAAATTTGTATACTTTTGTATAAGAATAATATTAATATGGTTTTAATGAAAAAACGAAACTGACTTCAAAGAAAAGGCACTAAACAAGTAAAATTAGTAAGAAAAACTATTCTTCATATCTTAACAAAATTTAAATGGTATAAGGTCAGAAGCACTAGCTGTTATATGAAAAAGAAACATCCTTTCCTTCACTCATAATACATTATGCAGTCCACATATGAAAAAAATGTTGAATTGAAAACCACTTTTGTTGAAGTGGGTTAAAAATATTATTGAGTTCTCTTTGCTTATCCAACTGTATGAGAAAAATGCATAAACCTAAAAATATAGTCATAGCTATTTAAAATGTCATTGATATTTTTTTTATATTTTATGGTTGTAGAGAAGAAACACATGTGAAAATTCCAATTAAAACAGAGCAACACTCGGAAGAAATAACTTCAAATTTGCCTCCAACAAACAAGTTGTTTCAGGTAAAACAAGAATGTATGAAAAATGAATTACCAAAAGTGAAAAAGAGAAGACAAATTAATTTATGAATGAATTAACTTAAAATATTTTATGCCACAAGACAAAAAAATTATAGTATATGTATATTTTAATGAATTTTCGATATTTTTTTATATCTTCTTTGATATTATCATGGATTTTAAAACTAATTTATTTTATGAAGATTATTATTTATGATAATTTAAAATAATGTAACATACTTTTATCTTTTATCTTTCCTTCTTTGTGACATATAACTATGATGTACCTACTATTTTCATTATTTTATTTTCAAACATGTATAACTAATTATTTTTATGTTCAAATTTGATTTAGTTTTGAAGTATTAATCTTGATTATTTCATTAATAAATAATGTACTTGTTATTTTTTTAAAAATCTGTTCTATATTAATTTTTTGTATACAAACATGTATTTTGTAAATAAAAAATTCTTGACATATAAAATAATGTATGGTAAACAAAAAAAAATTGGTTGGTTTAAATGAAATAAAAATATATTGTAATAAAATTTTATTAGTAATACATAGAGCTAATTCAGTTGTGCCTCTCAAAAATGTCACAATAATGTAATATATTGGAGTTAATATAATTAATTATATAAGAATGTCATTACTAAAAACTCATTAAAATAAAATATAATATGAATTAATTTATATATTGCCTTTATATATTTTTTTGACCTAATGATTTTCACCTGATGCAAAATTTGTTTTTAAAAAAGAAAAAAAAAATTAATTAAGTAATTGTTCAAAAATGTACTAATAATTTATATTTAAAAAGGTTTAAAGCTTTACAGTTAAATATGTATAGGCCCTATCTTTATATAAATTGCGAGACTATATTTAATACTAGCAAGAATGTTTCAAGGTTTCTTAATTTAATAATGTTATTACAAACACATTATGTTAAGTTACTTGGGAGTTAATTGTTCTCTATAAGCTAATGTATCGAACAATAATTTATTTAGTTTCTTTTTTATTGGATTTTTTACTCCAATTCTATCACATTATATGCAACTCAATCCATATTATATTGTAACAAACTTTTCTACATTATAAGTTTAAAACTTTGTCAAGTAAATTCGTAAGTGTGCTTAATATTGGTGAGCAATGCGTCGTAGGCATTAAAAAGCCAGTATTAAGGCGATGTATGTATGCCAATATATTTTTAATTTCAATACCTAATAAAGATTAACTGACTTTTTTCATTTAATTCCTTACTAAAACCTAATTATCAGAATGTGACTGTAAAAATGACATTGTACTAATAATAATAAATTTAACTAAAGATATATATTTAATATGGTACCTATTAAAATGTATTTTATCTGTATCATATTTGTATTTAATATTTTATAGTCTATTCCCCTATTGATTTATTTAAAATAGTAAACAACGCGACAGTTTTACACGCAAAGAGCACACATGTATGTATATGCAAAAAGCGTGCACACAGTCTCTATTTACTGACCAGAATTTCTAAATTACTTTTTTTGGAATATATAATATTTAATAATTATAAAATTATTCTTTTATTAATTGTTTAAGTGTCAAATTTTGATTTACTTTAAATTATCTATATGTTTTTACGACAATTAATGTTAAGACAGCTTCACGTTTCTTTTCGCAGAAGGAAGATATATGGAATGAAAAAATAGTATAAAGTACCGTGAAAATGAAATATTTTTAAAAATCTAATAAATCAATAATTTTATAAAATTTCTGTTATTATTTATAGTACATATTTTACATATTTTGTGAAAATTAACAACACTAAAATATTTTTATTATAATGCTTTCAATATAAAGGAATGTGTAAAAAGCATAATGGTGCCTACATTATACTGAATGCAATGTCACGGTTTGTTGTTTGTTTGTGTACTTGTTAAAAGATAAACTGAAGAAATAGATATATTTTTTTAATTTAATACTTTGGAATCATTTTGAAATTCTGGTCTGAATATCACATCTACTATACTGAAATAGTTTATAAGTCTACTGTAAGTTTAGTTTCATCTATAAAAATCACGGTTTATAATAAATGTTACTAGCAAATGTTTTACTACAAAATCGAGTTTTTTACTATTTTGACATGAACGCTTATCAAGAACTTAATGCATAATGCAACAGACTTCTAAAAGTCGATATCCAGTGCATCTGTTGTGAAAGATACACATAGGAAACATAAAACATGTTATTCAATCAGTTTTAGTTATTTCTGTAGAACTCCAGTTTTTTTTTCAAGACTGATATATCACACTATCTACTTACTAACAACTGCAACGGTTGCGAACCGTCATTTTCCTTTATTTTGTTTGTAGTTTTGATTTTAAATAAAATAATAAATAAACAATGTTTTGTGCTTCAACCACGCAGCTTTGCTTACTCAGATATACAATGAATATAGTAAAGTAAATGTATTGCTGAAACATAAACCTCAAATTAGTTAAGAAATTAATACAACATATCACATGAGTTATTTAGTTCGTCTGTTGCATTTTACATACACAATGTAAGCTATGCTTTTGTCATACAATAAATAGGCTAACAGCTACATTTTGACACGTCCGTTTCGGATTCAGATGCTTTTATTACGTTATCTCGTTCCTTCAATTCGAAAGCGTCAGCCTGAAAGAGAAAAAGACTCATAAATTTCATAAATTGGAAAAAAATATACAAATACATAGGTGTTCTTAAATAATATATGGCTATATTACTAAGTGTAAAACACAAATATTAGAAAACCTGAGAATCTAGTGCTAAGACACTCCGTTCTCCACTTTCCGACGGATTGAGGCATTGCGTGCCGCGCTTTGCCTTGTTACCAAACCCAGGATATGAAAATACTAAACTTTTACATTTCTTGGAGTGGAAATCGAGCCCACAACCTGTCGCGTTTACAATCGCACGCTGAACACTTGCCAGGACAGGCGACAAATATGTAAGAATATAAACTAAAATACAACAGGATGTGTTACTAGAAAGTGCAACATCCGGACTATCGGCTGCATAAAAAATACTCTTACACAGATGTTTGGTAAGGTAAGATTTTCGCGTATGGAATTAATCCGTGCACACCCAAACTGACACTTGGGTAGTGTCCGCGGTACAATCATCCGGTAACACAATGCCTTTGAGAAAGTTCAACCACACGTGAAACGTCCGTTTTAGAGCCGGAAAATCAAGATTTATTGTACCATATGCCCACTATTTGTGTACCCAAAATAAAAGGAATTAAAGCAGTCTGACTTCCTTATACAATTATAATTAAGATTTTTGTTTCGGTTAACTTCTAAAGGAGTAACGCATATCTATAATATTCGATAGCAATAAGAAATACATTTTAGTAAAGCTATATATTTATATGACTATCCATTTGCTAGTTTGACATAATAGTTACTGTATATTATACCCTTGGATTTAAATCCTAAAACGATATAATAATCACTATTTAGATATATGACATAGGCAGATATGTTATGCAGATATTCTACATGAACTGGTAACACCTAATTCTTTAGTACCAAAGATTAAAATGATAATCATTTTTATTGATATACATATTTATAATTTTGTTGTCCATTATTTTGATCTCTTCGACCTTGTGCGTTTCAGATGGCCCTGTATATTTTCCAAAAATAGTATTATTTTATACCTACTCATTTTTATTTATTATATAAATTAAACGTTCAATATTTATTTTTGTAAATAAATTTGTGAATTTAATAAGTATTACCTTAGTTTCTCGATATTCTCTTATCTTCCTGGCTAAAGTCAAAAAAGCTTCTTCTATATTTATGTTACTTTTGCAGGATACTTCGAAAAATGGCATATCAAAATCGTCAGCAATCTGAAAGCCAAAATTATAACATATTTAAGTCATTCAAATAACAAAATACAGTGCAACTATTCTAGACATGTGCTCATCAAAACATAAAATTATTTTTGAACTGGTATACTTAAAAAAATGGAAAAATAAAAAAATTGATATAGATTTATCTCATAATATTAGTTACTATTCACCTTTTGTCCTCTCTCCTTTGGAACTGCACGATGGTTTTCATGTACATCGCATTTATTACCTACAAGAACTTTTATAACATCTGGTGAAGCGTACTGTAAACAAAGACAATTTTTAATCCCTTGATAAATTTATGGAAAGAAGAGCTAACTTAAATTTAATGACCAATATTTCTGAGTAGTAAATATACTTACTTCTTGAATATTTCTCAGCCAATAAGATAAATGGTTGAATGATTCCAAATTAGTGATATCGTACATAAGTATAATTCCCATAGCACCTCTATAGTAAGCTGTAGTTAAAGTTCTAAATCTTTCCTGACCCGCCGTATCCCATATTTGAAGTTTGATGGGCACTCCGTCTAAATTTATTATCTTTTGTTTGAAATCTATACCTGCAAAATATTATTAAAACAACTGTTAGATCTAAGAAATGGCCGAAGAAATAACTGTACCATAAAAGCAACCAAGGTTGATTTATAAATGGACGTACCTAATACATTTATAGAAGTCCTAAAGTAAATATATTGAATAATATATATATTCAATTATTCAATTATACGTTATATGTTTTATAACAATATGCCAAATTAATAAAAACGAATTATCAACTTTTTTGTTCAATCTATATATATATATATATATATACGTTCACAATAATTGTAACACGTTATTGACTGTAATTACAATAAAATTTATTTATATTTAACCTATAGTATATATTTTAATTACTGGTAGTGTATACCAAAGTACCTAATAGACGTCGCAACAATTCTATGTACAAGTACTGCAACGAGCTGCAACGACTTGGAAATGATTGAAGGCATAACGGATTTGTTCTTTGTTCGCGTGGAACGCGAGGCTTAACCTTAAGTTTATGGTCACAACGAAACAAAATAAAATCTCATCTATATCATGAAAATTAGGTACTGCAATACTAAAAATAAATAATGCACTTACCTATCGTTGATATGTATATATCGTAATATCTTTCATCACAGTATCTGTGCACAATACAAGTTTTTCCCACATTGGAGTCACCTAAAACTAATAACTTATACGTAGCAGAAAAATCTAAAGCCATATTTTTTGTTTACTTTGTTTCCAATACGCGGGTGGAAGCCCAAAACATGGGTCGAACTGTCAAAGTGAGAAAAATCAATGACGGCAAGAGCGCATGTGCAGGATTCCCCTTGTCTCTTTACAGAAAGTAATATACGATATTACCCCCAGAGACCTGAGTTTTCCTTGCAACGTCTATACCAAGTATGCCGATGCAGACAGCGTAGCGGGCGGACTCGGATATAGCATTTTTGTGCGCCATTCTAATTATAGTAACACTTTAGAAGGTTTCCAGTAAGCAACCAAGTGTAACGAAAACATTCGGTAAAGTATTCTGACTTTTAAGACATATTTAACATTTTATTTAAAAGGATGTAAATATAGTAAGAAATATTTATTACCCATTCAAAGAAATGGATTATTTCGCCTACTTAACGCTTATATAGGTACATAATATTTTTATATCCCGTACATAAGGAGATATAATAAAAAATTAAAAATAATTCCGCAATAAGTGTCATTTTGACAGAATAACTTTATTATGAGGTCGCTATAAAGCACAAGAAATAATGAGCATTTCCCTGGCTAGATTGTGTATCACAGGGTTGAATGTGAACCTTCCGGGTGTTGTGGGTGTTGTAGCTACATTAAGAGTTCCATTTATTTTATTTAAATCCCCTGCATATCTGACTGCCACATCTCAGTGGCCCCTGTACTATGTAAATGGCTTATGTTCTGTATTAATGCGCCCACTTGGCTCAGGTGAGATCAGTTATCGGCCTTTGTTGGCCACTGCTTGTATTAAATTTTTGTCCTATTTTTGAGTTCAAGGTTGAACTTTATAGGGGTAATAACTTAAAGTAAGACTTCCTGCAAATAAGGTAAAAATAATTTGCTATTCTTCTGTCGACTGTCTCATTTATTATGCCAACCACATACATATAAGACACTAAAATGTACCTATTGTGAGTAATTGTATTTATTTTTAAACGCTGAATACAAGTGCTATCTATATGTGAAACGAGTTATAGTACACAACTACATTTGCATTGATTACAAGACATAAATCCCGTTTGTTTTCCGTTCCCGTGGAAATTAAAAAATACCCTCTCAGCGCTCCCTTACACTCCCTAAGGAACCTGCATTCTAAATTTTTCTACGCTCTTTATTTTTGGCTGTGCGTTGTTTGCTCAGTTAGTAACGGAAGAGTATTATATCATTAGAATGTAATTTTTCACATTCAATGTATTTGTAGTTAGTAGTATACTGACCTACCATTCAATCTCCATAATAGAATTTAGTTTAAAACTGTTTACTTTCGAACGTGTCACTTGCATTTTTTCTCGAAATTGAAGGACGAACACGTAAAGGTTTTATGGTAAAAGAACTTTTTAAATACAATATAACAAAGGACTAAATTGCAAGTAAAAAAGATACATAGTACACAGATAGTAAAAGTAGAGACTGTAAATGTATAGACAGTAAAAGGAGATTCTAGAAGATCTGCATTTACAAAACAAAAGGACGCAATATAAAGAAACAGCTTCAGCTCTTTCCGAGTAGTCAAATAGAACCTAGTGTCAACACTCCATTTGAGTTCGAAACATT
Organism: Philaethria dido; assembly: GCA_033558755.1. Classification (NCBI taxonomy): domain Eukaryota; kingdom Metazoa; phylum Arthropoda; class Insecta; order Lepidoptera; family Nymphalidae; genus Philaethria; species Philaethria dido. The sequence continues at coordinate 598,143 of JAKGSA010000244.1, read as the reverse complement.
GACTAGCGGAATCAACGCCGCGAATGATATACTCGTATATGAAAATGTTAGTATTAAAAGAGTTTTTCAATAAGGTAACACAAATTGTGACTTTTATAGAATATCTCTTCTTTCAATGTTCTTAAAAACTTATTATTAATGTTAACATAACGATATCGATCTCGATGTACATATTTTTTTGAGTTTGTTTTGCTTCTACTAATTTCTTGTTACTAAGCATGATGTATCCATCTGCATACATATGTTGTTGAATTAATATATAATTAAATAAAAGAGCGTAAAATGCAAGTAAGCTATAGTTATTCATAAAAGTAAACTTTATTACAAAACATAAAGCTCTCTACAGAAAATTCCAATTTCTAAGTAATAGCTCAAGTGTGTGATCATTCACTTGACGTTCCGGGTCACACGGTAGCACTAGGCTAAGTCACCATACATTACGCGGTCAGGAAGACTACAGCTTCATTTGTCAAAGAACCGCAAGCTAGCTGCCGGCGCAGCTTGATGTATTGTAAATAGCTGCAATTTTGACATTCGCGTTCCGTCTGCCATTTACGGCTTAGTCTACTGCTTTGAGCACCTTTAATTTTGCGGTACATGATGAATGTCTTTTTATTACAAAATACATTTACTCTGTCTAGAAAATGTACTATAGTGTAATATGCAAAAGATCAATTACATATATGGCTTAAAGCTTTATTCCAAAACCTAATTCAAAAGTACCTGTTATAATAAATTACAAAAAATGTCTTCTTCTATATATCCTAATAAACACGGTCCTTTTGTAATTACAGCGTTCCTCCAAACTAAAGAAATTTCATTAAGCTATTCACATAATAACATGCACACAGAACCATATCATCTAAATTACTTTGATTGCTTATCAAAATTTCATCAACTTAGCACTCTTCTCTTTTTACGCTGACCCTTATAATCTGTTAGTTTACATATAGACTAATTATTAATTTAAAATATAAAACGTAGGCGACGTAATCCCCATTTGTCTTACACTAAGATTGGCAGGGGTTACAAAACACATTTGTTTGATTTCCTGGATGCCATACCGGTATTTGGATATGTTGGTTAGGGTTATACTTAAAATAGTCTAAATTTCTTCCACATAATTTCAAATTACACGAGATCGAAGAGTTATAACAGATGTAAAAAACATATACATGTATATTTTTCTCTACAATATTTTACTAAATAGTCTGCTTAAAAGAGATTATATACGAAACCCAACTACGAATCATTTAACGCTTTACTCAAATGAACGCCAAGCAGACTATCTAGCCCCTTCGCTGTATATGTGTCCAAGAATATCGGCGTCTAGTTCGATCTATCTGTTGCAACATTTGTGTTATTTTTCATAATGGATACTATCACTTTCCTTAAATATACTACCAGGAAGGTCTATAACTACGTTTATAGGAAAAATTGTATAATAACTTGAAGTTACTGCAAAGGTGTACGCCAGCATACCACAGATGTTCGACACTCAAGCCATCCATGACCTGCCGTTTCTATCCACTTTATATCACGTATTACTTTATTGACTTCTTGTGTGTAATAATAATTAAACACAAGCCAATACTACATTCCACTACGATGGCAAAAAAAATTGTATCAGTATTTTTTACCAATGATAATTAATATATTGAGGCCGTGGGACAGATTTTAGAACATAAATTAATCGAATCACTCATATAAAATATGCGCGGAACTTAAGATGTCAGAGGTGGAGTGCATAATTGATTATTACATAATAGGTAGGTGACAGTAAGTAATAGTAATATGACAGTTCATGTTATTAATTAAATTATACTGATATATTACTATTAAGTAACACGAAATAAGCTTTAAAAAGTAATTATAATCATTAATAAATCAAAATGGAAAAGCATTTGGTTAGTATTTTATTATGTAGATTAAGCAAACTAAGCCAAAGAGGTACGGTAACTCCTTTCTGCAATTTCCGGATCATTTAGTGATAAGTGGCGAAGTCTAACATCACATTTTGTCTAAATAAAACTGAAATATAGATATTATAAAAGTGTGAGTAGGATGTGAGCTTACAATCTTGTGTAAGTGCATCATATCGTAACTGCACCACGATGATGTTTTTTGTACCATAACATTATATTAAAAAGACATATTTGTTCTTTTTAATTATTAACTGATAAACTAACTGAATATTGTGTCGCAATATCGTTATTGTCATTTTCTTAATTCGGATTTTAATTTGATAGGTATTATGATAGGTACTATTATGCTATGAACAATAAAAACATGTACTTAATTGCAAAAATAGATTTCCAAATAATTCCATTATGATAGAGAGTCCTTATATTTATTAAAGAATAAGTTTATTTAATTTATCTTCAAAAAATAACGATCAATATTGCGGTACAATTACAATAAAGCGGTATTTATCACAACGACGTAGGTTTGGATTAAAATACTTGAATTTTGCCATTATATATACAATTCAAAGATTATTACAGTGATTCCTCGTTTATCTGGCAGCAATTTCTATGAAATGATTAACTATTGAATTATGTGTATGTCATATTATATGAATGTACTTAGGTTACTGTATTTAATATCCTTGCAAATCATTTTATTATTATTATTTTTTTTTTTTTTATGGATAAAGGATGGCAAACGAGCAGAAGGACCACCTGATGGTAAGTGGTTACCTTCGCCCATGAACCTCTACAACACCAGAGGTGTTGTATGCGTTGCCAACCTAGAGGATACAGATGGAAGGGGAGGACAATGTAGTAGTCCGCTATCGGAACCACCACATTTTGGGGAAAGGATGGGTGGGAAAGGGGAAAACCTGGCTTACATGCCATCGAACCGGAACACATCATAAGATATTTGGCGGTTCGTCTTTGACATGATAGTGGTCGCGAGCCAGACGGAGGACGAACCTCCTACCACCTAAAAAAAATTTAATTCACAATGTTGGTTGGCTTGCAATTTTATATATTTATTTGTAATGATTGACTATTGAAAATCAATTAATACTTGTATTTTAAATAATGACAGGAGTGACCTTGTTTAAGTTTTGAGATAAATTTAAAAAATCATGAATATCTCTTAAAGTATTAATTTTAAAAGATAACGAATATTGTTTAATTGTATTAATTAACAAGGTGACCTGTGTATGCATTAATGTCAATACTTTTTTGTAAGTAATATATACTTAGTACCTAGTATTTAAAAAATTAAATGAAAATTTTTATTTCCATTCTTTTTCGTCATTTAGAGAATATTCTCCATTCTCCTGCCGCCTACTAACTACCGTCTACTAACGTGAATACACTTTTATTTCATAAATATCTAAGATTTCTTCTAAATGTGTCACGAAAACCACTTCCTATAAGAAGTTAACGTACCTATAACATTACACTATTTATATGTGAAGGAAAAACTTTGGATCCCTTTTTGATAACTACGAGGACGGAGGAGTATGAAAATTGGCATACGCCAGTACACTATAACTCCTATATACTACACTATATAGTATACATGAAGAAAACTAATCTTTTGCTAATAATGCATTTAACGTACGCTTTTAAATAAAGTGCCATATACGTTGATAAGAGAACGTATGTTTATTTAATTTTGTATTAAGTCTAGATTTATCAAATATTTAACGTAATCCTTACTTCTTTACATATATTATAAATGCGAAAGTAACTCTGTCTGTCTGTCTGTTACGCTTTCACGCCTAAACCACTGAACCGATTTTGATGAAATTCTGTATGAAAGTAGAACTGAACTTGGGAAAGGACAGGATATTTTTTATAGCGAAAAATTTTTTATAAAAAGAAATATTTTTATTTTTTATAATTTATTTTGACAAATAGTCTAGACCTTGGGAAAGACTATAGGCTACTCCTTACACGTCGCGCGATATAACCGAATTCCACTCGTGCGAAGCCGCGGGCGGAAAGCTAGTGTAATATAAATCTTTAAACAATATACAACTTATTAAAAATATTTAACATAACAAATTATATGATATTATTTAGAAGTCAACAATATATAGATGCTAATAGTACCAGAGGCCGTTAACCTTCAAAAACGAATAGTCCAATAATGACTAAACACATTGCATTGCAATCGTCATCGATTTAGTTTCTTTATCTAGTCAAATATCACTTTCGGACGCCAAGTAGTCTATTGTTTACGATATAATCATTTTTATTTAATGAGACCGTAGATCCGATTGATAGTTATATAATCGCTAGGCACCTATGGAAAAAAGTTAAGCAATTTCTTCGAACCATGACTAGTTCTGGTTTTGTAATACTAAAATACACTTTCCTCATTTCTATTGTCTCTTTTAGTTTAGAAGATTCCAATATTTTGAAGAGTATAGAAAGAGAGGGAGAGTGAAAAGGTTTAGATGATTGCTTTTTAAGTAACCGACATCAGATCCAAACAGAGAAACGTCTATAGGCAGGTAATACAAATATGGTTATATTCTTGAACTTAAAACACTCATACGAAGTTAGACAACCTATCAACATATTATCATAATATACGTATAACTTATATTTATTTACTTTCAATGAAATTTTATTTACTTAAATAAATCCTTGTAAGATTTAACATACAATTGATATTAATATCTCATGTTGGATTCATTTATTAAATAAAGAGGTAATATCGCATGACACTGATTAATTTGTGTGATACGTGTGGAGGTGTCGCCGTGCGGTTTGTGCGTCTCTTGTTTGATGGAGAATGTGTGAGCAGTGGAGGCCGCCTGGCTGAGGTCACTCCGGGTTCGAGCGGCAGGTTCCGGGAATGCGTGTGACAAGCGCATGTATTGTTCGCAAATTGTAAAACGCAAGGTCCCATGTAAATGTCAGTTTTGTCTGCGCCGGCGCCGCTCTGTCGTTGAAAACATTGCTTTTCAAGCCGAGAGATTGCTTCAAATCCGGTCTGATTTTTTTATTACCTCATATAAGTGTTTTAGCCTTTTAAAGAACAATGTTATAAAAATGGAGTAATTAATTTATATTTTAATAACTTAAATTATTAATTAAAGATTTGGTATCTTAACTTACATAGAACGTTCCTATAAATCACCTTATAATGAATGTAACTTATCTACTACTAACGTTAATGTAATAGCAGCGAAAACGATTACAAATCAGTGAAATATGGTTTCTAGAAAATAAGATCATTGTATATTTCCCTAGGAATATATTAATCTTTTAGACGCTTGCAAAATCTTTGCAGTATAGAAGTCTCGTACTGAATTTCGAAGCACTATTAAGATTAATAATTAGGATCTACCATTTATCATGTTCTTATTATTTACGGTAACTAACATTTAAATGCTTAAATAGGCAATATGTCAAAGTCAAAGGGTCTGAATAAGAGGTTTAATGAACTGACACACAGGTATCATTATTGTAGTCTCGTTCCCCACACCACTATTTCTATATGAACTAGTTAATTATTTATATCAAATCGAAATGTTATAATATACATTTATTAGGTATGCATATTTGAAAGTTGTCATCAATTCTAGATAATTAAGCTTATATTATGGTAAGTATGGTAAGTATTATAAGACATGTAGTACATGTAACGGTTTGAACTCCAGTAATCAGCTCGGTGCCAGTCTTTTATCAAAATTCAATCAAAATATGTTATTAGTCTCGTATAACTAGTTTAAACTATAATTGCCTAAGATTTCTTAAATATGTGAACTTTTTAATACAAATAATTATAATAAAAAAATGGAACGTTTTAATCAGAATTTTAATATAGATGTCAACATGTTTCACAATTTAATGTAAAAACGGAAAAAAATCTGATATAATTATGTAGTGTCCAATTCACCGCGTCTGTCGCTACTAATATAACAATAAAGGCGTTAAAATATGATATTTAAAAAGACAGTAAATTGATTTTTATTATTTACAGCGCACGCGAGGCTCGTTAATGTAACTTGATTTTTGCAATCTATCCTCAAATGGCTGTATCCATGAAAAGTCTTTATATGGTTTACGTATTAAAATATTAATGAATGTAAGTGACAAATGTCGCCAGCGACAATGTAGTAAATATAATGTTCGATAGCGAAGTGTTTGTTGGACTTTAAGGAAATGAGAGGTGCTTACGATACAAAGTTTTTCGCAAAGCCTTTGACCCATCGTTAAATCACAATGAGAAAGTGCATTTTACAATTACAACTTAGAACAAAAGTTGCTTTCCTAGATTTACTTTAACTTACTATTGGCAGCTTCACATATATTTTATATATTTCCTAGTAAATTTTCTTTGATGAATATTTATATCTAATAATTTTTACACGTAACATGTCTATAGTAAAAACGATATGATTATTTATAATTATTCATTGTACATTGATTTTGGTTGGCGCGTCGACAAGGAAATGGTTAGAAAGTGTTTTCGCAAGCACTTTTTTACTATTATTACTACTATTTAATAATAAAATATATCTTAAAAGTATAATATTCATTTTGATTAATGTTTTTCGTGTGTTTTTTATATTAGAAGTTTCGTTCTTTATTAAGATAATAACATGTAAAGTTGCCTAATAAAATTTATTTTCTTATTTTTTAAAATCTATATAAATAGAAGTTGACATGACAAAGTATATAAGACAGTGCGTTAGGTAAGTTCTATTCCTAGGAACATCGTATAAGGCATAAACTATTTGTTTTCTAGGATCCCATAAACAGAATAACACATATTCGTCACATAAAAGTTTCTCATTCTTGTTATCTCGTAATGTAATGATATGTTATTTTTGCTCGTGTACCGAGTACGGCAGTAAAATGGAACCATTTATAGTGACAGGTACCTTTTTCTACATAATCTAGATGCTCTGTGAAATATGGTGACGGCTGGATCACGACAATCGGCTGTGGTATAAAACGGTACAATATATATTATTTTGTTATTGTTACAAACTCTTTATTTTAAGTAGCATAATATTTAATTATACAACCATTGTCCATGTACGATATGAGATAAAACAATTGTAATGTTAAGATCTCAATCTGGACCTCCTGCCATCACTTCAGCATAAAATACATCATAAGTATACTCGTATATTGTAAGCATACTGTTTTAATTTACATAAAACAGTGTAATATTCAAAATAACGGTAATACTAACTAATTTAAAACACTTAAATAGCCATTGCACAACTGTTTCTTAAGATAAACATATTATCTCGGTGACGTAACAAAACAAACACTGTTGCCACCGTAGCCTGATTAATAACCATAAATCTTAGTAGATTCGCAATAAAGAGACAACGCTTTTCGCAATACTTAACGTAACACTAATAATAATTAGTAAACTCACGATTTATCCTACTTTCGAGGTGTCTTCCGATGGACGTTATCGGGTATCTGCGGATATCGATCTTTGCAGCTAATCGACTGGTTACCAACCAAACACAATGGGTGAGGGTTTTTACAATTGTACATTATTAATGGCCAAGTTTGAGGTTATCTGATTAATACGTGACCGTTTAGCAATGTAAGTAATAGCTCTTAAATGTGAGCTATGGGAATTCCATATCACTACATCTTGTATAATCTTAAAAGATATCTACAAAATATATTAACGGTGTTCGGATATCAGTTAATGGAACGTGACTGGCTTGAACGTTTGCTAAAAGAATACCTATATTATATGTACCTATATTATGTTAACAATCACATGAGTGGTCATCGATACCGCTTGACTGGTGACATGGATAAAATTACATAATATAAACAAGATCATAGGCATGTGTACGCTAAGAATGTTAATAACAAGCTCAATATTGTAAATAATTAACAGAATAGTATTATAGATTTAGTCCATAAGAAAAACATTTTTAAATTAGGCGTAGTTACAATTATAGCAATTATGCTTTAGCAATTACAAAAATTTATATTAAAACAACAATAGACTCTTCAATTACCACAGACAGACCAGTTACCGCACAGGCCACAACTTTTTTACACAAAAAAAATGATTTAGAATGTTTTAGGTGTTATTTCATTTATATTTTAAAATTTTGAATGATCACAAGAAATAAATATTTTCTACAACTGCCTTTTCTGTTAATACCTTCTATATAATTTTGTTATACGTATAGATTACGTGGCTAAGTGTGGTTATGTCACCACATGTCGGCGTTGGTCTGACCAACGCCTGCCGTCATCAATACAGAGATCCGCTACAAGCAAATATCGAAGTGTTAAATTCCTCCGCGCATTTCACTATTCGCAATATGTATTGACGATTCTTACCAGCCCATTTAGGAGGTGAAATTTTTTAAATGTTCCTAGTTGTTTTGTCGGCGAAAGTAGAAAGAAGGTGGGTGCATTTAAATTATTTATTACGAAGTGGCTGTCAAAATGAAAAATATATGTAATGCAATTATAATTATAATTTTGTATAATCGTTATTAATTAAGTTAGACACGAATTATTTATTGACACTCATAATATACAAATACACTGTATTATGTCATTGACAAATATGAATATTTAAAAATTGAGACTATTACTTTTTATGATACATAATTAAAGGCGGTTCGTTTATCTAATACCAAATCAATTACTTACATTATTTTTATTACACACTACGTTTGCCTAATCATAACACTACATTTAAACTCAATTTACCTAAATTATGGCTTGAAATATATAGCACTCCCTAATTCACAAAAATAGTTTTTAATATCATGAAAGTAAGTGCTTATATAATTTTTTTTCCTTTTTTTTTTGATGATCTGCAATCGGTAAATGACTATGAGCGGATTTGGTGTAGGTATGTAGGTATTGTGTTTTGCCAAGGTGCTTCCCAACAGTAGCAACCTTTCTCAATGCCTGGAGTCTATATAATTTAAATAAAAAATGTAACAAAGATTTAAAATGTCAATTGTTTGTAGATTACACATGCATATATTACAATCTGCGTGAGATTTTAATATTTAATATGAATGACTTTTGATATATCTTATCAATTACTCATTGAGTAAATGTACTTTTTATGATATGTAGGTCGCGTTAGGTCATCGTAAGACATCTATTATGGAATTTTAATCAGATTATCCAGCAAAAGAATTCTGGTGTCCGTCAAATATTGGTGTCAGTGTTATTTGGGTCATCGTAAACAAAACGATGTGCGTTTGTTTTTTCTACGTTTTACGGATTAAATAAATCTTTTCTATAACAAAAGTTTAAGCAAAAACAGACAAGTGACATATAAATATATGTTGATCTTTTTATAGCTTATTATAGCTCCAATATATTAAAATTATTTATAAATTGTTTCTTTTTTCAACTATATATGTTTTGGTTGGATCTCATGGATACGTATGAGAAAATATACAAAACCCAAACCGGATATTTTTCTTTTCTCTAGAAGAAAAGAAAAATATTCGACCTGGATCTGGTCTCCTTAAAACTTGTAGTACTGGTAGAATTAACAGTTCCGTGGAAAAAAACACTCTTAAAGATGATCATTTTAAGGTGAACAAGTACTTCTAACTTACCAACTAACTGACCTGATAATTTATCGCGGTAGAGGTAGGCGCGAGAGGTATAACAACGAAATCTCTCTATAATTGACTAAAAGATCTTAGCGGGTCTAGTTTCTGTTCATGTTTAGCATGTATTTTAAGGGCAGCACTAAAAGATTTTTTAAAATATGGTTAGGTAGAGAGACGAGCGCGGACAGCTGAAATGAACGTTAATGCGTATTTTAGAAGGGCCCCTAAACCTACACTTGAGTCGTAAGTCCCAGGCAGTTTTGAAACTCCCTGCATCCCGAATGGCCCGGCACCTACACGGTGAACCTATGGAATGCTTAGGAATTTCTTCTCATAAGCAGACTTCGAATGTGATCACTATGGCTACGGGTCGATTACTAATATAGTTCCCTTGAGAACTTACTCTTATGAAAATATTAATATTCCTCCGTTAATTAATGCGTAAATCAGACTACTATCATAAATATGCTAGTATGATTGCTGATGTACTTACGTAGAGTCAAAAACATTATGTGAAAAAATATGGAACATTATATATGCTATATGTTTTAATTGCGTAAGTCCAACATTTTTTGATAATATATTTTCCATTTTCTATTGAATACAACTATTAATTCTATGGAATACAAGACATCCCCCAAATATCACATTTTCACCAAAGCTTTCATCGGTTAAATACTTTATATGCCAGACAATTTAAAATAAAATTATTAATGCAATAACATTTAAATTCATTTATTAATTTGTAAAAGCTTAACTGTTTTGTTTTTTTTTTAATTTTAAAAAATAGTTTAGCTTATGAACAATATAAAAGATACTTCATATTATACTATTTTTTTTTAGCTTCTCGCTGTATCCCGCATATAGCAGGGTAGGCAGAGGGAAACTGAGAACTCAGTGTTAAGACTTATTATTTTAATTATGAAATTTACAATAACCATTTTCAATAAAACTTTATTATATGCATACGGATTTATGCTTATACAAAAACTTGTGCATATGTTCATTTAATAATAACAATTAATTTTTTATATAGTGTCTTAACAAATCCCTGGCCCTTCATAAAATAAATTTGAAGCTTAAAATAAATGTAACCGATTTTATCGTACATCATGTGCACTATAATATTTTTAAATAAAACATTATGGAACCACAACAGCATAAAAACTGCTTTTTATTGCATTTCTATGTGAATGGATTAAAAGTTTATAGTAAACTTAAAGCGTGGGCTTTGTTAAAAGATATCCAGTGTAGGCGTTCACGAGAGCGTTTGAGGTAGTTTCAAGATAGAGTTGTTTGAAGACGTTCTAGTGTTTGCATTAAATACTCGTCTAAAAGAGTTTCTGGCTTACAAATAAATTAAATCCAGTTATTTTACTTCTAGCTATGTTTTAAGATCAAAATATGTAAAGTATAATGCATTTTACTTATTTCGAATACGTGTTATAAAAATGATAAATTATTCAAATACATGGAAGTCGGTCACGACGCACTTGTCTGTACTCTGTAGGCGCCACCTTCCTACAGATCTGATGATTATTTAACAGCAAAGAAAATGTTCGTCTATTCTTCATTTATCAAAATAAAAAAATTCTATAATATAACCTTAAAATTTATGTGAATTTTTCTTTTGACTATAATAAAACTAATTTCTTATAATAAAAAAGTCTTCCGTTTAACCTGTATTTCTTAAAATCTCACCTTTTTGCGCAAATAAGTGTATGTTTGTAATATATGTACATATATTTTCGATATAAATGTTATAATATATATTTTGGATGCAAATGTTGGATGTTCAAATACCACTCGTGAAAATATTATTCTGGAACAAAATACAGTTGTTATACTGTGTTTTATTTAATACAGTCTAGCCATGGTCCCTAAATGTTGCCTCTGCTGATTCCCTATAGGGGATCTATTATATATTATTATATTTTTTAAGCAATATTCCTACGTATAGTAAGAACATTGCTTAAAAAAATATAGCTCGGTGTTCTTAATCATATTACAATTATTTTAGTCAGGGCAAGCTCCAAGTATATATTATATTATATTAGTATTTGCTGTTATGTTACATTCGAATGCAGTAACAAACATATCTGATTAAGTATTGTAATGTTTGTTTTCATTATTTCTTTTCGTACAATTTCATAATCATATATTATATATTAATTAGATTATCTAATTTTAATTATTTTAAGGTTGTTAAAACGAAAAAAATAATAATTTAAATATTCTAGTAATTCTACGAATCGTTTACATTATTAGTACATAATATATCACTTTGCGGAAGCGATGTCTATTCTTCCATTCTACTATCGCCATATTGCCTGTGCATAACTTATCTAGAAAGATAAAAAATAATATATTTAGCATTTTCGTAATATGAAATCGATTTCAAAGGCACTAAACTTAATTCTACGAAGTCATAAATAATATCGAAGCGTCGTAGATATTCCGACGCTAGATCTGGACCAAAATAATAATGATAATATCAAAATAGTGGTGACGGTTCATTCATATCAATTGCGTCGGTGTTTACTGAACAATGCTTTATTGTGCAATTATATTATCTCTTACATTTCATCTGCGAACGTCAGCCTCCAATCTCAGGTCTCCTTTCTTCCGCGTACAATGCGAATGTTTTCTGTACAACGGCGTTTTATTCACAAAATTAAATTAACCTCCCATACTTTATCATCGAGCGATGATGTACATATGTCAAATTTTCGTATAAGCCATTACATCATATAACTCGTCGATATAACGGTATATTGTCAAGGTGCAAGTTGCGTAAGCGCATCCGTTTAGTGTCAATGACATTACGGATGTGTTTGAATAGTGATCAAGGGTCTTAAGATATTCGCTAGTGAGAGTGGGCTCATTTCACTTCAAACCGTTTGTTAAAACAACATTATAAATTCATATTTTGCATATAGATAAAATTTAATTGCCAATGTTAAAGTTTCTCAGCGGATGTCGCGATAAGATAACTTCATCTTACAATGTGTATGATAGCGTCAGAAGTGCCAATATAATATAAGAACAGATTCCTTGAAATTTACATATACAGTTTCAAAATGTATTACTAAATATGCTTATTTTTTTTTTAACTTCACGCTGTAACCCGCATATAGCAGGGTAGGCAGAGGGAACCAGAGAACCTAGTGTTAAGACACTCCATTCTCTTTCAACATTTCCATTCCCCACTTTCCGCCGAATTGAGGCATTGCGTGTTGAGTGGCGTAACTCAACGCCGCGCTTTGCCTTGTTACCAAACCCAAGAAATGAAAATACTAAATTATACATTTCCTGGAGTGGGAATCGAACCCACAACCTGTTGCGTTTACAGTCGCACGCTTGTGCCTCTGCGCCACGACAGGCGTTAAATATGCTTATAATACAAAAAATATTTTATAAACCGACTACTCGGTCTTTGTAATATTCATATTAATAGTCATAATGTAATAGTCATAAACTACCCTTTAACCAACTATTATTTTGTTACCTTCATTCTAGGTGATAATTGAAATATATATTGTTGTTTTAATTGATGATTTAATGATTTAATACTAAGGAAGCTTTTTTATAACAATGCTCTACAACCTATTTGCACTTTTAAATGACTTCGCCTTTTCTTTTAATTTCTTAATAATGTTCTGAAAAACTCTCTATAACTAGCTATATTCTTTAAAACTATTTTATATATTGTTTTAACGGAAGCAACATTTATTATAGGTAATAAACATTATTTCAGTGACTGAAAGTAAAGCCTAAAATGATTGCAAATAATATTTTTTTCTTAAGACTTGCTCAAGAAAAAATTATTAGCCGTTAAACAAAAGCGATATGTTAAAATTATTGCAGTGACCATTTCATAAACTAAACATATTACAAAACCATAACACGCGTAGGCTTCTTTATCACGCATGATATATAAAGCGTTCTTTGGCTTATTGGTAAAACGCTAAGAGCATAGATAAGGTAATGAAGTTGAATCGCCAAGCGTGCAATATTTTGCGAGTTATGCAATCATTTAGCGAGTCTGTTTCAAACCTGATGTTATGATATATGGTGTTAGCAAACCGTGTCGTGACGTGCTCTAATCGTATCTAGTTAAATAGCTAATGGACACTAATGGAAATAATCACGAGCGCATCAAACGATTCTGTACACCACCGTTTGAGAGAAAGTAAGGACTTTGCATTAACATAAAGCTGTGTTTCTAGAGCAGAAAGCTTCTTTATTAATTTACGACCTATAAATTTATTACTACCTTTGCCTATAACTTGCTGATTCAGTCAATCAATATTATCTAATGACTATTTTACAGATTCACGACATTCCCTTTAACAAATATAAGATAAATATTTGTTATTTTTGTTGATTGTATATTCTCTTTGTTAAATAATGTTATAATAACGTAACACTATTCTCTTTCGTACAATGAAACATTAAAATTTATAACAGAATTTATGACCGATCTATTTTTGCGACATTTTCACATTTTTTGACAAGAAATATGACAACATAAATATGTAAAATTGTAACCTACTTGCATTTTTAAACATTCCGCAATGTCTATTATTATTACGAAAATATTTTATTTCGTATTTGCTCTTTATTTTAAGGAAAACGCGTATAAATTTATTGGTCAATTAAGTTTTATGGAATTCCTGAAAGGCCTTGATAGTGCAGCCGGAACGTGTCTAATCACTGCATGTAGCGGTGCTTCAAATCCTTCTATTTTATAAAAACCACATGATGAGACGAGTCGTCATCTTATCTTAAGTGTCACCTGCTTGTAATGAATTCATAGACGTGTAATTCAAATTTATATTTCTTAGTATAATTGATAATATATATTTTCACACATTTGTTTGACAGTAGTAGGACAAGGTACAAGATCAAGTTCTACAGATATACCTGTATGTTCTATGTTGTATGTATAATATTTAATTTATTAGATGGACCGATTTCATCTGGTCTAACGGTTACATTCTTCTAATTATGCAAGCAACAGTTCACACATCGTGATTGATGTCTTTGGGATAAGGTTTTGGTAATTAAACAATATTAACATTTTGAGTGTGGTAACAGCGGTGTGGTCAGTTTGATGGCTACGCAATGTTTTCTGCATGTCAATGCATATCAATGTATTGAGTAAAGCGGTATCGTGAGTTGAGACTCAATCATTCTTGTAAGTTATTTAATAACTTTTTAATTTTTGCTATTACCAACATTGATGTTAACGATTACTGTCTGAAATTTTATACACAGTGTTAAGTATGAAATTTAAGATTCACTTATATACGTTAATGTTCACGTCGGTGGCATGAGATAAAGTTAATAAAATATCTCAGACTGTAATACTAATTACGCCATAAATACGTTATAGTTAAAGCACTTGTCTAAAGACCCTTAAAATTGTTTTAGTCATGTAAGTTTATGGTGATAACATTTGTGATATTCAATCTTCGTGTTCATAATTTTTACCTTAACTCATTTCACACTATATCACTTATTTTAGCAGTATAGTTTAGGTCCTTTTTTCCTAAGCGCGTAAGTTGGCGGTAGATAGGTAATAAAACTAAATTCCGCACTGTCTACCGGAAAAGTGCGTATGTTACGAGTACATTGTTCATCTAATATTGAGCATTGGATATTAAGCGCACTCGTAAAAAATGTGCTAAAAACTTTTTAACCCCATACTTATTTTACTTAATTTTATATCTTTCTCATATTTTTAACCGACTTCTAAGACGAGGAGGTTCTCAATTCGCCTGCATTATTTTAATGTGTGTTACTGCATAACTATTTATGGGAAACTGAAAACTGCTAGATAAATATAAATAAGTACTACCCTTACGATATATAAACCAACAGTATGACAATATTTATAGAATATTTGATAGCATAGGAAATATTAACTATATTTTCAATAAACTATGCGTATTGAAAAACAAACTTTTCTTCGTTAAATTAATAGGCCATTGTCAAATCTTAGTTGCTAGCAATAAAGGTGAATAATCCATTTAAAGGCGGCCATGACCCGGCGTATTAGCACGATTTAAACATTTGACTCACTATATTGATACTTTGATCTCGGAGACCTTCGAGGTTTGGGAAAGCTTGTATTAATGTAATTGTTTCTTTTAAAAAAACGATTTATTTGCGTATCTTTAATATATTTAATTATTATGAAAAGATGTTTGAGTTTTTTCTTCTTGTAGATTTACTTTGCTATCATATTATTATAAACATATAATTTAAATAATATTCTAAATTGTGGCCTGTGTGTGAATACTTATATATGCTAATTAGTGCCACTCACAGCACTACAGTAGTCACGTTTTTATTTAAAAGATATCTTATTCGACTTTAAGATCCAATTTTACTAATTGAATTTCATTTTTTACATAATATTTAATTAAAGACATTTTTTTACCTGATACCTTAATAAATCAATGTAAGTGGAGTTATCTTATTCGTGTAGGAACAGCAAAGGTTATTAATCAATAATAAAAATAATTCTTCCAGAGTATATTTTAAGTATCATATATTTGGTGATGTAACATTTTCTCACTAATTGAGGTCACGACCTCAGTAATGGAGGCTAGATAATAGATATTTTAAGAGAAAGTAAATAAATGATAGAATTCCCAATCATATTTACATCAACTTTAAAAATTTTGTAATAAATATATGTTATAAATCTATAGTATGTACTATCTCTATATATACTATATATCAATGTATATATTATGACACACACATACACACTCACTCGCACAACACTCACACACACACTCAACACACACACACACGGCAAGTATTACTTATAAATAAAGTTATTTTTTATTTTTCTATTTTTTCGTTTCATGTTACATACTCGTATATTTCTATTGCCTTTTTTTTTGTTAATTTATTCTTGTATGCTAATCAGGGAAGTCTCTAGCTCCTATAACACAGTGTATACTTATTTTAGGAGTTAGTAAGCCCTTAAATGTCATATTTATTATGGTCAATAAAGAATTTATTTATTATTTATTTATTTATTATCAATATGTGTATACATGTATGCTAGTACATAGTTCACAGTTCTGTTCTACTATTTTAAATTCTAGTTTGGATTATCTACACCTATATACAAAACTTGTCCGTTACGTACTTATTGATCGACTCACAGATAATGCACAGCCGAAATTACTAAAAGTAGAATATGAAATTCCACATGTAAGCTCCTTAAGGAGTGTTAGGAAGCACTAAAAAGCTATTATAGCTAAAACTATTCCTTTGGCAACAGGAAAAGATTGCGTGTGACAACTGGTACACAAATACATACAGGTCACCAAAGTTTCCTTAATTTATGTACAAATATCGACTTTACCTTGTATGCCTCTCCTGCATATACCCTGGTAGGCAGAACACAATTAATTAATTTAGTATTATGACCCTTGCAAGACAGGCATTTTTAAGAGAGACAAAAGAAGAAATGGGAAGATCCAAAGCCGCACTTTTTATTCCGCAATCGAGGAAATAAATAGAAATCTCCCGTGACGACAGGGAACCCACACCGTCGCATGTTCTACTACCCACGATGATACGTTTATTTTATATTTCAAATAATTATATTTCTTATATATTTATAAAAAAATATTTTTTTTTATAATTAGTGTACAAAATATACTAATATTCAAATGTTATGGTTTATATTTGGAAATCCTTTTTTTATACAAGGCTTCAATCGTTCAACTCAATTTAATTTTATATGACTATTTTTTTTAACTCAATCCTCCGTTACAATTATTACGCTGTTTAAAAATATTATAAAAAAATTGTTATCCATAATGTTCATAATGGAGTTGACATTGAGAATGAGAATTGACATTTAGTCAATTTGCTACTATGATAACGTATAATACTTTTGTCAATCAAATCCAAATTAAATATATACAGAAATAAATAAAACATTTAATCCAATATGTACATACGTAAGTATGTATAGCAGTAAAATAGAATTGCATAACAATATTGTCTATATTTTTTGCCAGCATCAAGGTGATGCATAACATCTGAATAGGTACGATATCCGTCATAACGTTTTGACAGGTTTCTGTTCGCTAAACTGACAGTGCCTTGAGTGGCGAAAATGCCACTCATTAATTGCGGCCAACAATACAATATCAGGTCGACTTTCAATTATTATACAAGCTATTATTTGCATAATTTTATCTTCTACGTTCATTGCAAAAATAGTTCACTACAATAAGATAAGTATTAAATATATAATCAGTTATCAGACCCGTTGACGCGTAAAATACTTACATACATTGATTTAGCAACATGTATGTCACTTTATATAAAAGGATACGTCAAACACATCGTGGTGCATGTATTTGTATTGCATTTTCGTAAAAAAATATATTTTTTATTTTAACTTCACGCTGTAACCCGCATATAGCAGGGTAGACAGAGGGAACCAGAGAACCTAGTGTTAAAACACTCCATTCTCTTTCAACAATTTCGTTCGCCACTTTCCGCCGAATTGAGGCAAAAATATTTACTGCACTTCATTCCATATTTAGTTGAAAATGTGCCAAACTTCTTACTCCTTCGACCGCATAAGTTTCGTGAAAAAGGGTAAAGCTCAAAGTTTGCCTTTACGATGGTATAAAATCATATTTAGTAAATGTCGCTACTAATAGTATTTACTTTCATGCCCTTGACAATTTATTCATTTTCTAGGTTTGCTTAACTCCGCATTTTATACGTATATTTTATTTTTGTAAGTATCTGTATATTTGATTCTGACTTTAATTAGCCCCTAGGAATGGTAGTAAAATAATATATAGCGGTTTAGAGGTAACAAAATCAAAGAGATTAAAATAAAAATACTGCACAGGTATAACAAATGTATTATATTTAAATCTTAGATTTTTTAATTTCATTGTTTAGCTAGGTGCAAAGTACCTGCCTAAGTATCGATAAGAAAAGACATCGTGTCAGATCAATTGGTTCTGCACGATGCACATCGGAAACTCGAATTAAATACCGCGTCGTGCTAGTGAGTCGAACGTTGATATTTCTTACTAACTTAAAAAAACAGGCGAGAGAACATAATTATTTTAATTTTCAAATCGTGATATAAACTTTGTTGACGGAGTTCGATAGCGTCTGACTTATATTTAATTCTCGAATTCGGCAAAAAATGCAGAACGGAGTGTCTTAGCACTCTCTCTCTGGCTACAGCTGAAAAATAATCTGAAGCTAAAAATATAAACTTTTTAGTTAAAATTAAGTTAAAGATGTTAAACGATTGTTAGTGTTCTAGTTTTAATCAAAAATATACAGCAATTATTTTATCATGTAACGAAAAAATTTCAACTTTTTGCTATAAAAAAGATACTAAAACCTGTTTTGTAAACTTTAAACACATAATAAGCAATTAGTTGATGCACAATACATTGTTAAAGGTATAATTACTCCAGTCAACACAGAGATAGGCTGTAGTGATAAGTAATTATTTAAAGGAATAAAACAGCTAATTCCATCCTGTGATAAACAAAACATAATGAGAACCACCAGTGACCAACACATGCAAAAAAAAACACAATAGCTGTACGGGATCTGATAAAACCGACGTAAAAATAGCTACAACAATATATCCCACAGTTATTCCATTCCTTGCGGATTTAAATTGAATAAATTGCGAGAGGTGTGCAATTTCACGTCTATTTACCATGCTTACATGGTAATATACCTATTAAAGTAAAATAAAACTAGAAAGTAATTTGTTAAATCATTTTCCTTTTTTAACGGATCGAGGTTTTCTTGTGCGTGCAATAATTTGCAAGTACCTTGACTATATCATCAGTCAGATTTTAATAAGCATTTTGTACCACACGTAATAGAAATAATGTGAATATCGCCAGCGTGGGACTGTAAACGCGACAGGTTGTGGGTTCGATTCCCACTCCAGAAAATGTAAAATTTAGTATTTTCATTTCTTGGGCTTGGTAACTAGGCAAAGCGCGGCGTGACTTCCGCCACTCAACACGCAATGCCTCAATTCGGCGGAGAGTGAGGAACGGAATTGTTGAAAGAGAATGGAGTGTCTTAACACTAGGTTCTCTGGTTCCCTGCCTAACCTGCTATATGCGGGATACAACGTTAAGTTAAAAAAAAAAGATATATGTAATATAAAAAGTAAATTTTATAGCTATATAAAAAAATGATAATGAAAGTAAAATAAGCGATAAATTTATTAACTAACGAAATAACACTAATCAAATCAAAATTGAAATTAATATTTTCACTTATTAGCCATTTATAGTTTTTTAATTTACCAGCTGCTCTTATCATGCAGGTATGGACCATCCAGATAAATGAATAGTTAAAAGCTCTTGTTAGTAATACTTAATATGCAGTTCGATTATAAAAATGAAATGACAGGTAGACTAAATAATCGAAATACAGCTCTATTTACGTTAATTAATTATTATAAAAAAATAAATATCAACATAAAATTTATGATATAATTAAAATTTTGTGGGGTAAACTTGTTATTCAATCAAACAAGTTTTTATATAATTCATTAAAATAAAGCGTTTTTCTAAATTAGCTAGGAACATTGATACGATCAAGTTGGCGAAAGTTGTAATGGTGGAACATCAATTTCCTAATTGTTTTCACTTTCTGTTACGTAGCGTCAGCGGGATGCTCTTGAGATGCTATCTCGATAACAAATGATATTATACGAAGCACGATTAATGTTATGCAATTTATATAAGGGCCCAATTTATACTTGCTGCGGAAAGTATATATAATGAAGTGTATTTAGAATATTATTTAATTAACCAGTTTAAAGGAGATTTCATGAATTAAGGAAAGGTAACCAAAACAGCCAAAAGGACTGAGCTAAGATTGTGTTCAATTTATGAACTGACTAATTAATATACATAATT
This sequence comes from Philaethria dido, assembly GCA_033558755.1. Taxonomy (NCBI): domain Eukaryota; kingdom Metazoa; phylum Arthropoda; class Insecta; order Lepidoptera; family Nymphalidae; genus Philaethria; species Philaethria dido. The sequence continues at coordinate 577,623 of JAKGSA010000244.1, read as the reverse complement.
AAACACCAAGCAATTATTATTTTAACTTAAAGCATTTCGTGATTTTTGCGCGATAGGAGAAGAGCGCTTGGTAATAAATTACTCCTTTTCCCATATACTACTCATAAAGGTGTCCCAAAATTAACGCAAGATTTGACTTTGCCGCCATTTGCTATTATATTCATTATTCATTCGCTATTAAAAGACTAAAATGGCATTTTCTATTTAGTTCAAATCTTGCGTTAATTTTGGGACACCCTATATAAATATGATGATTGTATATTAAATTAGGGAATGAATAAAAAAAATTCTGTACTGTAAATATAAAAAAGTGTACATAATACATATCTTTGATATGTGTGATGTACACTTTTTTATATTTTCCCGCTTAGCAGGGTAGTCATAGAGAACTTAGTTTCAAGACACTCCGATCTCCATTTTCCACTAAAAACCGAGCCATTGTGAAGTTAAACGTGGCATTATATAGTAAAACTTAGCCCCGCTCTTAAGGTTACAAGAGGGAAAAACATAAAATAATTTAAATATAATCATTCCCCGGATGGAGTTCGAACCCAAAACCAACGACGTCTACTGTCAGACGGTATTCCAATACCACGATATAAATATTCTGGTTTCCGAGTGAAATTTGAACTTACAGTCATCGTACATACATAAATTTCTTTGGTGGTAGGAGGTTCGTCCTCCGTCTGGCTCGCGACCACTATCATGTCAAAGACGAACCGCCAAATATCTTATGATGTGTTCCGGTTCGATGGCATGTAAGCCAGGTTTTCCCATTCCCACCCATCCTTTCCCCAAAATGTGGTGGTTCCGAAAACGGAATACTACATTGTCCTCCTCTTCCATCTGTATCCTCTAGGTTGGCAACGCATCTACAACATCTCTGGTGTTGTAGATGTTCATGGGCGAAGGTATCCACTTACCATATAGACGATATTACTATCGACATATCTGGAACGCACCTCGTCTAAACCAAAAAAATATTCTTTTTCAAGCCATACCAAATGTCATAACAAGTAATTAAATTGAATATTTTTTATCAATATTAATTAAGGTGATCATGTTTATGTAATTTTTTAAGAACGATGTCCTTTATTTTATTCACTGATATGACAATAATAATTTATAAGAATACAAAATTAAATGCATAAATGTTGTACAAAACTTACAGATAGTGTCAGCGAACGAGGGCTCGATGATATCTAGCAGCGCATCTTAATTGCGTAATCCGAACACCGAGTGCATTCGATGTGTACAATGGACCAGTATGTTTTCGTACAACTATAACTTCATTACCTTTTTAATGCTGATAATTTATTTTACATGTAACGTTCATATTGACTTAATCGTCTGATATATGATTTCACTCATCGAGTTCTGTCACCATAAACTTTTATAAAGCATTTTTCTTATATATATAATGTTGTTGTTCTTTAACATTATTTGAATGATAATATTCTTTTGAGCTAAAATACGATTCATATTTTAACTTTCATCGAGTCAAATGATAACATAAGTACAATATATTATATTTCAATCACCATTTATTTTCAAGTTGTATTAAAATTTGACTGCTTTATTAAGTGTAAATCCTTGACTTAAAAATAAAAAACACAGACTACGAGAAATCTGAAGACCTGACTTTTTTAAGTGTATGAAGGATTACGTTGATATTTAAGTATATTTTTCAGTAAAACTTCTTTATAATTTACTAACGTGCCTCCCGCGGCTTTACCTGAACTCTTACCGAAAGAAAGAATCCCCTAGGATTTCATGGATTCGCCTTTGTTTTGGATAGCGGAACTCAACGCTGCGCTTTGTCTTACCAGAGAGATGTAAGTAATATAAATATAATCATTCCCCTAGTGGTAATCGAAGCCACAACCAATTCGTTTCAGTCAAGTGCTATCACAATGCACCACGATAACCTCAACAATGAATCAAATCGATGACACCTATATGAATAATAATATAATTATAGTATTTGTGGAGTTTTTTGAAATTAATGAAATATTCGAGACTATTAACTTTTTCAGTATATTTTTTACTCTACTTTTACTACTTTATTTATTATTTTATAAGTTCTTCATAGTTCATATTTTACTAAAAGGTAAGTACCTCATCAATTTTTGTACTTTTTGTAGGCCATACAAGTGTATTTAGGCACCATAGCGATAATAAATTTAGTAAATCATAATTAATGACATATGTACATTTTTACGGTGCGTAGCACAAATGTAAATTCTGCCTACAACAAATCTCCTAATATTAGCTATTTCTACTAAATTCATGCTTTCTCTAGCATTGTTGTCACGCGTGTGCGTAGACGCTGACACTTTCGCCGACAAATTCAACTATTTAATGTTTGACTTATGTATAGATTTTATATTTGTAGAGCTTTTACTTTACACAATAATATATGTTAGAACGTTCTCCATACGTACTATCTGCATCACGAAATATATATTTTTACAGCGTTTATTATAACTTTAAATTTTTGTATATTACTCCTATTACATGACAAGAAACTCCTTATCAATCCTCCTTAGCAATGGATCCACCGTGCGGGTGCCGGGGTCATCGCGTTGTAGAGAGAGGAGTTTGAAGAGAGCAGGTACCAGTGGCGTCCATACAACTCGATTCCCACCGGTGTGAGAGCTAAAAAAAAGGTCGCCAGGAAAATATTGGACATAAAATTGCAAATAAACAAGGTCTGACATCTTATAGACATAAAAAAAAGTTCATCGCCAAAATTTTATAGTCAAATTACGAAATACCTTGACATCTTATACCGGCTTCCCTAAATATACATACCGGCTTCCCTAAATATACATGGGCTTCCCTTAACTTACCGGCTTGCCTAACTAACATTTTCACCCCTCGCCACTGCTGGGTACCCAAGTTTAGGTTTAAGGGGCTCCCTTTAAAATGCGTATTAACATTCACCTCCATTATCCGCGCTCCTCTCTCTACCTAACCAAATTTGAAAAGATCCTACTGTGCTAGATATGAACTGAAAATAGTCCTAGACAGTCCGAAATCTCTCAGCAGCTAATATAAAAGATTTCACTGTTATACCTCTCGCACGTACCTCTACCGCGTAGAAATTAACTCTAATACCTATTCCTGTTCAGCTCATTGGTAAGTTCAACATATTTATTTACTCTGACATGGTGATCTTTATGAACGTTTGTCTCCCACGGAAGTATAAGTTCTACCAGTAATACCAGTAATACACGTGTTAGGCTTCTCGAGTAGAGAAAGATGTCTGGATGACGAAATACGAACATCCTCAAAGATTTTGTATTAGATACTCGATTTAATATTTCAATTCCCTTTAGTATCTATTATTGTCTGTAAATCAAATTTAGAGATAAAATGCTTCCTACGAAGATATGAAAACATATTTTAAAGACACGAATAATCAAAAGAAGTATTTTTCTCATATTTATTCATTACAAAAAAATCACATATAAAATAATTAATTGTAAAATTATTGTTTACAAACATGAGTTGGACACGACTTAAATTTCCGTTAAATTAATGATATCTTTAATTTTCTTTTACCTAATGAGTGTAGTCAAACAGCTATCCGACCGATGTTTGAGATCGTAGGTGGCGGTTTAGTTGTAGAAATGCGACCAAATCACAATCACAAAGGTATGTAAACTCGGACCAATTCATTGAGGTACATTGTCATGTGGTCCCGGGTATTTATAGCATAAGTGAGATGTTCTGACGCTTCGCGTTCAAATTATTTTGAAAACGAACTTTAAAGTGAATCAGTTCACCTTAGTTTAATTTCAATGAACTAAAATTTTACATTTTATTGAAATATTTCCATTCCAAAAGAATGTGTTAATATGCCACACGTTGATACGACTTATTTAGACATACATCGTCAAATCATACTAGGGCAATTACATTATAAATATTTCTTCAAGTGGTATAAGGTATATGATCCAAGACAAGCCCGTTCTCTACATTATCGTCAAAATAAATTTGATAATTAAATGTTTATTCAGATTTTGTTCTATTAGATTAAATTATAACAACTTACGAAAATATCCATGAGTATGCCCCTAATCTTGTAATCTTAAAAAAATCACAAATCGTTCATAATGTATATTTTTGTAAGAAACGTTTAAGATCCACAGAATGTTGTTTGTGGCCTAATGTTATAATTGCAAAGCTTTAGATAAAGTTTCTATCGGTACAAGTGAGTATTACACAAAATCATATTAAAACTAAGCGTACCATAAATGATAACGCAAATTTTAATTTACTTTGCATTTAAGCTTATCTAAATCTCTACTCACGAAATATTGTAGCATTACTAACAAAACATGGAGGTAAAATCGTTATGAACACTCCCACCATTAAAATAATATTTCAGTCGCGACAGACAGACATCACGACGTGGCAAGTCTAGGAAATAGCAACTCATTTAGTTTTTCGTTGGCGAAATAATACAACGTAGTAACTTAAGATTAGTATACATGGCACATGCATATAATAGTATAACTCTCAGGGCTTGCAGTTTTTTTTTTAATTTAAGCAAACCAATTAGACTATTTAGTGTTTTATATTCAACATATTTCAAGACAGGGACAAGTTGAGTGTACTGCGTCCGAAAAGAATTATAAATGCCTTTACATTTTCAGATATGTTGGAAATTTACTGCTGAGACTGGATGGTTAGAATGTATAATAAAAAAAATTTGGACAGGCCTAAAAGAAATTCCCCAAAACTTACATAAATGAATAATTTATAGATAAATATATTGCATCGATCCGTTTACTTTACTGGTTTCATAATCGATAAGATTATCTCGGTTTTATGCTAAATCTATGGCTATCTGTCAAATCTTGAACTTGACATTGACTCTGAACTTTAGTTTTGCTGTAGGTAATAATAATGAGTTCATCTAAAGTTACGAACTCTTAAACTCTGTGTAATACTTTTCAATATTTTTTTAATATAAAATATTAATATTTTAGAGTTCTTTCGAAATATACCTAAATTTTTTAAAGAAATCAATAACACGGAATTATAATGTAGTAAATTGAAATCTACGTATTATTGTCTTTTGTCTGATAAGAACTAATAATACCAATAATACCAGTAATATCTTTTTTTTTTTGAAAATATTTAATATTAATAATTGATATATTTTTAATTAGAATAAAATCTATTACTTTGTCGTTGACTGACAGAAATTACTGAGTGTGGAAAGTTGACATTGAATTTGGCCTTAAGAAGTGAATACTAAGAAAGAATTCCCCGAAATTCCTACGAGAACAAGAAAAAACGAAATTTCACGTTTTACATTGCAAATTAATGAATATAGAAATAGAAATAATATGACGAGAATCATAAAATATAAGCAAACAAACACACAGACAACAAAATAAGTTAGATAAATTAAGAAGAGTTGCTTTGGAAACATAAAACAGTAAGCATTTGAGGTAATATATACTAGAAAAAATGCTCCAGAATGATGGCACTCATCCGTGTTTAGCAACCTTTCTTAAAAAGTATTGAACAGCGAATAAAAAAAATATTAACTATTTTATTATAAACAGGATTTTGAAGCTCTATACCAAAACTAAATGGAAGTGAGTTATACATTGTCACTCTCTTGGTATTCACTCCCTTATTATGTTTGGGTCAGTGTGAAGCTAGTATCACATGAAATAAAAGTGCGGGTATGACATTGACCATTTATAGGTACGAGGTCGTGTAAATGAACGCAATTATTAAGCCGTGTCAATTTACTCGAAAATTTCACGCAGGTTGTAATTACTATGATATATCTTTATTGACTTATATGAAGATAAATTTTGAATTTTCTTCCATTAAATATTGTTGACTCATCTACAATTTTCATGTCAGTGACAAATCCAATTAAAAAATAGGGTTATTGCAGTACACAGTTTTTGTGTAAATGGATTTACAAATCGCATTTAATGTTTTTTGTCGGTAGTGTTGTCAAAAATCAGACATAGGATTACTCTTAACAAAAAATATGATCTTGTAAGTTGAACGTCAATAAAAAAACATTAAAACTAATCTATATGAATGTATACATCTCTAAAAATTAAATAAGTATTTATAAATAAGATTGATTGCTTACAATAACTATTTTGTACGCTCTTATACAGTTATACCTAGTATAACATTAAGCTTAGTAAGAAGCCAATTTGTAATCATTTTTATATTTTAGTTAAATATTGTAAATCTACTGACCCAACCATGTAGCTTGATTAACAACGTCATACATCAAAAGAACCACAAGACAAACATACGCGGCCGATCGTAATAAAATATCAGAAAGCCGCATACGGCTAATTATAACTTAAGCTTTAAAAGTGCAAGCGCAAATTAGTCAGAAGAGTAATGTAGTGGAACGGCTGACTCTTCATTACGCGGCTACTGTTAACTTTCACCGTCGACATCGTGTTGTGAGGTCAAGTTTATATGACTTCCGATCACCTTCCCATCAGATTCCGCATGTAGGACGCATCACTGCGTCAAAATACAATCATTTGTTATATTGACAGCTTCTTGTAATTTTCAATTTAGATATATGATGTGCATTCACTATAATGATTTTTTTCATGTGACTGACACTTTGTTAAGAGGATGAAACTCTCACATACTCTCACATCTCCTTGTCATATTCTACGTACGCGTCACCTTGATAAAAAACGTTTTAAATACAACAAATTTTCACAGTATCGCTCATTGCGACTGGCAATAAATGTAATATCCTAATAAATATTTATGTATCGTATGAAACATGGTGTTTTTATTGATGTTACGTGTAGCTTCCATAAGTTATGTTACAGCAAAGAATTCTACAGGTTGCCCTTTAAGGGCCGTCTGCGAACATCGCAGCATTTGTCGTAGAACCAGTGCACCATACGCATCCGTCGGTTTAGCTCATTAAAATGTAATTTTCTTTATAAACTTGACAACTGGATATGTTACTTGGCCTTATCTAACGCGTAGATTATGTCTAAACACCTAAGCATGATATAATCGATAAGTCAATGAACTATGAAACTCCTCAAATTACAGCAAGAACCTAAATAATTCTTGAGACAAAATAAATGTTTATTCCGACAAAACATACTCTTTACCACTCCAATCATAAAACAAACGTAAAATGACGTGTAAATATTTATTTCAAATAACAAATTAACTCAATAACAAAGAAAATAAAGGACTACTTACAGATAAATAGCATCGATATATTTATATATGTTTCAATTATATATATAGGATGACTGGCAGACTGATAGACGAATTGATAGAGGTTGTAGGGAACTATTATATATAATTCTAGTTTGTTTAATATCTTTTAAGTTATATATACATTACACATACACACGAATATACATAAATAATATTATATCGAATTTATATATTTTATTATAAATATTAATATTTAATTTATGTAATGTATGTACGAGTATGTCAACTCTACAAGGTGGTAAATAATTTTAACCCTTTGGATGTATTTACTTATTCACTAATAAAATATAGACTTATTATGCGAAACTGCTGACACTTATTATACCCACCTGTAGAAGAAGATTCCAAGGTTCACCCCGACAAAGCGTTTATAGACAACTTCACCATTTGTTTGACATTCACCATTTTACTTAGCTGATTTAGCCAAGATACCACAGAAAACTAAATTCTAAACATTACAGTAGTAATCCTCTCACTATTCTCTTTTTGAATTTTCCTAAAATCCAACAAAGCCAAAATTACAATATTAAGACATGAAAAAGCTAATACCTAATAATGCTGTCGAGATTAATAGAGCCAAAGACCAAACAACTAACAAAACAACATAAAAAAGACAAAAAAGATTTTATTTTAGTATACTAAGGGCAAATCAATTAAAGGTTTTCATTGTATATTTTTCTTAAGCGCTATCTTCACAATCTTTTATTTTAAAATAAGAATGTTTGTATTATTATTGCACTCACTTGTTACAAATTATTTGAGCTTGTAGGTGCAGTACTGGGACAGTAACCGCGATGGTATGCGATATGCGTCGATAGGATACGAGTTGGACATAGGCCCTATTAAACTTACCGTCTTTGATCTAACTGGCATTAGATGTTGAGCTTGAAGCCGCTAGACGATAGTAGGTTAGGCCACTACCATATACTCATTCATTCTGCCGTCAGTCTCCGTAATACGATTAAATTTAACCTATTTACAACAAGTGAGTTTTTATTAATTTCAAGGAATTATTCGGATATTCTACAGAAACTTAATTTTATTTTGACATTGTAAAAAGCATATAAAAATTGCAAAGTTAAGAAATATATTTAAATAAATTAAAAATCATGATCAGAAATTATTAAAAAAATATTATATACTATATGATTGATTAATATATACGAGTACATTACATATTCGTACTTAGTAGATACATGAGTTTGTCAATTCTCATATAAACTAACTATAACAATGTATTTCCAAGAAGAATGTACAATTTTTAGCTTATCAGGCAAGCTATTTGGATTACGAGAAACAGTAGCGAGGTATGGTAACGGTACGAAAGGAGTCAAACGTTTTGTTTATATTTCGTGAATTACTGTTATATTTAGGCTGTTAACAGAGTAGGGACGCACGCGTGTAATCATTTATCCCACTGTCATAGCTTTATATTACTAGAACAAGTAGTCATTTCTTAGTAATTTATTGTGCCAGAACTGTGTACATAATTCTGAGAATATTATTACTGTAAGTATTGTAGAGCATGAATTTTGTTTAACCGCAAGTAAACAAAATCAAAGTAGGTTATTGTAATCCTATGTATGTTAAAAATTCGTGTAACAATTCAAATATTTCACACGGCATATTTAATAAATAGTGGCATATTTAATATTTAATATGCATATTTATTAAAATATCTTATTAGATTTTTCTAACCGCTTCTCTTATGCCCCAAAGACTTGGTCATTTTGTTTATACAAGTCCGCGTTCCGGGAAGCCGCCCGCGCAGTCACCTGCTGCGACAGAAACATGATAAATAAGACATAGGATTAATTACTTCCTACAACACAAGCCCTACAAATCACACCGCATATTAAACTGTTCCCATTTAATCACAATAGTCGAATAGCTTTTTTCAATGTAAATAATATAACTTGGTTTAGTGGTTATTATAAAACTGTCGGTTTGTATTGCAATCGCCGGCATTGGGTTATTTATTGTAGACTGGCCTAGTCTAGAAATAAATGTCTCGATTTCGCCACAGGCACTACTAACAGTGAGTCACACGGCGTTTATTATAATGAGGTTTCGCGCCTTCCATACAAATTGATGTTTAAGTTAACGACAGAAACTGACATTATGATTGCAGAGATTTTATCGATGTATACCGGGATATTAACGCTCATTGAGATTTCGCTTTATAAGGATTGATTTAAGGAGTCCGACTGTTGTCTGCGTGCGTGTTGAAAATGAAATGTCCTTTGTTTTCTGTCTGTTTGAACAATTCATAAAACGTAAACGTCTTGTCAGAGCGTCAGAAAAATAATAATAAGACTCGCGACCTTAAAACTTTTTTAGCTTGTAATGTTGGTAAATATCAACAAAGCTTACTTTCTACAATGTAGACGAAACAAGTTTAAAAATATAGCATTCTTAGTAAACAGACAAAAACATAACGAATACGGTTAAGTATAGGTGGTATTTTGAAAATGGTTTAAGATAATTATAGCATTCAGAGGAGTGCAGATGAGTGCTGACCTCCTGCTAGAAGACGTGTTCCAATTCTAACACTCATGATTTATGCGTACAAATCACAAGAGATTTTGAATGATGAAAATTAACTAGCTCATCACATCTCAAAAGGCAGAGCAGGTGCACAACTAATAGCTGTTTTAATGTAACCTATAATTATGTTGCGTATGAAAAACCATTGCCGTAGTTACACTGAGTATTATATGTGTTAGATTTATTATGTGTTGTAATAAAATTGTATATAATATATAAAGCTTTAGCTAAAAATATATATTTTTAGTTAGGTATGCATATGTATGAAGTTATGAACATAATGCTATAAATGTTCCTACATGTACTTGCCTTCAGCATCAATTATAACATAAATTCTTATAGGCAAGTATATCGTAAATTGTCAATTCACCTTTAATGTCAGCTTAATATAGTTACATAAAAAGTTTTGAATAACATAGCCATTTGCCTTATAAGGGCATCACTAACATTCCACTTGTTGCATTATGATAATGTGCCATTTTCAATAAGCGCATCGTAGTCGTGCCCGGCAGAACACGTTTCCTCTCTGGCGCCGGTGAAGTACTTATGCAAAGAAAGGACTTAAATAGTTGTAACGAAAAATGGATTGTAGCTCTTATTGGAGTGTGGTACAATATAAAGTATACGAGCAACCATAAAATATCGTAAAACTCTTAATACCAATCGAGACAATAGGCCTAATCGAAGCTAGATCACACGGCTAAATTGGAGAAAAGTGTTGTACCTACATATATATATACAAGTTAACTTTATGGGTATTATTGTAATTTATTGGAATATTTTTTTACTGTAATATCAAACTACATACATCATATTTTAAGGATTATAAGTATCATATCTTTATTAAGCATAATGCAATTAAAAAAAAATATATACGTTACAAATTGACTAATGGTACACTTCTGGCTAGCGTGAAATTAGAAAAGATGCGTCTCGCCAAAAATATCTGGATTCCTCGAGTCTTAGTAATTTAGTAATTTGGGCAAGCAAATATCTATTTTCATTTGGGGTATCGTGATAAATCATCACGTCAGGATAAATCATCACTTAACATGATGATTACAATTCGCCAAGGTTACAGGTTAAATATTTTATAAAATAATACTGCTGTTAGTTAGTACGCAAAAGGACAAAATGACGTATAGCCAAAAACTTAATTACATACAAAACCTTCTTTGTCATCAAATATGTTTGACATAATATGCATTCACATCCTAATTTTGTACAAGAATGAAATATATAGATGTTTTTTTTTCTACGTATATATTATTATTATAGAAAATGATGGGATACTTATAAAGAACTTACATACTTAGCACAAACGATTACATCCTTATAATGTTGCCGTGCTCAACTACAATTCTAGAACTGCTATTTCTATTAGTAAAGAGTGCGTAATCTCAGAATCTAGTACCGTTTACCTTATTTTATGGATAGTTGTAATTACCGGCCCGTTCTTTCACGTCTGTCCCTGACAAGCAGCGAAAAGGGACGCATTTGTAACATCCGTGCAGCCTACATAGATGCAACAACACGATGAATAAATGTTGCGTAATTTAAATACCAACATTTTAAATCAAGACTACACTTGTAATATGCAAATTGAAATTCTCTATTGATTAAAATATGTCCTAGTTACAAATAATCAAAAAAAGTAAATGTTTGTGACATTTTTGTGACACAGTTGATACAAATCGTGTCAAAGAGATCGTGATGATTGGTAATTCAAAAATAACTTCAAGAATATTTATATTTGAAATATTAGTGTTTTCCCGATAGTGATTCATAGGAATTCTCCACCCAGCACTCCATCTCTCTTAATGTTGAAGTTATTTCTGCCTCACAACGCGATAGAAAAATTTACTCACTCTTCTCGTCCGTGAAACTAACTTTTAAGTTTAGTCAGAAGAGTTTTCTACCAATTTATCCCAAAATCAATAATTTCCGTTTTTTTAAGTTACAATATATATTTTCATGTAAGCCAGATTTTCCCCTTTCCCACCCATCCTTTCCCCAAAATGTGGTGGTTCTGATAGTGGACTACTACATTATCCGCCCTTCCATCAGTATCCTCTAGGTTGGCAACGCATCTACAACATCTCTGGTGTTGTAGATGTGTATGGGCGAAGGTAACCACTTACCATCAGGTGGTCCTTCTGCTCGTTTGCCGTCCGTTATCAATAAAAAAAAAAAAAAAAATTCTCAATTTATGATAATAGCGATAAAAATAAAATGCAATATAAATAGCATTTCAATTTTGTTTTCACATTTTTTCCCTTATTCTAGCAGGATAGACCTTACAGAGAGTAAGGATCGAATCCACAATCGATTGTCAGCGACTACAGTTAGTACACTGTCGTACTACACTATGTAGTCGTCGTTTAGATAAACTTATATAAATACGTAGTCAATATAAATAGATATTTACGGCTATATATTTATGTCAGTTAAAATATTTTGTTCATAAATGCTTGAATTTGAACAACGATTTAAATTGTGAACTACCTATTACTAATTTCAATATACCTTCATTATTAAGAGCTTCTATATATACAAATAAAATATTTTGGTACCTATATTAAAATCAGAAAATATTATACTTATGTTATTTGTAAAGAAAGTTAAAGTGGGCAATGATGTACAGTTGGGGAAGGTCAGAAGTGAATACATTCATAAACTACAAATGATTTATGCGATTGTATTCATTACAGCTGTAAACCTCTTAAAATTTATTTGAGGACCTCGCTGTAATACCATGAAGCGTTAAAGAAATTACGATTTATTTGTTAACGGTTCATAATTTAAGATTGTATACGTTGAGTGAACAGCTTCTCATTTTAAGTTTATTTCTATCATATTATGATTAGTTACTTATTTACATAACGTTAAAATACGCCGTAGACATATATATGAACTACATTACATAGAAATGAATGTAGGTATTGATATATCGCTACGTATTAGTTACAAAAACGTTTAAAAGAATTTCTATACTTTATTGGTTTATTTCTCACATGCACTAAGTTAGCTATTTTTACTGCACAACAGTGTTATTGCTGTTCCATACTAGTTGTTGATAGAAAAGTGGATCTGTTGACTAGTGAAAGGCGTCAAAGTGTTTGTTACTTACCATTATAGCTATTTAAACAACGAACCAGTAACAATATTTTACAGTTTATATCAAAGACATAGAGTAAGCACAGCCTAGATTTTACTAGATTACTTTGTACATGTGAAATTTTCAGTCTAGAATATCACATATACTGTTCGTAATGTATTTTTAATGATTTTTTAAAATTTTTAATTATATATATGATGCTTTAATTTTACGCCCTGTATTTTACGTTTTCGGAGCACTTAGAATGAGATGATCTAATAAATTCATTTTTTGGCTATGCATTTAAAGATACGTGTTGGAGGATTAAAATAAATGAGGCGCTTTATTTAATTGAACCGGAAAATTATTTGGTTATAACCACATAATTTTAATGTCCCATGCCCATTCCAAATTTGAATCGACAACATCCACCATATACTTTGCCTTGCACGATGACGATCAATTCAATAACGAATATAATAAATAATATAAATAATAAATTTAAATTTAGAAATAAAAAGAAATAAATCGTTAAACCGTGTCAAAGAAAGGCAAACTGTGTGTATGCAAACATTATCAAAAACCGTGACAAATATTTTTAAAAGCAATAAAAATGTTTGCCTTGAACCAACTTGTAACTGCTACCGCTTCTAAAAATTTATTTAGAAACGTATATTGAATTACATAATTATTGCCCGCGCTAAAGTTAACAGGTTCAATATAAATTATATTTTTATTTAGTTATTTTTGTATAAAATTACATATTATAACTAAATAATAATATCGATATATTAATATGTGAAGGAAAAATTTTGGATCCTTTTTTACGAAAATTAGGTGGACGGAGGAGAATGAAACTTGGCACACTTATAGTTTATATAGCGAAGGAGTGCACAATGATAATATCTTTTTAAAATAATGCATAAAAAATATATTAAATTGCCAAAATAAATGTTACACACACTACCATGGTTTGACATAAATGTTTATATAAAGTGGCATATACACTGATAGGCAACGCGTTGTTAACGCGTCAACTCTAGTAATAATTAATTACATGAAAATGCTTCCAATAATGACACGGTTATTATTAAAATAACATTTACTTGTAATGTTATGGCAGCACTTTAAAGAACCTGTTAACCTATTTGTCGCTAAGTGTTTTTTTGTGTAAAATATTCCGTCCTGCCGTTTAATTATGGCACTTCCAAAAGTAAAATATTGAATCATAGTACTAAAATAATTAAAATAAACTTTTGACATACATTTTAAGGCAAGTCAATCGGATATTTAATTCAAAAATAATACGCTCAGAAATGGAAAATAAAATAAAACGCAAAACTGCTATACAGGTATTTATTAAAATCACATTATTTATATTTTTACGTAATGTCAAAACAAGGGAGACAATTCAGAACAATATGTAATATCTGGTACATTTTAAACGCAGTGGTCCAATTTCAGTCGCATAGCCTTACAACTACTAAGATAATTAGTTATTACATATAATAATATTATTTTATAGGTGGGTCAAGCTTACTAATTATACGAGTAGAGTACTTTAAAGTAACTTAAAACTTATTACTATAAATTGACAATAAAATTAAGTAATATCCTGTAAACTGTCAGAATTTTATTTATTAGCGTAATTAATATGACATACTGCTAAGACTGTGAATGAAATGAAATGGTAATAATTAATATTCCCTGCAAGGTCATTATTGTGTAACAAAGTGGTCAATACAAATATTAAAACTGAATGAATTTTGCAATAAAAGTAATTAAAAATTCGATTAAAACTTCTTTAAAACAATTTCATCCACAAAATAAGGCATCTTCGTTATCACAAAACGTTTTAAACGCATTTTAATATGGTTTTACATTATATGAAGAATATAGGTGTAGAAATTTGCAAGAATTATTGTTTCTGAAAAAGTTTATATCACACGCAATAACTTTATCCTTTAATTCTAGAAACATTTAAAATATAGGTTTAAATAATAAGTAATTAATACATCGAAATATATTTAAAAAAAGTATAAGAATAATCCTTAATTCATATAAATCTTCTGAATGACGTCGCTATGGGGCATTAAATCTTCAAGTCTATATAGACTCCAACTCTTGGCTCCATCATCAAAATATTTTCTTCTGCATAAAGAAAACAAACTCCATCGTGGAGTAAACGAGACCAAAATTAAATAGTTTACAGATCATATGCTGAGTGAAGGCCGTTTCTTTCGCACGCTCTTGTTGCTCAGTCCGAGAATTGTACCAATTACCTGTATAAAAATAAAATATTCAAACACAGTCCAATTGTTACGCTTTATTATAACGTTACAAAACAAGTCTATATATTGTGTATTCAGAATAGAGTCCAATTGGAGATTTAACTTGGAGAGATTCCAAACGCAATAGGAAGCGTGTGATACATTTAAATTAACAAATTTCAATAAGCTCGCGTTTCAATACTGCTTAAAATCAAATGTATAAAAAAATATTGCATTATTTCAATCTCTTTTTTTGCTTGTAAATAAACGTAACCCAAATACATATATTACCTTAGATACAGAGTACGCAGCAAGCTTTCGGCGCGGAGTTGGCAGTAGCATGGCCAACGAGCGCGCCTCACGCAACAGTGCGTGGAAAGCGAGTGCAGCGCCTGCGCTCGATTCCGCAGCAGAAACCTCGTAAAACTGACATCCGAATCTTAAAGACATTTCTTGTCCTTCTTCTGTATTTACCACCCTATTTGAAATATTTAAATATATTATTACACGATGTGCAAATAAATACAGCAAATTTACCATCGTAGAAGCAAGTTAACTTCTAGGTTACAATGTAGTATTTATGTATTATGATTGTACAAATTACAGACGTTTTACCAAGTTCTTTAAATAACTAGGTAAATATTAAAATTACATAGAGTATAAGCGGTTAAATTGTAATTAGGTATGTATTTACCGTTTGCCGGTATATAGCTTTCGTTTAATGTTACATTGCGTTAACATTTTTTTTATTTAGAACGGCATGTTAGAAATTCCGCACATAAAATTGTCATGGCAAAAGCTTAGAAAAATGGCGCCACTATTCTCGCCAAGTGTTCTCGTCGGCAGTCAAACGCACTATAATATGAACTTTAGGTAAAAGTGGTATACCTATATAATACTTAATGTCTCAGAAAGCCTAATAAGCCTAAATATATACGTTATTACTTATTAGCATCAGCCAAAGCCAAGCAAGTGATAAATTAAATTATACCAAATAATATATATTATTTGATAAAAACCACATTGATCGATAAAATAGTAGAATTTTTAAAATTTTCTTAATTTTTTGAAAGATGATTAATGATTTAACAATTCATGCTATTAAAATATTAAGCACAATTAATTACTATTTTGAAATTCATATAAAAAGCTTGTGAAACTAACCTTGCATGTTCCAAGTCTCTTTTATTTCCTAATAAAGTAACAGAAGTACATCCTGGCAGTCTAGTGCGTTCAAGAAGTGCTAACAACTCCGCTGCTGCTAAGAATGACCGTCGGTCACATACAGAATAGACGACCGCGAAGGCGTCACCCCATCTAAGGTGCTCCGGTAAGCATCCTCGCTTCTACATAACATAAGAAAATTACAACTAAGTAACTTTTGTTCTTTTCAAACAATTTTAACATCTGTATATAACATGGAAATGGAAGAAATATTTAGTATTTGCTAGTAATGAAACATACCGCACAACCGCAAGTGTCCAGAATTTCTACTTCCGAGGTGACGCCATCAAACGACACACGGTGCTGATATAAGAAATCTAAAAACAAAAACCAAATCATAGATATGTAAAAAACACAAAATATGAATGTTTTACAAATATAAACCACATCTCATTTCAAGAGTGTTGCATCTATTTTCGTCCAAGTTGACTTATATTTTCGTAGACATTTGTCACAATTAACAATTTCGCAAACGTCCTTGGGTTATAAGCTATGACATTTCAATGCGTTAATCGTGGATTGCGAAAAGAAAGAATGATGTAATGGATCTGGAATTTTAATATTTTACACAACATTATAAAAGTCAACGGCCCAGTTAGTGGCGCCCGTCCTCATCCAGCCTCGGCTATCACATGCCAATTTCGCAAATAACCCATTGGCATCTAACGCTTGGCAGGCGATAAGGGCTTATCTCGAAAAACAATTTTACAAGTACTCTTAACTAATTCTACAAGGTTCTCAGATTGGTATTGAATTGTTAACCTACATATTATTATTAATTGATATGATTATTTAAAATAATAACTTACCACCAGTTGAACTGTATTCCCCAATATATCTTTTGGTTAAGTAGCGGACAACCACGGCTGTAACAAAGATAAAAATATATTATTTAATTTTCAAATATTGGTTTTTTGTACTCTAAAGCGTACATTTATAAAATTGAGGGTAATTGGTCCGGGTGTCCAAATAGACTAAAATAAATAATACCTAAACAAGTGTAATTGTTATAGAACATATTTCTTTCTTAGCATTAGAGAATATACCGTATACCGTAATATACCGTAGCGTTTGGCGCTCCGTTCTTTGTGACTACCCCGCTAGGGATAAAGCTTGAAGTTAAGTAAGTAAGAGAATATACCTATATAAAGAATACATTAAAAATACTGAGATACCTTTTTATAGGTGAGTTGTGTTAAAAATCGCTAATGTATGTTTTATTTATTTCCTTAGACAGACAATAAATTGTATGCAGATTTATAACAGAAAGTTATTATTCGTTAAGGTTTATTTTTGAATAAATTTATAACTATGAGTATCAATTAGAGAGAAAGCAACGAAAGGGCTAAATCCAGAACTAAACTATGAAACTGTTAATTATGAACAAAACTGCTTATGTCAAAATAGCAATCTTAAAAATATTTTTAATAATATGAAATAAATACAAATATATTTTTTTATTCTTGATTTTTTTAGTTTGAAAGTAATATTAAAAAAGATAATAGAATAGAAATAGAAATTGGGCACAAATTATCAAATTCCTTGAAATATGTTGCTGAAATAGTAATTTTTCAAGGTATTAATGATTATTATAAATAGGAAAATCACGTTCGTATATTCTATTTTTCTATATGTATAAGAAACTTTAAAAGAAACACATATGGCTTTTGCTAAATAAGAGTGAATAATAACGATTTCTTAAATCGAATTCAATATTCATTAACTACTACGTATTTAATAGAAGTGTAACAGGATTTCAATGACATTGTATACCAATTCATTGATGCAATGTAAATAAACAAGGAATATAAATCCTTTACCTAATCCGTCCAACGAAGCATGTCACCATTATCATTTATGATTGCACTGGTTAATTTTAGGACCTAATCTAATAATTATTGTTATAAGACATTCGAGAGTCTATAACCTATAAGAATCTATAACCACGAGAGGATTCATTTAATTTAAAATAGAATGAAATTTGGTAATTGTAATTTCTTATGATATAAATAATTATTTGTATACATATAGTACAAATTTGACAACTTTTGGTTAGGATACATTCAGGACGGTGTAATATTTCAAACATTTATTGATTCATCTCTATAGTTACCGAAAAGTTTCATACAAGTTTGCTTCTTATATCTTCTTTGAAAACATTAATTATTCATGACTACACATAGAAATTTCATATGTAATTTTTTTTATAGAGTCACGCTGTATCCTATGTATCCGAAACCTGAGAACCTAGTGTCAAAACACTCCGTTCTCCAATTTCCGCCGTATTGAGGCATTGCGTGATGTGTAGCGGACCTCAACGCCGCGCTTTGCCTCGTTAGTAAGCCCAGGAAATGAAAATACTAAACTTTTACATTTCCTGGAGTGGGAATCGAACCCACAGCCTGGCGCGTTTACAGTCGCACGCTTGTGCCTCTGCGCCACGACAGATGTGTATTAAAATTAAGTTTTATTTTACCTTTAAATTGTCAAATTATATGTGTGTAATTTATATTTATAGAATACTTTGTAATTTATTTATTACTGAGTATAGTGCTTAAATCATAAGTTATTTTATTATAAATATGACATAGCGAGTATATTTTTGAGAGTAAATTCTGACGACATGGTATCGTTGATTGTAGCGAAAACTTTAGTCGCAAACAGTCAAAGAACTTGTCTCCTTATCAAAACGTACGAAATTTCAACTTGGGCCGAATGACCAATTAAACTAACAAGTCACTTTCACTACTGAATACAGATAAAGTCAGTAAAGTACAGTCTTTTGAAACCAAGTATTTTATTCGGATTAATTCATACAGTTAAAATAAAATTCGTTCCTATAAATAAAATATAGAATTAAAAATGTATATTAAGGATTAACTAACATATAAGAAATCAATTTTTCAGTAAAGACATGTGTTAAAATTACGTCACTTTTAAGTGTCTACTTAAAAAATAGCAGAGATTTTTTCATGACAATCATGAAAATCGCATCAATTCTTCGAACAAACCGAAACAGTAATGAATAACGAGGTCTATAACGGTATTCTTTGACACAAAACGAATTTAAATCGTTATATATTTACCGAATATGGCAAATGGCGGCTATGGTAAGTGTACCTTAATTAAATCACCGTCAAGTAGTGACATGACATGATCCCAACTGTCCATCTGCCACATAATAATTGGACACCATTTTCTTTAACGCCTTATAAACAACGTACGTTGATATTGTAATATAAAATAAGGACTCCGTTGTGCTTTCTCCCAAATCGTAACATGTGACCTAGTAATTTTAATTTCACTGCCTGCAAATATTGACAGCGATATGTTTCTTTCTAAACAATGATGTTTGACTGCATGACCTGGAAATCTAGAAAATTGAAAGCTATTATTACTCGTCTCGTCCATGTCAAAATCAAAGACGTTTCGTTTTTAATAAAGCATAACGTCTTAATATACAAATGTTCTTTTTGTTATTTCCGTAACAAAATAAGAAAGCGTGTTTTCATTATCTATCTACAAATGTCTGTAGATATATATATCTATTATTATTTTATATAAATGATTAAAAAAGTATTTAATATTAAAATGAATATTTGGCATAGTTCGATAATATTTGCGATAACACGCAACATACAGAATTTTGCAGGAGGGAAGATAAAATTAGCAAGATTAGGCGTGTGTGTTGCAGAGACGGGTGTCCCAGCAGACGCTTGACCGGGTGACTCACAGCGTCTGTCAGTGGCCGGTGGCATGCGGCTGCGAACACTATAAATATAACTGCAACTGGCATTTAGACGTTCTCGATGTTCGATCCCGAAACGCATTCTTAGAGTTTTTATTTAACTGTATAGTTAATTATTGCATTAGATTTTTTTATTACTAGTAGTTATCTAATAAAATAGTGGTAGAGATCATTAGATAGATTGGATAGTCTGATTTGGGTGAATGTTATATTTATAAAAAATACACATACATATATAGCCAGAAAATACCGTTCTTAGTAAGGTTAGACAGGATTGAATTCCGGGACCCAATATAATTTCTTAGATCTATGCATAAAAGTTACATGTTTGTTTGTTTAAAAGATAAAAATCTTTTTACAACTTCACGCTATTTTAATCATAATGGAAAAGTCACACAGAAGTTAGTGTCCAATTTTTATTTGTTTTAGGGGAAAGAGGACATGAAAATAATTTAAATGCTATCTGCGAGGATCCCCAGAATCGAATTGAATACTAACCGCAAACTATAGACAGATATAATAAGTGACTTTAATATAAATAGTAATACTTAACGGTGAACAATAATTGCTACCCTCAGTACGTTTAACTTTTGTTCCCATAAGATTCTAACAACCTTATTCTATTTTAATTAATCAATACTTTTGTTGAATTTTTAACAAAACCGCAATTTTAAGTTATGTTACAAGTTCTACTAAATACCATTAACTAAATAATATTTTTTTTTCTTTTTTTTTTTTTAATTAAAATGTATATAAATATTAGTTCATGTTCTCTTACAGTAATTATAATAATGCAAAACATTTACAAGCTCTTAGCCTTCGGAGAAACGTGAAGTAAACTTCAAAATTGACTTAATTACATAATTGGGAACTTCGCAAAAGCGATCCGTGGTAACACTAACCAATATTTATTTCTTAATTGCTTTAGAAGTTAGAACACACTGGATTCTCATGTATGATGACTATCGTGGGATAACTCTTACGTTATCGATTTTTTTCCGTAATTGTTACTTAACCGATGGCGACATAAGTCAAATCATGTTATCCAATATATATTAATTGTTATGTTAATGTGTTAAGTGTTTCCAAGACGACATCCAAATACTACTACGATAAATCAATTTCACTCGCCAGCTTTCGCTATTATTGTTTATACTTTCTATTGCACAGGCAACATTATTTATTATCCAATAGCACCATTTCACGGATTATTTAACAATTATGTTGCCAATTTATTATTGTTTAGATCGATCTTAAATAATTCTTATAACATACTCAGCCTTATTATGTTATTTCGTTACATGAATCTTGTAACATAAAAATATAACCATTAAGTGTTACGAAATACTAGAAATTACATTTAATTATTGCGAAATGTATTTGAATTTGAAATATATAGCGACTTTATATATAAATATTTATAGATTATTATGACTTCTCAAAGATAAAAATAACCTATATTTTTGGATAGTAACTTGTTTTATCAAGCACTTAATTTCTCAAAAAAGTATATGCCCTAAAATGTAAATATATAAATTTAAATAAATTCCATATTCTGTAATTTAATTTTATTTTTTGTTATTTAAACTACTTTTACTTCCTATCAGTAGAATATTCAGTTCGTCAACCTAGATTTCTTGTCGATATATTGCAACCATCCAGGTTATCATATCGATATCAAATATTTGCAATATTTTTTTAGGTTACCTAAAACGTACATTTCTTTAATACTTACATTATAATAAGGTTAGTATTACACGATACCACGGATGTCTCTATCACGCCTAATCTTAATGCGTTGCAAATTTATTTTTCGGTTCCCGACTTTCTCTTAGTTGGCTAACAGTAAAATATAATTGCAATCAGAAAACTTTAAATCGTTAATTTTTATACACACGCTAAACTCACGGTTAATTTCATTTTACACCTCTGTATGAATAAAATAGTAATTGTAAGTTAAGAGACTGTCTTTTATTCCATTTCGATACTTTTTATATAATAGTGTATGCATTTCATAAAATTAGACTGCTGGTCCACTCAAGTTCAACTTGTGTCTAAGCTTAGTCTAATCACATGGACCCTTTTAAGGTTGTTGAACATTTCATGAGTCCAAATCTATTTAAAATCTATGTAACTTGGTTTTAATGTTAAAATATCTTTTAAGAAGAATTCCAAATTTCATTGGTAAAGACTTAGAAGTATATAACATTTTTTAAAGGTAAATAGGATGAGATTTTTACTATCTGGACATAATCTTGTCAACAGGCGATATTTTAGATATTTAAATTAATAGTTTTAGACTGTTCTATTATATTAATTATTATTCGAGGAGAAATATATTTTAAAAAATAATAAAAATCGTTGACCAATCAATCTTTTCACTAACGGTATATTATTTCGTTTCCTTCCGAATTCGCATAAAGTATAAACAAAAATAGAGTTTTTCATTATTAAATCATTATCATCTTCATATAAAATAATATGATTATCAATAATATTATTAATCATTACAATAAGTTATAGTTAAACTACTACCTAATATTTAATAAGATACCTAATACCTTCTATTATAATATTAGGAAATCACCTACCCGAAATTGGGAACATTTTAAGCAGCTTTCGTATTAATCAATTGCTTTATAATGGTCCAGTTTATGCATGTTTTTGCAATTTCGATATTAAGATTTATTATTTTGATACGGTCACTTTTAAATTCTAGTTTTTCTGGTCGTAAATATAACGGATCAAATTAATTTAGCTGCCTTTTTAATTAATATTTCCGCGGATGAGTGTTCCATAAACTCTTTTAGCTTATTATATATAAATATTTTTAGCAGCTCGTAAGCCGGTAGCTAAAGTTTGTATACTGAGTCAACCGTCTATGTATAAGGTTTGAAATAAACACGTCGCCCCCACAATGAGTTGTCGTGTAATAATATTCCGTAGTGACTGAATATGCTACTAGGCCCGCATTCCGTGGTGATCGTAGTATTTTATGGCCCTGTCTTCGTACTGTTTTCACTTAGGCAATTTAAGACAGACAACATGACTTTCCGTGAATATAATAAATATATTGTTAATATACTTTTGGATATAAGTATTGTACGGTCAATTTGAAACAATTTGTAATATTATGTTCTAATTTTGAATTTTGTTTGAAGTTGAGGTTTGTGCTTCAATCATTCTTAATTTTCTTTATTTATAGACTATTTACTAATTATATTTAAAAAAAAATTGCAAAAAGCCTCAATTCGGCGGAAAGTGGGGAACGGAATTGTTGAAAGAGAATGGAGTGTCTTAACACTAGGTTCTCTGGTTCCCTCTGCCTACCCCGCTACATGCGGGATACAGCGTAAAGTAAAAAAAAAAAATTGCATAAACTTTTTCTTTCATTATCATAAGTGCAAAAATGGGCGCCACGCTATTTTATACATTGTTTTATAATCAAAATAATCAAGTGCTTATCTAATTTACCTTTGTAGTTCTGTGAAATCAGCCGCGAGCCTATTGACACAATACTAGATATCACATACATATCTGACATACCTAGTGACTGATAAGAAAAATCTAGTAACGTCTTAAACTTAAGCAAAAAAATACTACACTAATTGTTTAAAACACAGACATATGTACACAAAGATTTTATATTAGATACAATCAATAAATGTGTTTTCATTATGAATTTGTTTATATTTAATTGTTTGCTATAGATAATACATATACACTCCTAATTACTCCTGTAGTAATCAACAATTCTTTATATTTTGTTCTCGTCTTAGTAATAGTACATATATCCATATAAAAAATATCAAAGATTTTTATCATACGTACCTATATTGAAATTAAATATGAAGCAGAACAACAATAGATTTTAATAAAGTAAAAAAAAGAAACAATAACATGCATTTGAAATAAAAAAAAACTGCTTTGAATTGAATTGGAAGGTTTAATTACCGACTCCCCAATCTATAATTACGGTGCTATTAAATAATATTATGTCTTTGATCCCAAAATAAATCAAGGCACTTCTTTCCAAGCCATTAAAGGTAATTGATTTCGGCGTCCTGACCATGAGGTCATACTACAAAAAATAGTTTAAAGCTGGTTCCAGCGAAGCATCATTAAAGCTGTATTAACCGTCGGGTCGATATAGAAAAACGAATGATATCAGGAAATTGAAGCGGTTTCATCAATTTTAGGCAGCTGGGCGTGAATTCATTATAAAGGACTCACCAGATTTGCCGGAGCGTGCGCTGCCGAGGACCACCACTCTTATTCGATTAACTGTCATTTTCATTAGTCTTTGGTCACAGCACTTAATATGTCAATAGGTCATTTAAGGAGACCGTGATTAATATACGTAGACTGGTAGAACACTATCGTTAGCGCCAATCAGCTGTTGAAAGATGGCCGACGCACGCGCGCACAACGCACTTGCTAGTGAGCGACTGCAGCGACAAAACGAATTGGCGCATAGCGCAGTCTCTACGAGCTACAATCATCACCTATCGCGTTAAATGATTTTTTTTGTTGCACATGTTAGATTTCGTATTGACAGCTGCATTACATACAGGTTGATATTTTTTACTTTATTATTAAAGAGGCGAACGTATTTGATACGTACATAAAATAAATTTATATTTTTGAAGATTCT
Organism: Philaethria dido; assembly: GCA_033558755.1. NCBI lineage: Eukaryota > Metazoa > Arthropoda > Insecta > Lepidoptera > Nymphalidae > Philaethria > Philaethria dido. Next base: position 552,823 of record JAKGSA010000244.1, on the reverse strand, counting down.
GTTACCTTTTTAGATACAGCATAGGTACATATTATCATTCTCTATTTATGTTTGATACTCTTTTTGGTAGCAAAGTTAAATATAAAATATAACATATATGTTTGAATTTGAAAACAGTGAACACTACTAATTTACAGTCAATATGTTCTAATAACTGTACATTTGAGTAAAAATAATACATACATTTTACTGTGTCATATTAATATTATTACCTCTACAAAAAAAGTAAATCATTTAACTTACCAATCAATATTTCACATATATATGCATATAATTATATATGTACCTAAACATTCTTATTTTAACTGTAGGTACTTTTATTATTGAACAAATAATCCGACATTGGATATAAATTATGACACAAAGACAAACGTTAACTATTATCTTGTAATTGAGGGTATAAAAACTGTAATTCGCAAAAAGAATGTTCATCAATTCATCTGTCACTGCTTCGGTAAAACATTGATCTTGATAAGAAGTCAATTAGTTGAATTAGAAATACAAACACTCATTGTGACAAGTTTGTCAGCAGGCATTACGGTTACGCTGAACGCGAAGATGTGAGCCGTAAGTGAACTTAATCTCTGAAACGATGCCAATCTCCAATAACACGGCTTCGATGCAAAAACCATCATATAAAAGGCTTAAGCGTATTAATTTTACAAATATTTTATTACCTCACGTAACAGTACTCATTCAGAAAGCGTAAATAAAATTAGGCTTGTGATTTATAAAAATTTTAAATCAAGAATTTTTTTTTTAAATAAGAATAAAATTTTTGGACCAATTTTAAAACCAGAAGATTGTAATGTTTTGTTGTATTTTAATAAGACGATTGTTTTGTTGTTGCGAATGAATGTTAACAAGCACTTTTTAGCACATCCTATTGTCTACATTCTTTGATGACAAAACATGCATCTCCGTTTCATGTGGGGAATTTTAAATATTTATATACTTTAAATTTTATATTTATTTTTCAGCAAAAAAACTGTATTGAAAAGAAGTGTTCCAAGATTTTTTACAATATTTCGACATTAGTTTGTGTGATAAACTATGAAATATACTAACTAACTCTGAAAACTCACTAACCTCACTAACTGTGAATTTATTTGTTTTTATTTTTTTAACTTCACGCTGTAACCCGCATATAGCAGGGTAGGTAGCAGGGTAGGGTAGAGGGAACCAGAGAACCTAGTGTTGAGACACTCCATTCTCTTTCAACAATTCCATTCCCCACTTTCCGCCGAATTGAGGCATTGCGTGTTGAGTGGCGGAACTCAACGCCGCGCTTTGCCTTGTTACTAAACCCAAGAAATTAAAGTACTAAATTTTACATTTCCTGGAATGGAAATCGAACCCACAACCTGTCGCGTTTACAGTCGCACGCTTGTGCCTCTGCGCCGCGAGAGGCCTGAAATAAACTAGTTATTTAGATTCTAATAAATAAATATAAAAAACTAAATGAAATATCTCATGCTGTTAACACTTGAAAAACAGACATAATGCGGGCAGACGACACCTGTGGAGATTGTAAGTCTTCTTTGCGGTTTCGAACACTTTTAAGCCTCCTCGGACCCTTTATCCTTATACTGAGCCCAATGAGATATGGACACATTAGTTCAAATACTTCAATTTAAATAGTCACTTAACTGTCTCGAATTGTAACAGAATATGTCCAAAGGAGTATCTTGGGTTTCTCTATGCTGCAATTTAAGAAAAAGCCTAAATCTATTACAATTATTTTATTATTATGTTAATTTAAAAAAGAATAAATAAAATTATCTTTCGGAATAAATAAACATATTATATTTCGGAAATAAATAAACAAGAAATGATAAATTTTAGGATTTGTACACTTACCAATTTATAACATTCGCTTTATGTCGCATTATGAACGGGCTCATCGACGATGACGTGACGGAAACGACGTCACGGGTACTATTACAAAGTCAGACGTATTCGGTAGCCAGCCGATATTTAACACTTGAACATATATATACATATATATATATCTTCTTTTATTTTATGACAAAGGCCAAAATAACTTTTTCCTGTTAAATTAAAAACGTCGATCATATTAATCATGTTCAGTGACAGTCAACCTTATCGATTCGTACATTGAGTGAGAGATCTTGTGTTAACTAGTTACATACATTATGTGACTTCAATACATAATAACTATTATACGTTACATAATAATGAGAGAACAAGATATTTTTTATATATTTTTTTCTTTATTGCATACACAATGATCCTATTCTATTAATAAAACAACTTTATGAGTATAATATATTTTTTTATGGATAACGGATGGCAAACGAGCAGAAGGACCACCTGATGGTAAGTGGTTACCTTCGCCCATGAACATCTACAACACCAGAGGCGTTGTAGATGCGTTGCCAACCTAGAGTATACAGATGGAAGGGGAGGACAATGTAGTAGTCCGCTATCGGAACCACTACATTTTGGGGAAAGGATGGGTGGGATAGGGGAAAACCTGGATATATTTTAATAATATATTTTTATCTTTTTTTCATAACCTAATATTTTTTCATAACCTAATATATTTTTCTTTAATAAGAAGCAATAAAATTAAATAGTGAACAATGTAATTTAATATTTGTGGTAAATAATAAAAACTTGCTTTTCGTCAATAAAATTGTCAAAACTGCTTATATTCGGACGACGAAACCACAAACATATTCTTTACTTAAGACTAACAAGTCACACAGCGATAAAAAGCAATAAAAATACTGTTGGAACCAGACAGTGGAAATCGCTTCAAGTAATTATTATCAATGCGTGAATTATTTTTAACAATACATTTTCGCAAATATTCGCACAATATTTTCACTGCTAATCATATTCGTGAAACGTATTGCGAAATAATTTCTTTGAAAATGTTTACATCTTAAAAAGTATTCATTTTTGCTAAGTATTATTCATCATTTTGTTACACAAATCAAATAAAAGATATGTTTCTGTTATAACTCTAAAATAAGCTTAATGAACTTGAATGCCTTTTGAAATATTTTTTGAAACTTGTATTTTCACTCTAAGATTCGAATTACTATAACAAAACAATAATAATAACTATACAGCAAGCAACTCACCAACCGAGATTATTTTAAGACCGCGTCTTATATGAATATACTGCTTTCCAAAACAGGATTGATCAATCATTAAGTACTTTTTACTTAATTATCCACAAACGGCATACAAATTAAGGTTGAAAAAAGCGCGCCTTGTGAAGTAGTCCTGAGAGTTGCCCTAATTTTACTTTCAACTTTTTCACACTTACGTCTTTATAAGAACATAAACAACAAATTTGTCTTCATCAAAACAGAAAAATTTTGGCATTCTATAGCTATTGTTTTTGGATGTATTGCAAATTTAGTAATATATAGTAAAATGTAAATTCAAAAACCATATAAGAATAAAATAAGAATCTTGAATATGAAATTTTGTCTTTTGGTCTAGAATTTTTGTTAAAGACTATTTTGCTAATTAAATTTAAATCAAGAATTATATTTTTTACGTTCTATTTTTATTTTGTAAGGAACAAACAAAGAATCTAGAGATAAAGCATTCTATAGCTTATTTTAGAGTTGACGAAATCGAATGTTGCGCTTTCACAAACCATGGCGACTGTATGTGTAATTTTTATTTCTATATAAATTATATTACAATATGGAGTTATACCCCAAATTGTTTCCCCGTTTTTGGACTCAGAACAATTGTTCCACTTGCAGAATCACGATCGTGTGTTTTATTAAAATTTAAAAATAACAGGAAATCAAACAAAATCATGTAGCACTTTGATATACGAATAATATTATATTTAACTTCATAAAGATAGGCTGCCAGTGTAGTAATAGTATAGTATAAAATAGTGATAAATATGAAATATATTTTATATTAAATAATTTTCAACACCCGTGCTTTAAAAGCACTAAAAATTTAATAATTAATAAGAAGGTCCAACACATAATTATAATTATGTTAAAATTATATTATTTATGACATTAATACCTACCTATATTAATACCTATTAAGGCCTGTCGAGGCACAGAGGCACAAGCGTGCGATTGTAAACGCGACAGGTTGTGGGTTCGATTCCCACTCCAGGAAATGAAAATTTTAAACAATATTTAGCATTTTCGTTTTCTGGGTTTGGTAACAAGGCAAAGCGTGGCACTGAATCCCACCACTCAGCACGAAATGCCTCAACCCGGCGAAAAGTGGGGCGAAAAGAAAACGATAATGTTGAAATAGAACGGAATGTCTTAACACTAGATTCTCTGGTTCCCTCTGCGTACCCTGTCATGTGCAGGATACCGCGTCAAGCAAAAAACAAAATATGTTTTAATGTCATAAATAATACAATTTTAAGAACAACATTATGATATATTTTTAACACAATAATAATAAATATTGCTTTTCTTTATATTTTCTCACTAATGGAAATATTATTAATAAGGAGAGCATTTTTTCTACAAAAAATATCGAACATTGACATACCAGCATGAATCTTGGAAGACCTTGCACGTTTCTCTGAGGATGTTTTCCTTCTTAGAAATACGTGAAATGATTACAAGGTTACTATTTTGGATTTACCAAAGGTCGAGTAATCATCTTATCAAAATTAAGTATTTTTTGTAAAAGTATCTTATCTTTTTGCTTTTGCAATAACATAATCCCTTCAATTATAAAAAAAATCTACATTCACATAATTCTATTGATATGTGTTCGCTTGAAAGTTAAAATATTATACTACAATAGAAAGTTTCTTTTCATTCTAGAATAACTTTATTATAATTTATAGTCCATCACTAATTTTTTAACAACAGTCGGAACCGATAAAGGCAATAAATATCTCTATTTAGTTAGTAAGTGAAAGGCTTAATTAGCAGAGGTCATTAATATAGAATATTCGTCAAGGAATATTTTTATTTACGATTTCTACAAATTTTTGTCACCTAAGTATTTTAAAATTGGGAGACTTTAATAAACACAGCATATCCCTTTTTGACCTTGCTTCAATAGAGACACTATATATATCTTATAGTATCTTCATATGTTTTAGTTTCCCCAAACATAATCATTATGAATATATGTGGTAGCGACCTTCATATACGGAAGCAGAGCTTAGGTTTCGTAATTCAATTCGCAATGACTCGAATTCAGGCCAAAAGAGGAGAACGGAAAGTCTTGAGACTAGTTTCTATTTGCTTTTATGCTGCTGCTTAATACACGAAAAATCATAAAGCTGTAAATAATTATATTTTAACAAATTGTCATTCTGAGATATGTATATATAAATTATCAATAAGATATATAATAGTTAATCAATATATATCAATGACAGTCCATAATACATACTGAAGTGTATAAGTGCGTATAAAAGTTTTTTGAAATTTGAAGTCTTTGAGATAGCTAAATTTTCAATCTTTTTTTTAAACAATCACGTCTATTAAAATATTTTTCTGTACTTTTAATATCTCTACGTCCTTTTTAATATCTTTAAGAATATGTGAAAGTTTCATGATAATCGATTGAGTAATATGGGCGTGAAAGCGTAATAAATAAACAGACAAATAAGAATTACAAATATGAATATATATTAATATTTCTTATTAGATGAGCTACATGCCAGTAAAAGCCAGAGTCGACGCATCTCAGAGATTAGCTGGAACAAACAGAAAGACAGACAAAAATTGTAAAAAATATAATTTGGGTATATGTACCATACATATGCAATCAGCAAAAGGCGGTTATTATTACAAACCAACACTCCAATTTTATTTATATGTATAGATTATATACATATTTCAAACAAATAGATATATTTTAACATTGTCTACTATTCCGACGACGGTGGTGACGCGATCGGCAGCTTCATCAGTCGAGCGATGGTGGCTTCGGGGAAGGCAATCGAGCGAATGGCGATGGCATGAATGAGCACTACCTCAGACATGCCATCGCCAAACGTGATGACGCCGTCATGGGGGCAGTGGTCAGCAAGCTTAGCGATATGAGACGTCTTGATAACTGTCGCTAACCTGCTCATAAATTAAAAAAAATAATAATAATAATAAAAAAAAAATAGTCAGTCGGTGAGGATCTCTCCATAGTCTTAATATACAATAAGTATGCACACGTAAAAAAAAAACAAAAGAAACAAAAGGCACGGGCAAGTGCGAGCCCGTGGATGTAATTTAACTCATTAAAAAAAACGCACATACACACACACACATTGTATACATTTTGTTACTATTGGCTTCAGTTATGCTCTCATGTAAGATAAGTACATACATACTTAATTAGATTAACCTTGACTTAGAATAATACGTTTAAAAAGTTACATTAGATAAGTCTTTTATAATTGACTGAACTGAACTATATGAAATACTCATACGTTTAATAAATTAGTTGGCATTGCAATGTAAGATATTAATAGTTTTCATGAGTAATAACAAGAAATTGCATTTAAAAAAATGGTTAATCTTGTATAGAATACAATTTATGGTTCATGTCTCACTGTTTTCTTCGATGTACATAAACAACCGCTAGCAATAAATTATTATTTTTTTAACTTCACGCTCTGTATCCCGCACATAGCAGGGTAGTCAGAATTAACCTAGCCAGAGAACCTAGCGTTAAGACACTCCGTTCTGATTATAACATATCCGTTCCTCACTTACCGCCCAAAATGTAAGTATTGCGTGCTGAGTGGCGGAACTCAACGTCGCGCTTTGCCCTTGTTACCAGAGCGAGGAAAGGAATCGAGTGAAATCCTGGAGTGGAATCGAACCTGCAACCTGTCGCGATTACAGTCGCACGTTGTGCCTCTGCGCCACGATAGTCTTCCAATAAATTATATAACACAATAAGTAACTTACAACTGATAAACCATGATTTTGTACTATTCACGTCATCAACGCTAAAGTGTAGTCACTTATTCATAACAACGTGCGTCATAAAATAAAACTATTAGAAAGAAATTTGTTTCATAACTATATTAAAATAAATCTAGTTACATTGGACGTGATATCCGTGATTTCTTTTGCGCTATTAAGAAATATTTTATATTAACCTTATTTTGCTTTCTTCTGAGTCACATATTTTATTGAAAAGAAAAAAAACAATTTATGAAACATTTTAAAATATGTACTAATATATAACTAATACCTAACCTAAGAACATAATTACAAAAAGTCAATGCTTTTTTCATTATGTGCAAAGGAAACCGTTAGTAGTGTCATATATATTATGTATTTTACCAACATGTCATGGACCAGCATTAAAAAAATGTTGATTATCTCGCAAGAAGAGCGCAAAGTAATGCGTTCGTGTCACGCGATACGGTTCAATACGTTCGCAACACAATATCTTTAAAATTATATTGCCAAGCGTAACATTTTATTTAACGCTCCTTCAGGGTACCTCAGATTAATATCTCACAAAAGAAACGAAACCAAACTCATAAAAGTAATTACATGTCATATCAAAGTCAGTTGTTGGATTAGGTTTATGAAATTTTGAGGCCCTTTTAATTCTTGCAAATAAAAAGTAACGACTTCGTAATGAAAATATGAATAATGCATAATGTTTATCTTAATGATATGAAAAATAATTATTATGAACATTTTATTTTACAACAGCTTTAACATATTGTACCTAGTACCCCACATGCAACGTTATACGTTTCCATAGTTAGAATATATTTTTTTAAATTAACATAACAATTGTACAAGGCACTGATTTTTTCAATGTAGGTTATCTCATCTTCGATGAATTTTCCAGGTCATATTTGTGCATGAACCCTATGACTTCTTATGACGCAAGAAGGTCGATATTTTATCTTCAGCGCGCCTCGTAAAGTCTCAAAAGGTTAACATTTATATACTATCAAAGGCTGACATAAATATTGCGAGCACAAGAAATAAGTTTTTACTGACATTTCACTATAACACAATACTGTTCGTTTTGTAACAAAAGAATATATATTAAAGTTCCCGTCACTAAAGAATACATAGCTTTGTGTAATACCTTTGTATGTGTTTCTGTGTTACATTTGTGCTTTAAGGCTATCATGAACGTATAAACAATAGTACTTTAAAGTGTTTAAATGGATATATTTTATTGGGAAACATCTAACAATAAACGTGATGGTTAGTGCTTTTGAGTTTCACTTAATAAAATTTATGTTTAAAAATATTTTCATTTGCACAATCGGAAGAGAAAAAGCTGCGGCATTGCAGCTTGGTTTTTTGAGAAATAAGCGTATAGTAGAGAACGGAGTTTTAGTAATTTTTTTCTCAGTCCTAGCTAATGCAAGTAATACATTCAAATTCCTTTAGGCGATATGATCATAAATATTTTAAAAAAAGGAAATATAGCTATAAGATAAACTAAATATTCTTACAAAATTTATATTTTTATATAACGTGAAAAATACACCTCACATATTTCTATATGTAAATTTATAAGATGGCTTAGCCTATTCTGCAGATATTTATCAGTACAACATTACACTATGCATGATCACAACAAGATTATAAATACGCAGGCGCCAGCGCAGTGAGACCTGACACTATCGTTTGCTATGCTCTGTAGTTCACTGCCTTCACCGTAGTATTAAATTAAAAATAAATTGCGTGTAAAGGAACACTTCCCTCATTAAATCTACACCATACTGTCACTTAAGAAAATTTGCGTAATTTATTTAATATTTTTTCCATAATACCTGCCTTATTTCTAGAGTTCATAACAGAAATTAAAAGATTGATCAAATTGATTGAGAAACAACCAGACAATAATTTTTGTCTTCTATTAAAACCATTACAGTTTACCCGTGATCATGGTGCTTGCAACAGCATCGAAATATCGGGAGTCCAAAATAAAAACAATACATGGTAAATATCCCGTCGAACAAACCTATTCTTATATTTGTGACCATGAGAGTTTAAATTCATATATCTATTAAAACCATTTTCATGTTAGCAACGGGCTCAAAATTTTTTAATTATTTCGAATCTTCGACAGATTTTATAAGTAACTAAAAACTACTGTTATGTTAAAAATGTAAATATAAGCTTATTAGAATAACAGACAATAAAAGGAAAGAGGTCAACAGGTTCAATTTGTACCTACCAATGTATTCTTGCAAATTTTAATTTGAATTTGTTAGGTTTTTGTTTGGTGGTAGGAGGTTCGTCCTCCGTCTGGCTCGCGACCACTATCATGTCAAAGACGAACCGCCAAATATCTTATGATGTGTTCCGGTTCGATGGCATGTAAGCCAGGTTTTCCCATTCCCACCCATCCTTTCCCCAAAATGTGGTGGTTCCGAGAACGGAATACTACATTGTCCTCCTCTTCCATCTGTATCCTCTAGGTTGGCAACGCATCTACAACATCTCTGGTGTTGTAGATGTTCATGGGCGAAGGTATCCACTTACCATCAGGTGGTCCTTCTGCTCGTTTGCCATCCGTTATCCATAAAAAAAAAAATATTTTAACTTTCACATTTATAACATCAGGGAGATAAGATAAGGTATACGTAACAGAGGAATATTAGCTTACATTAAGTGGTGTAGTAGGTTGAAAAGGCGGAACTCTCATTTTTAGAGAATATAACAAACACCTTATACTCGCATATAACGTCTCGCATATATAGTGTAAGTCATTATTTTCATAACGAACACATATGAAATCGAATACAAGCTTACAACAGCAATAAGCTAGTTTAATTAAATTTGTCTAATCCCTTATACAATCACTTGTTAAGTTGTTACATCGCGACTGTATAGGGTTTCATTTACGGATTAAATTTCGGCACTTACATAATGAAGTCCTCGCGAACTTCCGCAATTTCGCAGAATAATTATGAAATCTGATAGCTTAGTACTCAATAAGAAAGAAAAATGTATCATGGCAGTAACGAACTCTGTGCCATTTCAATTAGTCATGCGATTACTTCTTGTTACTCAATATCATTGGGTAGAAAACAAAGGGACTAAATAAAGCAATACGCAAGTAGCTGACGCCACTGTAACTCATGCGCTATCGGACGCTCTTTCTTAGAATGCAATCTGAGTTGAAGTGCCGAGGTGAAGTATTTATTAATCGCATCGGTTTCTTCTAACAAAATATTGAGCACAATGTTTTTAGAATATAGTGATCATACTGAATACCTTTTATCTATGTATATTTCACACAAATATGGATCCAATAAAATATCTACGTCAACATATTGGTTTGTTCTTATGTATCATTTAAGTAGAGTATTTCATAGACGTTTAAAAATACCTTAAAAGAATTGAATTTTAAATTAAATGAATTAATTGTGCAAAATATTGCAATATTAGCACCATTTAATGCTTTAAAAAGTAAATTGTCATGTGAATATGTTTATCCCTATAAATCTTTGCACAAACCGAAAGCTTTGAACTTGACTAACTCCTTTAGTCATCAAATCAGTAAATCGGTAAATTCCAACCCAACAAATTAAGTAATTATATTCCAATTACACGACTTTTATCGTAAAATTTATTATTGTATTTTTTTTTTATTTGATAACGGGATTTCATAAACGAGCAGAAGGACCAGCCTGGATGGTAAGTGGTCACCTTCAAGCCTCTAGCGCATTATCTACAACTCCAGAGATGTTGTAGATGCGTTGCCAACCTAGAGGATACTGATGGAAGGGGGGACAATGTAGTAGTCCACTATCAGAACCACCACATTTTGGGGAAAGGATGGTTGGGAAAGAGGAAAATCTGGCTTACATTATTGTATAATTATCGTGATCCAAACATTTTTGTGTAATCTCTAAAACCTTTTAAAAATCAATTCAAGGACTAAGACGTGAGTCATTAATTTTCACTTTGTACCCACGAGAAATAGTACTATTATTCTTATAACATTAACGTAAGTGAATTTCCGAATAAAATTATAATGCAAAATTAGTAGACATTTTACAAATCTGCTGAGAGTATCTTGGTTTTTGCCTGCTCTGCAGGGAATGCAAATCCGAGAAATTATCTGATCCCTCCCCATAACTTACCTACTCTTAAAAATACTAAAATTGCTTTCAAGAAATATCTTACAGCGATCTTCACGCTCTCTATGCTTATTATAATCCATTATGATACCAATAGCTGAATATTATTACCATTCCTTTAACCACTTATCCTACTATCTAAATAGCCTTCCGTGGAAAGCTGGTAACATTGTTGTAATTAAAAATAATATTTATAAAATATGTTTTTAAAATATTATGAAATAGAGAAAACGTGGCATTAAAATATTTCATACATTTTAACATTGCCGTCTTTTTTTTTACAAAAATGACTAAAAAATTCACGGCAACAGCTTATTATATTAATCATAGTAAAGTTATTTTCCGAATTAATAATAATTAAACTAGTGATAAACAGATAGCAAACCATAATAATTATTCAATTCGCATTCACTTATTTTTTTAAATTGAATAGAGATATCTAAATAAAAATAAATATATGGATTACTAATATATATTGGGTTGATACAATGAGAAACAAGATAATATATGTAAAAAAGGTATTTGAAAATTTCTGAAGTTAAAAATTTTAAGTGATTTCCTATAATTTTTTAGCATATGTACACAATTTTGTTTCTTACATTCTTCACGTCCTACTCTTAACGTTTTCTCATTTATCAATAAAGTATTATCAGAGAAAGGTGATGATTTTTTGTACATTTCATAAAGCACAAATCTTTACTGTAGTTCAAATATATAATCAAGTCACGAAGCTGAAAGAAGACACGAGAAGTGTTTTACTGAACGATCAAGCCATAAGCCGTTCGCGATGAAAGAAACTTTCACATAGACGAGTGTATCAACAGCTTTTGGTAAATATCTAAAATTCGCGAATAAATACAGGTATTAGGGGTATACTTAAACAAGCATCAATATGATTTTAAAAATTTAATATTTCAAGCTACACCGTCCCGAACGTCATAACTGTTTGTTGTGTGGGTAAAGGTTAAAAGGCAAAGGCTGCAGCGTAGTGGCTGAGTAAACCTATCTTTTTAAGCTCTAAAATACATAATACGCCGCAAAACGCATGCTGTATCTGAAGTGAATATGACAAGGCGTTAAAACCCGTGCAGAACTGTAAAATAAATGCTGAAGCACCTAACCTAACCTAACTTCACGCTAGGGATAGCAAGTAGTCAGAGAACGCGGAGCAGACGCTACGAAGTCTCTGCACACCTCTTCGCCTCGTCCACAGTCATTAACCTCTTCATGCATGCCTCCGGGGTTCATGCTTTTACGTGACCTCTCTTCCAGCATCGATAACAGGGTTCTCGAAGGTCAACTGAGGTCTCCCCTTTACCTCTCTTTGCCACTCACTCCTTGTTTCATATATCTTTCACCATTCTTTCATCACTCATCCTCTTTCTCGACATACCCAAACCACCTGAGCACGTTCTTCTTCATTCTTACTATAATATTCCCGCTTATACTCGTCTTTCTAAGTATCTCTTTCTGATGCTGAAGCACGCTTTTACTCAAATATACCGTTGAGGAAATAATAGCAGTACATAGATACATACATAGATTCACGCTGTATCCCGCATATAGCAAGGTAGGAAGAGGAAAACCTAGTGTTAAGACACCCGTTCCATTTTTAATCATACAGTAATTTTATTAAAAGAATAGGCTTAGTTTAAGTTGAATCTCTATAATTTGAATAACTTAATATCACTAACATGTACTATATTTTATTACACATACTAAATAAAAAAAAAATAAGTTATAACATCAAAAAAACTTTAAAAAGTTTTTATATTATTATTTTTACGTGTTCTATTAGCATACGGTTTTGGACTTGTAACACCTTTCAATAATAAGCATAAAATATGAATGTAATTAAGTTAAATAATGTTCTCATTGAAGTTTAAATATATCTTTGTTAAATTGCTAGTAGGACGTAGGAGTTGAAAGATCATTCTTACTTTCTTTTTACACGGCTGTGGAAATTAACAATTTTTTGACAACCTGTTTTATACTAAAGATAAAAAATGATCAATAAATATCAGTAATGAAGTACGCTTTCTATTCAGTAATCTTCATTGTTCTTAAAATACATCTTGTTCTTGTTCTCGTTATATCTAAGGTAAATTTTAAAAAACATATTAAAATTAAACAGTACAATCAACCCAAAACATTGGCATGGTTGTTGAGTTTAATTTTTATCAAGGGTATGCAGCTATCTTGCTAACCAAAGCATTCATTAAAAAGCTCCGAGATTTTACAACACATTGACATTAAGACAATTGTCACAAAATCGACCTGTTTTAGGCGTTTAGTATGTATTTACAATCGCAACCAACGCCTTTTTAGCAATAACGCGTAATACTAATCAGCTTACAACGAACATTCTTAAGTTTAACGCCTCTACTCCTAGTAGACTATATGTATCTCCTAGTAGTAAATCTATATGAGTGAGTACCGTCTCACAGTTTGAAGCATTTCAACAGTGAGCTGGTACTTTGGCAGTCTGGCTGGTACCAGGCCATAAGACCAATAATATATACCCCTATTTGTATAACTTTCTATCAATTTTACCTTCTATGTTACGTAAATTAGATAAATTATTTATTAATATGTAACTCGTACTGCTTATAGAATAAAATTATATTCACAGTTATTATACCTATATGTGACAGAGAACCCGATCACTCATCGGCATCAGAAATTTTACATAACAAAAATACAAATGAAATTATATCGCAAGTTCATTTTTATTATCACTATAAAAATAAACAATTGCACGAATATCGATATAGCGAGGATCCGTTAGAAGTGTCGATGTCGGCGCGGCCGCAACAAAGAGTTCGTGTACCATAAATCCGAGAACCTGACCTTCCGCGCAGCCGGTGCATTGCGTCATTGCGTTAGCACCAGTATAAATAATGTTCGATCTGTCTAAAGATACCCTCAGACGGATCTTTTAAACGAGCACAGCAATCATTGCATCATTTATGCTAAAATCCGCTAAATTATTATAAAGCAAATAACTTATGAATCGATGTTTCATTAATTATTTGTCGTGGTCACTGTAATCCTTAACGTATTTTGACTCATTTCGTATAAACTAATTGGGGTATCCAAGTCTAGACGACATTGTTTAGTAGTATCAGATATTGAAAGCAAAGTGGTCTAACACTATTTGAACTTCCCTTATCAATGACACATTATTTTTACAATTCGATAAAATTTTAAATTTGCTATTTAAGCACGACCACGGCAGGCGAATAATAACTATAATCGTGTAGTTCACGCAGGCGAAGCCGCGGGCGGGCCACTAGTACTATTTAAGTACTAAAATATAAACAATAATGTAGACCATCTGCGAAAGTAATTTCCAGTTAAATATTTAAGTTTCAAATCTATCTGTTTTTTGTCAGAAAAGCGTCTGCGTCTATAAAAGATATAACTCATGCAAAATGACAAGCCAATATTCCTAACCGATTACCATGTCATTCTATGCTCGTACGCTCCGGCAACATAAAGAAATGTGTCTGCTTATAACAAAATAATAGTAATGTATTTTATCTCATTTTAATGATTTGAAATTAAATCGATTATCGATATTGTATTCAACATCACTGATTTCAATTTAGGTTGAATTTGTTAGCAAACATAAAAAGTGAAATATGTAAATATTTTTAACACCTCAAAAGGCTAATAAAATCGTAGAAAAGATTTTGATGAAACTGTAAAATTACAACATCCAGGTGAATATATTGAAAATAGTAATTTGTATGTATCATATACTCATGGTATATGATATATAAGTTTTATTACATTGATCACAATTATTTTGTTTTTTTCAGTCGGAGAGTATCACTAAAAATATATTGTGTGTATATCGTTATTAATCACACTTTAATCATCACATTTTAAAGTTTTTTTTACTCTATCTATTCTATTATACCACATTAAAAGCGTATTATACTGTTAATTTACCAAAAAATAATTTAGGACAAAATCAAAATTACGGGAATAGAATATTGCGATATTTGTCCTTTCTGTCTGTTTATAAACACTCTAATCTCTCAAACAACTGGACGAATTTACTTTATTATAATTTTATTAAACCCGGGCAACATGTCATCACAATTATTTTTAAGTCTGGATGAGATTCAGAAAACAGGTAAAAATTTAAAAATATATATGCTTCTGTAATATATGTGTTCTACTTGTATTTTCTGCAGCTTTCCATTAAATACGTAACCTAACCAATTTTAGCTGTCCAGAAACTTACTCGTTGAAATAAATTTACCCTTGTTTTGAGTACCGTTTTTTGTACCATATAAATGGAATTATCAGAACAAGAATCGCGATTGTTACTCCACATTGTAAGCTAAAAGAGCTTACACGCGCCAAAAATGTCCCTTTAATTGGGTAGATTTACGAAGAAAATATTTACATCCAGTTAAATTTGGTAACATATAGTTAATTAAGTAGAAAAAGAGAGGCTTGATTTACACAAATACATGAAAATATATTTTAAAGCTACAATTTTCAGACATCTTACAAAAATTGTATAAAACTATCGATTAAAATATTTCTTCATATGTATTCATTCTACATGATTAATGAATACTTGTTGTTTATGGTTAATATTTCAATTAATAAAACAATTTCTCCCGGCTTTTGTTCCAGTTGACTAGTAATTTCGTGAAACATAATAATATGGTACACGTAAAATTGCATATTAAAATATATGATGGCACGAGGAAGCTTATGTACTTGTTTCAAGGTAGTCTTTATATGCGACAGGTTGCTATTATAATATCAAGATAGCATTCCAATGCCGGCCCGGTTATTAATAAAGAACCAATACCTCCTTGTCTACACTGCCTTAACAAATCTTATATCAAAAAAATAATCTCTGACAGAATATTTATGAAAGCTAATAATAATGTCTGCTTAATTTCGTATTATACTCCCTATTTAGAAGTTACAAATTATATATTTGCTCACAAATACTTAACTAATAATAATTTTAATAAGTTACACTTAAACGGAAGTAATAAAGAAATAGAAAACCAAATGAAAACTAATTTTTATATAAGGTTTTTTTTCTTGACACGTTTCTCGCATTATAATCATAAAGATTTGCTCTACTTTCCACCTTTTTAAATATGTGGACGAAATACGCTTCAATCATGACCAGAAATATTTATTTATTTAGTTAAGCATATTATTGGTCAAATTTTAATATATAATGATAATAGATCAATGTTACATGTAAAAAAATAATTTTGCTACAGTGAAATATTAAATTGCTTATAATATAAATTGAATAGATCGCGAATTCCAAAAATAAAATAAAGTATGTAGATTACTCAAAAATTATGTTTAAACGATGCAATTGCAATCAAGTAATATTAAAACTTGAGTGGACTGATATGAAATGATTGACTAAAACGATTGAAGACCTCATTTAAAATTAACAGTCGACCTACTCTACAAAATTTAAATTTTTAAAATATAATAATTAATCTGATTACTTTAACGCTATGTCACAGAATATGTCGATGTTTCCAGTTCAGCTATTTATGTTTAAATTCTCGGAATGTCATTCTTTCTTTTAACTCCCGCTTTTATCCCAGACGGGGGCGTCGCTAGTCAATGGTCCAGGCATCTTGATAATGATGGTCCAAAAGAGGCAAGTGGGCTTGGTAATGGAAAAATATGTCGATTTTCTTGGACTTTAAAAATTATAAAAAAATAATCTTATCTTATTTTTATTTAAGTAACATCGACGGAAAACTACGAGGGAATGCTTTCAACCGCTATTGCTAATTGAATCGTATAAAAGAAGACAAAATTTAAAAAAAAACATATTTATATGTGTAAGCCATTTCTATATAGATAATGGCTTTGAATTAATGCCTTTAATGTAGCTGTGTATAGAAACATAAAATCAGAGAGCTATTATTAGGAAAATTATACAATATTGCCATCCTGACAGGAGGTCTGGAGATGTGATATTTAACAAGCTATTCATCGACTTCAATAACGTCTGAGCGCACAACACGAATGAATAGACATATTGCATGAATCCTTGTTTAGTGCAAACGAGCGGTAAATGTTACAAACTCATAAAATACTTCCCTATTCAAATTAAAATTATAGATAATCATAAACATTTACATATCTGTGTCACTGTGTAATTTAATTTAGTACCTAGCATATGTGCTTAATTAAATACATTTTTTTTTATACCACGACGGTGGCAACAAGGCACACGGCCCACCTGATGGTAAGTGGTTACCGTGGCCTATGGACGCTTGCAACACCAGGGGCATAACTTACGCGTTGCCGACCCTTCAAAAACATACATGTGTAAAGACCTACAAATTAGAGCAACAATGGCAGTAGAAAACATATTCTTTTATTTATATTTAAACAAATAATAGAAAAATATAGAATTATATTGAATGGTTTTAATAAAGTAAAGCTAGCTTTACCGTTTGTTTGCGCTACTCTCAGGACAACAAACGGCGAACCTGACAGCGTCATCCAACTTCATCGCGAACTGGCACTGATAAAGCGGCGCCATCATTGCCAGCGCCGGCCATTTGACCTCAAGAGACGTAACATGACTAATGCCTTATACATTACCTACAAGCTCATTTCGATAGCAATACACAACTGTCAACTGTCGACATGGATAGACAGCGGCATTTGAATGTTCCTATATGTACGAGTAGAAACAAAGAAGTTAACTAAACATTGAGTATGTATTAAAGATATATGTTTGTGTACTACACTATATATATAAAGATTTCTTTTTTACATATTACATATGTGATTAGAAAATAGGTTCTTATTCTTAATCATAATTCTACATACAGGAATAAAATATAACGTTTTATATCATTTACAGCACGAAATGCATGTAACTTTACCAGTTCTACACGTCTATTAAAATATTAGATTTAATCTTTAAGGAAATGCAAGTTCTGTGAAGTTTGCATAATGATAGCCGTGACGCTCGTACTTATGTCCACATATGCACCACACCCTTGCCAATTACAAGATACACCCTGCACACTTTCGCTAATAGAAGTCATACGGACAGACATACGGTTTTAAATTGCAAACGAGATGGTAATTAGCGAAAACAACCGCTAAAAGCGGCTGCTAAATGCCACTGAGAGACCCGTATGGAAATTAGGGACAAATTACGTCTCCACTTTTACTTTCATTTGTATAGCAACAGTTACATAAAGTACGTAATAATGGATGATTTCTTAATCAGATTATTATCCTTATTGAGTAATGTGCCCTAAAATTGCAACAGCGTTCAAGTTCAATTTGATTATTGATAAGCGATGTTTTATCTGTATAATTATATGCAAACGCAGCAGCTTTTAAGAAAAAGTTTTAAACTTATGGCTTACAATTTACAGTTACTTTAAAATAGATTTATGAATTAAAAAAATAGCATAACATACATGAATTTGACATTAAGAAAATTACATTTTAAAAATACCATTGAATCCATAACGCACCTAATGTAAAAAAAACTAGGTGAGCCATTAAAGAATAAATAAATCAATGTTGATATGTATTCAAAACAATCAAGCAAATATTTATCAATATATCTAGAGCAAATAATCGCATGTATGCCTGATCTGCGTCAGTTATGCAATACATTATATCACAGAATAAGAAATATTAGAAAGTGTATAGCATTTATTCAGTATTTTGGCGAGAAATGGAGCAAAATTTTAAAATACATAACTATGTGTTTTTATATTAATTAGTATTTTGAGAAAGTTAGTTACGAAAAAAATTGTATTAGGTTATTATTTATGATAATTTTTATCAGTAGCGCTACGCACTAACATGATACCTGTGGACGTGTTAACATGATATGAAATATATAAAAAACCATTTACTAGTTAAATTTGCACAAAATGGTAACTAAATATTTTATATGATATTCAATACATAAATTTATTTTCTCTTATGTCGAATATTAAGTAATTTAACATGGCTTAGAACGAATATAAATGTACGGCTTAACTATTGTTTGAAAAAGGTTATAGAAAAATAGTAATTTTGTACAGAATTATTTTGTACAATTTATATATTAATATATAAAGTTATTCCCTAGTAAGAAAAGATAATAAAATTAGCTACTGTTTCCTCATGTATTTCTAAAAGTAATTCTAGAGTGCGCACACACAACATGCTCACGTTTTTTCTCTATGATAAATATGAAATATTGCGAATTATAAACGAGTACGCTAATACGAAGCTGACGATGATGGAATTGCAGATAAAGATAATCTAATAATTCTGATCTGAAACTTAACGTCAACTAATGCTGTAACTCAGGGTTGAGATGCCAGAGGTTAATTAAAAATAGCAACTTTAATCTTGTATAACAGAGATCGGGTTAGATATAGACGCATCTACCTTATGCAATACATGCTGAAGCTAGACGTACTTGATTACTCCAAGTAAATGTAAAATACGTGGGTTTCTTTAGACTACAAATATAAACATAAGGTAATAAGGCAAGGGTAAGAAAATCAAAATGCAAAAAGTTTTACTGCGGTATCTTTAGTTTTTATTATATTCTTATAGGTACATATGAGTTCTAAAGTTTGGTTACTATTACTTCATCAGACCATTGCATGCACATATCTTTTGATTTAATATCGTGCTAAGAGGTCATAACTAGAATTAACAAATTTAAATTTCAAAAAAAATTTAAAACATTAAAGCTATACATTATGTTTCGTCTTTGGACATCTCTGATTGACTGCTTGTGTTAAGAATACGTTTTTCATGTAATAAAAGTTATTATATGCTTTAGCTAATCACTTAATAAGTGGTGAAATGCATCGCCAAGATTGTCCGAATCAGACCTAGAAGAAAGCCCCTACGTGAAAAATAAATTCACAATTATTATGTTTACAATTATACTGTCTGTCCTACAGTGTTACAATTATGTTATGTGAGATAAAATATTTTCTTATTAATTTATTAAATATTGGAGCGTTAAAATGTGTTAGGGTTACTATATATTTTTTTCCTTAAACGTGTAATAATTTTATATAAAAATTTATAAGCCTTAAGGGCATCATTAAAGAGAGTTCAATTTGTTTCCTTTTGATTAACCTTATTAAAACACGCAATATGCATTCCAATCGTTTAAACAGTTACCATTAAGTAGCGAATAAGTGATTTACTCGGCGCAGCAGTGACATCACTGGCGTCTGAGTTTACATCATAATTTCATGCATTTTATGCCGAATTTGGATATGAATTTATGGATTTTACTCACAATTATATTTATTCGGGCTCTTACTATAATTTCATTTATAAATGGCTTAATTTACTCAACATTATAGCAATTATAAATATTGTATTTTATGTAAAATACACAGAAAAGTTATGACTTATGTAATACAAACAAGTTTATTTCATTGTACAATTTCTCAAAATTTATAAATTATCATTATAATTTTTTAAGCAAATACTACGATCCTCAAAAAAGTTGACATCAATATGTGTTGCATTGAAACATTCTTATAATATCTAACAATACGATCGTAATCACTAGAATCGCGATACAAAAATGAACTTGAATGTTGGTCAAAGGTTTAAAACTGATTTTGACCTATGGCATGAGAAAAGAAACAGGTATGTCCTACTAACACTACTTGTATATGCCAATCATGTTGGAATATAGGTAGCCTCTGCACTTTTTTCAAAATATCTCTTCAATTTCACCTTGACACGCACACAACATTTTCGATAGTATGTATTTTTTATACTTTTTAATACTTTTTGAGAATATGAATGTTATTAAAATACAATAAAAAGTTCCTTATGTATAGTGGATGTTTTTATTTTGTTTCAAAAAGTTTAATGACAACATTTAAATATTACACGTGTAATTTCCAACAACTTCTGCATAGCTAATTCGGTTGCAACCTGTTTGAGCTGTGCCAGAAGATCGTGTTGCAAGAACCATCGGTAACTAGGGCTTAATTCTATCAGCTAGTAAGAAAGACAGATAACGTTCAACACTCATTAATAATCCTTGTACAAGGTCGATACGAACAGTTACATTACCAATACAGATGTTACATTTTGATAACAACTAGACTAAGGTACGATCACATATTTGTAATTCAGCCAAAATTCACGCAAACTAGGTCGCCGTTAATCGCACCGAAATAGTAACTTGTTGCATACAGCGTTAATTTTTATGATACGAAAGACTTGATCTCGCGTGTTTCTTGACTTGTTTCCAATTCCGGCTTAAAAGTTGCATGTAATCCAATCAATAAGAGAGTAGCATTCGCAGAAATTTCGCCAGGAGTATTAACTGATAAGATATATCTCTTCCAGACAGCTATTAATAACTAAAATT
Source organism: Philaethria dido (assembly GCA_033558755.1). Taxonomy (NCBI): domain Eukaryota; kingdom Metazoa; phylum Arthropoda; class Insecta; order Lepidoptera; family Nymphalidae; genus Philaethria; species Philaethria dido. The sequence goes on along the minus strand of JAKGSA010000244.1, from coordinate 531,356 downwards.
GAATACGTTCACAATTACTAGGTCATTTGGTCACAAGAGTCGGTATCATGCTCACATATACTTCCCATATGTTAATTCCAGTCATTGTACAATTTACATTTAAATAGATTCAAATTTGTTTAGTAGAAATATCTTACAGTAGTAAATTGTACATTATATTGCAAATGTCTAGAAAATTTCTTCATACATGTAGCATACGACGAAGAGTAAGGTTCACCTGCCATTAATTGTCCACCATTTTCCAAATATTATACTACCATAATACATACTATAATAAAAGAGGTTATTTTTTGCTTTGTACTTTTGCTATATATATTTAAATTAAGTATTATAAAAAACTTATCGTCATTAATCTGAAGCAATGCCGGGATATTTTGATGGAATCAAAATAATAATACTGTTAAATAATAAACAAAATATGTCGTAAAGTCAAAAAAACAGAACCCTTATTGATCTCTTCGTCATTCGTCTGTCAAGACCGTTTTTTCAGAAATGCGTTGAAGTATCAAGCCGAAATTTATATAAATACTCAGGTCTGCAGTCTCTAGAAATAAAGGAAAAAAAAGTTTCAAACGCTATCAAAACCATTCAAGCTTTGTCTATGACGCATATTTTGGGGCTCGTTAGTGATAACTTCTGTCTTAATTATAATAAATATAGTGTGCATTAAAGTCAAGACCCCAAATTAGGTCCAGGATTACATAAATCGTTATAATTCATTTTTTTTGTGGAGTATAAGACATCATGATCAAATAAACAGTTTATATTTAAGGAAATTATGTTGTCCTAAAACTAAGACATCAATGTCTAGTGCATTTTTAATAATACTTATTATTAATGTCATTGGAGTCCAAGGAAGGAAAGGTATTTCAATAAACATTTAACTTATTTGTCTCTAACAGACAACCTTTGAAGAAAGGATCTTGTTCCCAGTAAATACGGGTAAGTTGATTTCAATCATGAAAAAAATTAAATATTTTTACTGATCATACCTATTTTAAAATTCAGTTTTAGAAAGAATAATGTATGCTTTATTAGGCACCATGAACATGACATATGTTCTTAGAAAATCAAACAAAATCGAGATAAAAAACAATAATTTTGGTAACTTATCCTGTCAATCCACTCGCCGACCTGTTTTATTACTAAAAAATAACGTAAAATTGAATGAGAATATTTAGTCTTCCTATCTGTTTGTATGCGCACATGTTTAGCACTTCTAAATGGATTTAAATGAAACTTTAATGGAACTTAGGCTATAATTAATTTCGAAAAATGTAAAACCTAATGTAGGTCAAATAAACTGTAAGAAATTTGGAAATTTGGTCTTAACAAAAATGGTTTAGCGCATTCTCCGTTGATATATGAAAATAAGAGAACTTCTAAAGAATACTTGAAATAGTCCAGCTATACTATGGACATTTTCGATTGATATGATAATTGAACATCTGGAAAATCTGATGAAGAACAGATCAGCTCATCAAGAAGATCAGCTAACCTACCAGAAATGAATAAATGATGCATTGGCAGAAGTTGTTTAGAATGACGGACAGTTTTTGATGACAAATAAAATCATTGAATATTAAGGCCTATAATTGGGGTCGTAGGTTTGATCACCAGTCAAAGGAATGATTTATTTAAATTTTCAATGTACTACTACTATTTACCATCTGATGATATTGAAGATCAGAGGGTAAATATAGGTTGTCCCAAAATTAACGCAAGATTTGAATTAAATAGAAAATGCCATTTTTAGTCTTGTTTAGCGAATGAATAATGAATATAATAGCAAATGGCGGCAAAGTCAGTTCTTGCGTTAATTTTGGGACACCCTTTTTTTTACCAAGTAAGGGTCATAAATTTTATCATAAATAAAAAAATTGTTATATATATAAATTTATGTCATTTCGAAATGTGAGGGTAAGGAGAATAGAAATATCGGTGTTTTTTTTAAAATATTATAAAGATGGTTGGTTGAATTAAATAAGAAGAAATAAAGAAAGTTAAGCGCCATACTTGAGGCATTTATGGCATATTTATTATTATATTCTTTATTTACAGCTACACATATATTCGCTAATAAATAGCACAAAGCCATAATATAACGCCTACACTAATAAAATAAAAGTTTCAAAAGTATGCAGTAGCCATTTCAATAAATCTTTCGGCTCGTCTCGTGCCTTTGAACATTCAATGTTTCCTCCATTCGGCCAGAAACCCTGCTGTGCTATCTCTACTACATCTCGGTTATTTTACTAACTTCTTAAAAGCCTGAAAATAAAAAGTCATAAAAACTGCATTAATGCCAAAAATATGTCAAATTATTATCCAAAGTTCCATATTTTGCAAAAAAAATGTAGTTTAAGTAACTTAAATTATTACGTATCATAATTATAATTGTTACTGTTTAAACAAGCTTTTATTAGTTTCACCCTTATCCATCTATTATGAATCTAAGAAAATCTTACAACACTCTTTTGACTCACTTCCAGTCTGTCAATTGATTATTTGCACACTGTAGTGTAATATTTTCATAGCAGGTAGGTTCATGCTTTCATACATTACGCTAAAGCCAATTTTGTTATAGCAGCTATTCTTATAGTTTGGCTGGTAACAGCTAGACAGATGAGAATAATTTTAAAAACTGTTTTTATCTTTTCACATTCTTTATCGTAAATTTCTTGTGTAACAGACACAATTTTTTATTGTTTTATTATAATTGTATAAATACCAATTTACCATTATATACTTTTCAATTCATAAAACAATTCATAAAAAAATCCAATACTTCAATAACGTCACAAAATAGTTACTAGATATTATATTAAGTACATTACCAGTCATCACTTTCTTTTTCTCAGAAATATTATAATATTAAAATGAACTATCATCTTGATGAATTGATCCTGATACGAATCTCGCCTTTGTCTAAAGCAGAGCTACTCGGATATACTCGTAGTTAACAAACTAGATCATTATACATATTCATGAGATTTAAGAAGTTTTCTTGTTCACATCGTATTAAACAAATCTATTCTTTAATAAGCAAAACATCAAAGCGTTTTCAATATTTTATGGTCATATCAAATAAAGCATACCTATTATGTGAAATTGTATGCGCATATGATTTTTTAAACAAATTCTGCGCAAAATTTTAACTTCAAAAATAATCACCCGACTTGTTCTGCTTGGCAACGAGTAATTTTCTCTCGAAAACATCAAGATTCCATTTCTGGTTTTTAATTTACTTTGTACATATACAATCTAGCAACTGTATGAAATATTATATAACGAATGTGGAAAAAGGCCAGACGATAATAAAAGTTAATACACAATTTTTATTTCGAGTTCAAAGTCCAGTTTTATTGTTTAAGCAATTGCATTTTCGAATTCTTTGTCGAGACCTTGTCTTTAAGTAAAAAGTAATAATAATTTAAGTATTAAGCAAATTTGGGGGGATTTCTTTCGCCTTTTAGGACAGTGACATCGACTGTGATAGTATGAGAAAATCTTTTAAAAAACTACATACCACTAACATATTTTATATGAAGTGTTATACTGTATACTTAGATAGGCATGTATTATTTATATATTTTTTTATTATTTGTCTACACGCATCTACTGCATTTAGCGGCGTCGATATGCATTATAACAAAAATAATAAGACAAAACTTCTTTCTATGATTTCTATGATTTCTTTGAATGATTATTTAATAACAAATATAAAATTTTATTACTTTTTGTTAAGAATATTTTATCGACCATATTCAATCAAACAAGATTTCTGACTGAGAGACATTACGAACCGTGCTCGAAGAATAATTGTCTTCCTATAAAGTCTTCCTGTAGACTAAAACGAAAGAACAGTTTTCTCTATATATTTATAACTGTTATAGTAATCTTACAACACATGGCGCAAATATATTTAATGTAATTCTTGTACGAACGACATGTTTAAACATGAAACTGATAACATAATTTCGCTAACATTAACTCGAAACTATGAGGCAAATGTAAAATAGACTGGACTGCAAGTACACGCCCCTAAGATGATTCGAGAGACGATAAATTTAATGCAGCAGACAGCAAAATTGTGTGTTGAGCCCATATCTCTACCATGCCCTTATAAAATAAATGTATTCTTAATAGTATCACAGTTTTAAAAAATAGCTATTTTAAAGAATATTAAAAACACACAAGTCAAATTGCCATTTACATCTGGTTTCAAGAGAATTGGTAATTTAATTTTGCATTTAATGAATACGCCTTTCACTGACGAAAGAAATTATCATAAAGAAATGTTTTAAAAATGAAATGCCTACCTCCAACAGGTATGTAACATGGTCTATCTCATGTAAAGATTCGAATCGGCGCTAACTAGTAACGGCAATAATTCGGATTTAATACCAGTATGTTTGTAGATATAAAAATTTAATCAACTACCACTCATTTGTAAAAATCTTAACATATTTATAATTTAAAAATAAGCTTTTGTTAATGTGTTACAAATAATATCTTTAAGTAAATTCAAATACCCCAGCTACGTATTTTATGTCTATGTATAGTATATACCAATGGCGAAGGGTGAAAATTTTAGATAGGTAAGCCGGCTTATTAGGTCCGACCTCGACGAAAATATGATTACAGTGGCGGATTTATACATTTCCAAGGTATAGGCTGTTAAATTTTTGTCGACTTATCTTTTTTATCTGTTGGCGTCCCTAATCTCATAAGTTGTCAACTGACAATTTACATGACCTTAGTTTTGTCGACCTTGCTTTTCTTGCAATCTCTAATCTCGCAAATTGCCAACACTGTCTACTCAGCCTACTAGTAAATTCACAACTAATTTATTATAAATACAAAGGTAAGTCCATAAAGATCGTGTTAGGTATATGTACCATACATATATACATATCATTGGCAATTATACTGACTGACAATAATTTAAAATGGTGAATATTAAGTAATTGTCCTTTAAACATAAAGATATATATTTAAAAAATATGATACATAGTTCAAAAATTATGATATTGTTATAGTAAAAAGATCATACTTTTTGAAGTATTAAAACGTATAAAAGAAAGTATTTTGTTTAAGATAAAACTTTTTAATTAAGGTTAGTGGCATTCATCTTGTTCATACCATAAAAACACACGATTCTGGAGTCATTCTACAGGTTGCATATAAGGCGCCCACCGAACACCTAATTTAGTTTAAACAACCTCCATAAGAGGTAAAGAATGTAAAAATATCACTAAATCAAGTGGAAACAGGCCTCTTTCATATTCTTTTTCGCCCGATATAATAAATAACGACCAGAAATACACTGAATCATTATTGCACTAAAAAATTCTTTACTCAAAACAACACGAGTTAATTAAACATAATCACTATGAATTGTGATTTTATAAAAAGTTCGTTAAGCACTTTAAAGTTTTTTAATAACATATTTATGAAAGTGAGAAATATTTTATGCGAAAATTAATAACGTATTATATAATAGTTATATTAATAATAAATAATCAATAATTATTGGAGAACACCTAAATGTAGTTCTTGTCATTGAAAGCATTTTTTTTAATAATAAAGGTACAAACTTTATTTTTAACATATATCTTCTTTAAATTTATAAATAAGCTTAGTATTACAACTGCTTACGGCTTAATGTCACAGTTATATTTTTTCAGGATAGATAGTAATTGGCAAAAAAGAAGATAAAATGATGAGGTAAAATACTGAAAATGACGATCAAAATGTTGTTCTTAATAGAATTATTATGGTTTATAAGCATTTTATAAGTTTTTATAAGCATATTATACGCGTATTAGAAAATTCAATGGACGGGACAGGGGACGGGGTTAGAATACAATTCCCCTCCGCCGCTGGGTAGCGTCCCGTAAGAGGCGGGTATCCCAGTAGTTTGGTGGTAGGAGGCTCGTCCTCCGACTAGCTCGCGACCACTATCATATCAAAGACGAACCGCCAAATATCTTATGACGTTTTCCGGTTCGAAGGCATGTAAGCCAGGTTTTCCCTATTCCCACCCATCCTTTCCCTAAAATGTGGTGTTTCCGATGGCGAACTTCCCCTCCCGTCTGAACACTACGTCGGTTACGCATTTACAACTTCTCTGATGTTTTAAATGTCCATGAGCGAAGGACCACTTACGATCAGGTCGTCCTTCTGCTCGTTTGCCATCCTTCATCAATTAAAAAAAATATATATTAAAAAAAATGAATTATTGAAATTTTATATACCACGAATAGTGAACAAAGTAAGTTTAACACAATAGACTTAATTATTACAACATTTTTTGACATAAATAAAGTAAACAATGTCTATTTTATACTAAAAGTGAACTCTAAGAGATATTTATGATGTTGCCTTGCAACACTATTACATGGATACGCGCTACTTTAGAATATTATCTGCTTGATTTTGTAGTACTCCCGTCTAAGTATTTAGAGAAATATATTATGGTTTAATTAAAAATAATTAATATTTTCTCAATAAATATTTTAACGATCTGCTCAGTACAAGTTTTTTATTAATAATGCTACTTTGTAAAAATAAAAAAATGCCTGTTTTAGTATACCTTACCTTGTAAAAATATTAACAAACATCTAAGACTTTCAGATTTCTAATATTAACAGAAAATCTGTGTTCTGTCGCTCAATAATGCATGGCTGTTCTTTAAATGCTCTATTTCGTTAATTTAAATTGAATTAAATATTCCAAACAAGGTATGTAGTTATTGCTTATAATAATTATTCAAAGAAATTATTTCTCGCAATAAGTCTCCGTAAAGGTTTATTATATCACAACAACAATATATTTGAAACGTGTCAGCATAGGCTACGCTAAGTGTGTGAGGTGCAGACAGGTGAACGCGATCACTCATAAATAGGGATGCTAAAGCTAAATAAAACAACAGTAAAATAAATCATAACTGTTGCTGCCAGTGATTATTACGTTTATTCAATATCTTCCAACATTTGTTTTATTACGTATTTATTTTGATTTTGCATGGTACCATCCATTTTAATCGTGACAGTATTTACTCTCCATTACTGAATGATGAATGCAGAACGATGTTTTACTCTTAAAAAAATATTTATTAAAATCTCCTTTTAATATAATAATAATGGTGAAATTTTAGTATCTTATAAAAATAATAGTTCCTGAATTTTTTAATTAGGAAAATATTCCGTTGGCCTGGTTGCAGTGAAACATTTCTTTCTGCCCTCATGTAAATCAAAAATTGGCTTGCTGACAATTGCTTGCTTATCACTAACCATTCATTAAAATAATTATTTTTATTACAACATTAATTTTGAAAATACATAAAATTCAAAATTTGCGACAACCCTAATCACTGAGAATATTCAATAAAATAAATATCCGAATAAACCGGTCCTTGTAATTTAATTAGAGCGTAAGAACATTACTGTGTTAGTTACTGCAGTGCTTATGCAATATTGATATCATGTGTACATGTAATATGACACCTGTCCACGGGAATTAGTGTTGGAAATCGCCATTACAGTGTCCTACAAGTGTTAATTTATTGATAATTATTATTACAGCCAAACTTGCGTTGCACACTTTTGTAACAAAACTTGAAACTTAGACCAGGTTTGTTGGTTCACTAAATGTGATGTAAATAAATACAGAGCTAAGCGTGTCTCGCTATAAATAAAATAAAATAGTCTTAGATATACATTAAATATTTGTATTTATTTAGTTATATTGAATAATGAAAGCAAGTTATATATGTATACTACTTGTACTTCTAGCTACGTGCAAGGACATACTTTTGATTTTCCGTATATCTTAAATATTAATATTTTCAAAATAAAAAAAATAATCGTTTTATTATACTTTTTTTCTATATTTTTATATTTATTATTTTCCTCAATAATCTATGTTTCGTATAAATGTAGAAATATCTATAACTTAAATAAAATATACAAATAAGTTCAGAAAATATTTTTATACACGCGCTTACACTGTCGTATGGGTATGTACGAGTATACTTTTATCCTCTTCGAACCTGTTGCCGCACCATTTATCTTCATAAATGTTACGTTACAAGACTACATGCTGCATAAGAAATTTGTAATAAAGTCTAATATTTATTATAGATTATTTTATTAATAGATGAAAACAGCGCCATTAAAGTAAATTGCGATTTTCTTTGAAACGAGTTTGTGGCGCCAATATTCTATCAGTAAATAGGGGGTGGTCCGAACGGCATCGGCACGACGCGGACGCGGGCGCAGGAGGCCACTAAATCACACGCTAATAACTAGAGGCAGATACGATCTTTGCTTTCAATAATAAAGTCAGCCAATTGTACCCGGTACCTTTCTTAGAAAGTCTTTATACAGTTCTTTACCGGTTTGATAGCGGGCAACTCGCTGTTTTGTAATTACCAATCTAACGACAACTTCTTATCTCCCCATTGTTAATATAATTTAAAGCATCTAGATAAAATGAAAAGTGTGAGTAGGATTAATTTAGTCTTCTAACGTTATTATCAACTCTAAAGCAATTTAATCTTCCTTTCCCATTTTATCTCTGTCACGTGTGTGACGACTAGATGAGACAATATTTTTTTACATTGTAATTTCTTTATCCTCGTTATAACTTAACCATAATGAATCATCCCAGCAGCAATTACTCATGTAAACACCTATCTACTTAAAAAGTAATTATATTAACTGTTGCATTATGCACATTATACACTCAACTGCATTCTCTTTCAAATGTTTAAATGAATGCGCCTCAAGCTTAATAAATGAGAGGACGCCACAAAAATGAATGCCGTAGATCACGCGTCAGGAGAAAGCACAATAAATCTTCTTTTGTTTAGTAGATGTAATAGCTTTAAACAAACATGCGTATGCCGAGAATGAGATGCGTTTTGTGGACTACGTAACATCCATCAAGAGATACAAAAAGGAAAAGATTACGTACGTAGTGCAAGCTCAGATGGATAGAGTGTGCACGCATAATTACCTTGTACGGGAAGCGAGTAGGAGTAGTATGAATAAATCTGATTGCACCACATATGACGCGTAAACTGTTACTGATCTTTGGGATCATTTTATTATGTAGTGGGAGTTCATGCTCAGCATTTATAGAAAATACGTTACTAATCATCGAAAACTAGTTTTAATATTTTGTGGAATCTCATTTTTATAAGTAGGTAAAGTTTCCCTCAAACTGAAATTGTTTTATGTACATTGCACGTTTTCACTTTTCAACAAATTTTAAACTCTTATTACACGCATGTTTACAGTAAGATGAATGTTTTTTTTACTCACCGAAAATTTAGTTACTTAGCCTTTTTACCTCTTTAATTTTCTAGTCTACGCACGTGTCAGAAATCAAATCCTCTTTATACAACGGTGTCCACTTTTTTGCCTATTGTAGATTTTAAGATGAAAAATTATAATGATTTTAAAGTTCCAGCGACATAAGCGGTAAAAGCACAAATTGAAATGCAATTAAGGTTTTACAATGCAAGTGAGCTTTTAGATTTGTGATATCGGAAAGGTGCCCGCGCAGACCGATCGATCACGCATTAAGCAATTGTAACCCGCAGGTACTTATTGCTCAATACACCCAATAGATCTTTGAGCAATCTTATACTTGACAGTCATTAAGCAAGTGGGTTCTTATGGATGACACATTTGCGGAAGTATGAATTAGTTATTAATGGCCATACAATTAATGTAACTTGGACAACATTGAAATCCTGGTAACCTTTTAAGCCGATGCAAAATGCTTACATATAGTGATGATGGTTTTGAATTGGGATTTAGGGATTTTACAAAACTTGTGACGGTTGTAGGTTTTTATTTTCAATCCGGAAACTTCATTTTTTTTTCATTCCCTGGATTAGTACGACAAAGCAAGATATTGGATTGGGTCACACAATAAGGCAGCGAAGCCACTAAAATAAGCTAAAAGTAAAAGAGTGTCCTGCTCCTGCATACCACCACAAAATATGAAAAGATAAAAATCTGTAAATATTTTATATTGACATAAAATATCATATGTATTTATTATTATGCAAATCATATACAATACACATATGTAAATGTATATTTGCCGATTATTTAATTCAAACACCGTACGTAAAAAAATAATAAAGGTTACGTTTTATTATACTATAAAACAATATAACATGATACTGCCCGTTCCTTAAATCTTTCTAATCGTTTCAGACACCTACATGCATTAGGCAAACATTTGTAACGAAAAGAATAACGCAATTCTGATCGTGTTATGTTAAGCGAGATTTAGTATAACATTTCTTAGCTTAGCTAAGCATAATTAAGTAATGTAACAAGAGCCATTAGGAAGTAAACACTGGCATAACCGGATCTATACATGTCACATATAATATTAGCGTTAAAATTTTAAAAAGTAGGTAGTGCAATTTTTATTGATATTTTTGTGATACTTTATATGATAATTTGTAATGTTACTTCACATTAATTAGAACTATTACAGTTCTTCTACATTTTTATATTTGTAAGTGACACAGTATAACTACATATATATGTATTGTATATATGTTGCATATACATATATGTTACAAACTACATACTTTAAAAGTTGATGATGAAAACCAAACCATGTTAACCTAAACTATAAATATTTTTCGTTTACAACTAAAGGTGATTAAAAATAATTAGTCACATAAAAGTAACTTGAATAAAGAAAATGTTGCACCCCATCATTAGGTACTTTCACGGAAACGCAATTTTCTAGAAAACGGTAGCACGAAGATCACGAAGGTTTCTCTTTTTACTTGCCAGTGGACGCCCCCGGCTTCGTTACACCATAATGCCAGCTGTTAAATAATACTTTATGACCCACTTGAGTTACAAATTAAATTTTCACGTTTTCTTTAATATTACAATCATTACTAAAGCTGATGATCACAATTAGGTACTAGCCGGTCCCTATAATAGGGTATCTATTCAGTCAATCACGAGAAACTGCTACACTTAATAATCAAAATTTACGATCTTTATAGGTGAAATTACATAGACTTTGTATAAAATATCGTCATTGTCAACGACACAAACGCTTTCTCGCTGTTTAAATATAGGGAAAGCCTACACAGACTCTATCTTATATTAAAGTATAGTTTTTATTTATCTATTTCTTATGTCAATAATCGCATATTAATTATAATAAACAATTTATGCTAGTTTTTAATATAAGATACACAGGACATTCTCAAGCAATTTTGTACCTGACCTGGTAACGTCAAGTTCCATAGGCGAATAACTCACATGCAGCTACAAACCTAAATTCAGTCAAACCTTGAATATGCACGCTCACTGCATTCTGAGCAATGAAACCACTTAAGTATGTTTTACATTACTAAATACATGACAAACAGAAGACAAAAGATCGAAGAATTGTGGTATGCGCGACTTAAAGTGATTCTTAACTATTTATATTTTTGTTACCTTTCCCGATGTATCGATTCACGATGTTTTGTTTCCCAGATATTCCACATTCGACACCTGTCCTTCACCTTTCATTAAAGGAAAGGAATACGACCCCTGGCATCTCAAACAATGAAGTAACTCTATCTTGATACTTGCAAAACTTTCCGCGTAGATAGTTCATGTTGTGACACGGCTTTTTGTGATTTCTTATCTGGAATACTTGGTGAAATATTGCTCACGGAATAGTTCTTTTACAGTTTCGTCACCGTTTGTTGTTCCAGAAAAAGATTACATAAGTATAGTTAACATTTTCTTTAAAAAGCAATAACTTTTTATATATTTATTATGAACAAACGATTTTGGACTTATTGAAAAGAAAAAAAAAATTAAATGTATTCGATAATTACTCTTTTCAAATATCTTAAATCTTTACGATTATTTACTTTAATATTCTAAAGGATCCTGCTTACATCTGAACTAAAATGAAATATAACTTGTCTTGGTTCACACAAAGCTTGATCTGAATATAATAAATGGTCGCTCTCAACTTCACGGTGCTTTAATTAAATATAAACATTATAGGATTAACTACAAATCTTAAGTATCCAAAATATTTCTTTCAATCATTTTTATTTTTGTATAAAATTTATACTATATTTTAATGACGATTAGGTATAAAACAGTGAATTTATCTACTTATTTTATTTTCCTTTCCTTATGTTTATTATAGTCACAATACAAAGGCTAGGTACTTCCGTTAAAATATAAAGCTCTCCTACAAATACAATTTCAACAACCGCTGTAAACTCTAAGCAAAAACGTTCAATGTTCATTGCCCGCTTAAATAATAATAATTTAGTATAGCGAGGCATAGGTCCGTATATTATAAAATGCACTTTGTTCGTTTTAAGAGCCACAAACATAAAATATGGCTTTTAAACTAAACAATACTAACATAAATGGTCTTTGTCCGCAACATTGTTTTGCAAAGGTTCGCATTTAAACACGTTGGTAAATTTTCCGAATAATAATGAGGTATTAACAACTTCTCGAGTGATGAAGACCACCTCCGCCGGCACAGCGGGGCGTCTCCGAACAAAATTTAGTGAAATCAATAACGTAATGAGTAAATTGTGCAATGATGGGACGCTATTCACTTCATACTTTAATGCTTTCCGATTCATCATTATTGTTTTGTAATCTTAATAAAAGCATTTCAAACAGGTGACAATTTGGGTGATACGATAAATCTGAAATTTATTCTCTACTCAGGAGGTACATTGCCAGCCAAAAGTATAAGACCGCATCAAAAATAATTTTAATTCTATTGTTAATAAGGAATGTCTAAAAAGTTATTCCTTTGAATATTTTTAAGTTACCACCGTAGGCAACAAACTTGTGGCCGGCAGTATGTACACACAATATAACACTAGATTCTCAGGTTCCTTCTGCCTACTCTGCTATATGCGGGATACAGCGTGAAGTTAAAAAAAAAAATTAAAGATGTATTAATGATATAATACGTACTCATATGTACATATATGCCCTTACATATATTTATCGCTCAGCCATGCGTTCCATCTGAACGCATAGCGGTAAGATCGCTTGGACGGTTTCCAAAAGGCGCGGGTTCGAGTCCCGTTGCGTTCCAATTTTTATACGTTTTCTAAAAATGTTTTTCGTTTCCTAAGTGCGTGATTAACACTTTAAAACTATCAAAAAAATAAATAGATCTATGTAAAATGGTCTTTGTTATGTTAACAACTAAATATTAGTATTTTTATCATACTCTATTGTATCCCGCCAATTCATTTTCGTGGACTATTAAACCGCCTCTTTTCACATTTTTCAAGGAATTTTGATAAATTTCCTAAGATGGAATTTATCAAAATCCTCAAAGAACCAAACTAATAAATGCCAAATTTTAGTCTTCTACGATCGGTAGTAGAATACATTGTCTCTCAGTAATTTAGTAACACAAACAGTGGATATATATAGATTGTCTACTATTTTTAAAACAGTTTAAAAATATTTTTAATTTTCAGGATTAGCTAAATCTAAAATTAGCTAACTCAAACCTAGAGCTTCAATTAAATTACATATAAGGGAACGGCCCCTGACGGCGGGTAGCCCCGGACACTTCAATTTCTAACAAACTGAAACACATTTCAAACAAAGAGTTACTGTAAATATACCTTCTCTAGATAAGAAACAAATGTAGTTTGATCGCGGTGTACACTCTGAGTAAATTAGTCGTGGAGAATGTTTTATTTTCGCCTAAAAAAAATAATTGCTCCTGTCAAATTTCATCGGTAGTTATCAGGTACATAAGTAAATTTTTATACTTGTCTGCTATTCAGGGTTTTAGTAAATTTAATAAATTTAAAGATCGTAATAGTATTTATATCAATTCTTGTACATTTGGAGCGCTGTGTTTAAAAATTTTGCATAATAACGGTCGGGTAGCCCCGGCCACTATGCTGTCGGGTACCTCCGGACACATAATAGTGTCCGGGGCTACCCGCCATTTTTTTGACGGCAAAAAACTAAACCTTGTTATAAACAGTATATTTTTTTGAAAAAATGCGATATAACAGTTTGTTTAATATAAATAAAAAAAATCTCTATTAAATATGAAATAAAACAGAAAAATCCTCTATTTCTATTTGCGTTTCATTTAAGTGGACGGGGCTACCTCCCCTTCCCCTACATAAATTTTACCCATTTAGCGTTGAACCCATTGATACCCATTTAGCTTTTAGTCTTATTAGCCAGCAGACTAAACATATTATTTAACTTGACTCCTATTTTCAAATTTATGTGTATGATGGAATAATATTTTTAATTTGACAGTTTTTATGCCGTATTTTTTTTCAGGTAAATAAAGTTTTTAAAATAAATTTAGCAAAATACATAACAAAGCAAAAGACTTAAAATCAATTTTGTAGTAATTAAAACAGATATAATTGGTACGAGCTTAAGCATTTTTTGTCTATAGTAATTATAAATTTTGAAACAATACTAAGTGGTATTGAGCTGCATAAATCTAATATTCAAAGCTTTGTCTACAGCACCTTCGGATAGCAAACATTTATTAAAGTTGCCTAACAAACTTTTCAATTTATTCCTGTCGTCTACATCAACACTTACAAAACGGTTGCCTACAAGAAATATTGTGTTTTTATTATGGACCCTACCAATAGACAATACTTTAATGGGTACAAGGTCTGTAGCATGGAGCAGATTGCGCCGTTGAAGCTCATCAACGCTTTATATGTATTGCAACACACAAATAATGACTGAGCGGCTTCTATTCATTAGCGTAATTTAGCTTTAATACAAATGTACATACATAGTGTAATCTCATATTTAGTATATGTCACACTGACATAAAGACAAAACAATTTAAATCTTTATTGCTTTATGCACAAGCGTGCGACTGTAAACGAGACAGGTTGTGGGTTCGATTCCCAAGTGCTATATGCGGGATACAACGTGAAGCCATGTATGTATGTACATACTATTCTTGGCTCTGTCTTGGCAATTGTAGCTAAAAATATCGAAAATGGCTTTTTTAAGTGTTCTAAATGTGCAATTTTATTTAGCATACTCAGGGTTTGTAATATTTATTATGTCCTATCATATTTTAATTATATTACAAAACGTAGTATATTTTTTCTCTTCACATTAAATTCTACTCATCTGACATAAAAAATAATATACAGATGTACATTGTTGACTGCACTGACTTTTATGAGCTGCGCATAAGCAAAACTTACACCAACCTGGAAAATTAGAATTTGTAACTACCATAAATAAAATATTACTTAGGAAACAACTTTCGAGATGGAAAGTATTGAAATTTTAAGTCTTACAGTCGAAACTACTAAAAAGCGTTATTTTAATAATAGGCAAGATTTAAATGACTATGCAAACGAAATTGCGAGACACAATTAATTATCAATAATCACTCCTACAGGAGAAATTTGAGCCCAAAAATATTTACTATAAACAAACGTGTTTCAACTAATTGAACACGTGAGTTAAAATATTAGACTGGCTAATTAGTAAGTAATTATTAATTCATATTAATACACATTACGGAATAAAGGAATATACTGCTATATTACTGAAATCGACTGCTGCCAGTATGCTAAAAATATTATCATTGTATTTGACGACATCCTATTTTTCATTGTAGCTGAATATATTTATTTAGCTTGAAAAAGTGTGACTTATTGTACTATTTTACGAATTGTTCGTGTTTAATTTACGTTTATTCTGTTTTTCCAGGCAATAAGTGGTACACGATTTTCCTTTTAGATATAAGCTTAATCATTGTTTATTTTGTGTTCAGTTCTTAAGAATCACTTTTACAATGAAACACAAATATGGCATTTACGAGCACGTGTTTTAGGTCAATGGAAAATCCATTATTAATTTGAAAGCCGTCACTTCATTAGAATGGTTAAAATTTTTATTCATCTCTATAACCTTGAAGTCAAGTAATTGGAAGATTGCATAAGTTTGCTTGTAACTGTCAGTGTACATTTTGCGAAAATCATGTTTTCACTTACAAACACGACCTTGACTATTAACTTTGTTATAAGACCTATTGGAAAGTACATTATGTTAAAATAGGAGGGAAGGTATATGGCGTGGGAATAAATTACAAATGTAATTTATTATTTAATCCAAAAAGTATTACAGTTAAACAGATTTATTATTTTTAATACACTACAGATATGCATGTGAGACGCTGTGTTGCAGATGCGATTTCGTCGTTGGTTCTGATTGATGTTTATAATGTGGTGCGAACTACACTAGAGCATATCAAAAAGATTTTCTCGTGCAATGTATGGAAAGTTTAACATCTCCGATCAGTGGTATTTCTTCCACTAAAGAGATTCTAGCAGTCATCACTGTCGCTCCAAAGCTATTTATAAGAGCTTCATTTACATTCAGATTCGCGCGTTTTATGTTTTGCTCCTATTAGTATTGGTGCTGTAGAGTGAATCTTACTTTTCTTATAATAAGAGTTCTAGAAAGCTGTCGAAACTTTTCACCTTCTCACGCACTCTATCCTCCAACATTATGCACGTGAACTGGAACACGACTACAAATGTGTCATTGGTAAATGTGTTGAATTTATGGTCGCCTGTTCACCGCGTTTCCTCTTCATCCAACTGCACAATGTCACCTATAGCATGATATGCCGCCATGCAACTCACATGGTGCCTCTAATGTTTTGGACAGTGCCATTGTCATATATGACGGCTTCTACATATTTAAATATAACGAAAAAATAAAATTGTTAAATCTTTAAGATTATGTAAAATAAATAGATAGCTATTTTAAGATTATTTTTACAAATCTGTACTGACACTCAACAATTACATTTATGTTTTTCGAAACAATGTTAATAAAAAAAAATATAATTCCGTATACTCATACAACTATCACGTAAATTTTCATAGACATTTTTACATTATATATTTATATGAAACACAAAATGAAATAAATGCGTACATAGTTAAGATATATGTATATGGAATCTTATTTATCAGTATTGAAAACTATATTTACGATCTGTCTCCATTATCGATGTAACCCAAACTATCACTACAGCATCTTGAATCTAGTATCGCACCTTGTGGATATTTTTATTGAACATCTTCAATGTGTGGATTGAATTATTTCACTTTTACACTTTTTTCACGCTTTATCCCATAGCATAGCAGAGTAGGCAGAGAAAACCTAATGTCAAGATACTCCATTCTCCACTTTCCGCCTAAATTCAAATTTCCCCAAATAGAAATCGAACCTAAACCACAGTTAAAAAATGTGTCTTAAAAGTACATTTTTCATAACTATTATATAGCTAATTTTTTTGGTCTTTTTATACATATGTATATGCAATAATAATAATACTTAAAACATATCAATAAAATATAAAATTTGAAGCCCTTTCTAATGAAGAATTTGACATGCGTCATTATTACTCATCCGCTATTTTTATATTTCATCTAAGGGAATGCATGGTATGAAATACATAGAACAGCATTCCAACACCTTGTAATGAGCGGATGTCGGGAATCGATAGCAAAATGTGGGCATATTTTATAATATTATATTAGCTTAACCTGAAATGACTCCTATACCATGGTCCCATGGTTTCTTTTAAACAACGAACAAGAACTATTCATTGAAATGAGAGAAATCTATAAGGTACAAAGTTGCGTCAAAATAAGTCTTTATAAACTTTGAAATAGAAGCTGAATTTACATCTTCTTCATAAGCGACATGCAATAAATATGGGGAATAGAAGTTGGCGCCAGCCATTTTAAGCACGCATCAGATATGATCTAAATCTAGTCATCAGGCTGCAGCTATTTTAAGTAATTCCTAATAATAACCCTCTTATCTTATTTGATGAGACAAATTATAATCAGTTACCCTGATGCGCAGATGAGGCGAAATTTTCCTAGACGAAAGTTATGGGATCAGATCCTATTGCTGTTTTGATTAGCTTAGAGAAAATAATTTAAATCACGCACAGTTCTAGTGACAGGGAATTAGGTTGTGTACAAGTTAATATTTAATATTAACTCATATAATTTTTATTTTCATCATTTTGAACTACGAACTAGTTTGTGTCTTTATTATAGTAACAATCCCCTGTATACCTAATCATTTTTTTTATGAAAAACCAAAAACAGACAATTTGATATATTATCACAATTTTTGTCATTATTTAACTCACACGTCCTGTTAAACATTTTGAACTAAGAAAATAATTACATCAAACAAGAAAAGTCTTAAACGGTCTTACGGAGAATTCTTAAAAACATGAGTGCTTTTCCTTGTCTTGCTAATATCGTATTCTTTATCAAAAACAAAGTAAAAATGTATGTAAACTCCTGCCTTCTCACTGATTTTATTAATAGAATAACTATGACGCCGTCTTGAGCCGTATTGTCTACTTGAAGTGGTTGTGGATTCAAGTAAATTAATATTATAACTTTAGATCTTTTTCTGAAATCAAAGAAAAATAAAGTTGTCAACAATATGCAAAAATCCGAAATAATTTAATAATTTTAATAAAACAGTAATTCTCTTCGATTCAACTTCATCATAGCTTGAAATTAAGAATCCTACTTACATACATAACTCAAGTATGACTAATGTAAATGACTCACAATTTAAATTATATCGAAATGGAATCTACAATAGGATAAATTAAATGATAAGACCATTAGTTAAACACTTTAATTTGTAAACCAATTTGCTACAATTCGATAAGCTGCGACATAAAGTTGCAGATATTAAGAGAAATTTTAAAAGAAATCGTATCGCTGAACAACGGTGTCGACGAGAAACTGTTTGGCACTTGAGTTCATATTTTATCACTATCGAATGGAGATCCGGTTTATCTTATTTCATTTTTTTCGATGTTTGTGGGGGATTTATTGCTACGTCTTTATAACAAATTGACCGTAAGATCCCGTGGTTGTTAAAAACCACCATCAAGTAATCAGTATATTTCTCTACGAAATTTAAGCATTTTGTATAAAAGCTTATTTACTACCAATAAGTTACATTTATTTAAATAGTAGTGACGCGAATAAGTTACTCGCTCGCAGCTTCATGCTATTTCCTACACAGTAGAGTACTCGAAGAGAACTTAATGTCAAATCCACTCCATATTCCAATTTTCGCCCAAAATCGAGACCACATGTCAAATTACGGAATTCAACTTCGCATTTTGTCTTAATTAAGTAAGTCAATTTAAGTAACTATAAAAAAATTTGACTATTGAAATTGTTTTGAGAAAAAAAATCATAATGGGAAATTATTATTAAACATGACATTTCCCAAGAATTTCTCTGTTTGAATATCATATAATGGTGAACCGACATAGAAACAAAAATTCGCATACACTCTTAAAATTGCTTTTTTTTAGCTTTACGCTGTATGTGTTCAGGTTCCCTCGGCGTACCCTGCTATATGCGGGATATAGCAAAGTACGCCGAGGGAACCTGAGTACCTAGTGTTAAGACACTCCGTTCCCACTTACTACCGAATTGACGCATTGCGTGTTGTGTGGCGGAACTCAACACCACACTTTACCTTGTTACCAAACCCAGGAAATGAAAATACTTAACTTTTACATTTCCTGGAGTGGGAATCGAACCCACAACCTGTCACGTTTACAGTCGCACGTTTGTGCCTCTGCGCCACGACAGGTGTTAAAATTTATTAACAATCGTAAAGCCATATTATTACGGATAAGGTATAATAGGTAATTTTTGAATGATTGAGTAACAGACATCCAAACATACAAACTTTCACATCTACAACATTAGTATATTTAACGTCCTGTAACTGGTAAGAAAACAAGTAAATAGCATCTAATTAAATTTTGTTTTTACGCTTTACTTGAGATATAATTAAAATGTAATTAATGACACTCTAATCTGCTTATTATAGAGCTATTCAGCTATTAATATTTTTTTTATTATAAGAACATTTTTATTCAAACTTGATTAAAGTATATTGAATAATTTTAATCGAAATGTAATATCTACTTACAAACCACAACAAATTTCAAACTTTTCAGTTCATATTTACATAAATCTTGCGATTAACCAATATTTATTGCATTTAGATAATCCGTGAAATTAAATAATTGTGATGAAAAAGTAAGTAAAATTAAAATGAAGAAGTACCTAACTAATGGTAGACATAAATCAATGTCACAAATGACTAATTAATTTGATTTATTTCATAACTTGCATGATGAATAGATATTAAGAAGCCTGGTATATCGTGCAACACTTCATTTACCGTAATTTATTACCGATCATACACCTAGAATATGTAATGACTCTATAAAAAATAAAGCAGGCTCTATCGCTACCGGTCACTAAGGTTTCAACGTAACAAACGTGATGTGATTTGCGCAATATATGGCTTACAAATACAAATTAACCATTTAGTGTTATCAGTAGACTAGAGAGGTGATGGACATATACTATTTATAATTAAATATATAAAATAGATACTGGATGTGTCTCTAAAGGTAAGTATGAATTATTGTTATTAATTTATTATATATATTAGTAAGTAGATGATGTTTGTCTACATAGTAATATAAGATAACACAGAATTCTTCCATTTCATTTTCTATATCATTTAATAAAAGATTTTATTGTCAATAATATAATCAGTAATTTCAAATTTGAAAAGAAAACGATGAACACTAAATTTTATGATATGATTATTTTTTACTTAAAAATAATATATTAGACATTTTTTTCAAAGCTTCTTTAGCATCTATGGTATTATATCATTTCTAGATTCTCTAAGTTGATAATTATTTCACTTTCTCCGATGAGTCTGTGGGACACAGCAACTTCTCATTCGTCAGCGATTAGACAGGTGATCTCTGATTATCTACATTAAGCTCCATTAGTGTTTAACTCGATACTATTTGGCTCACCGGTTTGAAGTTATACAATTAGATTGCAGGACTAGGAAATATGAATATTGTGCAACTTTTGACTTGCACGCTTATTTCAAAATCAGTATGATTTGCATGACAAGGAAGTACTACGATCACTTAAGTTACTCGTATTTGAATCTATTGACCATTTTCGACTTCATTATATGCGAATTTTACTATAATAGCATGCCCTAAAAGATTTTTTGGTACTCATATTTATTTAAATTTATTTACGTGTTTTAACTCACATATTAATAAATAGGTACATTACATATTATTTAAATCATTACATAATGAATATCAAGATAACATAGAGACGCAGGTTACTACGTACATACATATTCTCATATATTTAATGTACTTTATGAATTAGAATCTCATATAGGGAAATGTTTGTAGTTCAAATACACGCATTCCACTAATAAATTAATATAAACTGCAACGATGAGCCTCGCTACTCGAAATGCCAAGTTAATGTATCTCTTTTACTGAAAATCGATAACAGAGCAATTTATCCGTGTTTTAGTGGCTTCATTCACATACTTAGAATAAGAAAATATTTGAACTTAGTGGTACTCGACCGTTCTACGTTAATTTTTTTCTACCTATTTTTTAACTATTTTTTTACATTCTTTTACTTATATTGCTAAGCCCAGAAGCTGCGAAAAGATGTACGAGTACTCATTCACTATTACTTATTAACTAATAATATTGCGGGAAAGCGCTGGATGCAGGAGGCATCCAGTCGTGCTACATGGCGATCTATGGGGGAGGCCTATGTCCAGCAGTGGACGTCTTCTGGCTGACGACGACGACGATTACTTATTAACGTATGAGGGCCATGCACTGAGTTTATCTGAAGCTGAGAATTTTCTCATCTTAACTTTTTATAAATTTTATTGCTAACTTATTAGTTGTTGTCATATAATTCATTATTTAACATGTTTTTAAGCTCATTATGGAATAAAAATATTCATGTTTAAATTTTAAATAAATATCACGCTATATCTCATTACAACTAAAGCTACACAAACCTTAAACATCTATCTATCTTTAGAAAAAAATATATTTTTCCTAATATTAAGGTATTATTTTTAGGAATTAAACTTTTTAGTTTCCCAAAAGTCTAGGTAAGGTTAGACAGAGAGAACCTACGTTAGTACCATTCCTTTGTCTACTTTGCGACTAAATTTGCGTAATAAGTAGCGAAACCCTACGCCGCGTTTTGTGTTATTAAAACGAACAAATTGAAATATAATCCTTTCCCTTAGTTGGGATCGAACCCAAAACCATGTACCTACTGACAACCTGTATGCCACTCTACCACTGCCTGACACCATGTATGTTGACACCATGTCATTTGAATAATGTAACTATTATTTATTCATTATTATTTATTGGCTACTAATATTACAAACAGATCATTATAACAAATAAATAATTGTAAAACATTGACGAATAAAAAAAAAGTCCCGCAGAGTTTCTGGCGCCGGTTCTTCTCAGGTCTGAGGCATTAAATGAACCAGTGGTAAATTATTTGATGTTCAAAAAATGAATCATGTAACTTCTTATTTTGAAAAAAAATATTTGACTTTGACTTTGACATGAAATTTATAAATCAATATAAAACCCGTCCTCTGGAAAGAAAGGGAAAAGCGAGATTTTACGTTACAGTCGAACATGCATAATATAAATATAAAAAAAATCAAAAGTTCCATAATGTCCTCGCAAATGAACTTGGAGCGACCAATAGTCTTACATCATGTGCACTTAAAATATATCAGATAGGTAGATTAAATTTTCAGATACTTCTCGATATAGAAAAAAAACGTGTGTGGTACTTACGTACGCACCTAATAAGTTAAACTTCTTTGAAATAGCAAGGTCCTAAAAATTCTAAGAAGTTTCTTCTTCGCCAAAGCATAAGATAATTCCTATGTTTGACCTTTATCGACACATTGATCGACAGTAATATAGAAAAAAAGGTATTTAATACATTGAAACATAATTTTATTATAACGCATTATCTAATAAAATAAATTATTTAAATATAATAAAAGAAATATTTCTATATAATTAAAAAACTAAAATGTTGACTGTATATTAAAGCTAACTTCATGTTGTAGGGATTTTCGTGAAATTGTGGGCGTACATCATAAAAATTTACTCTCATCACTTTTCCCTAACGTGCCAAACGAAATATAAATTTTGTCCACTCCTACAGCGTAATATCAAATATATTTGATTTTTTTTCAGGTTTACGTTTTATCCTGACTAATAGGGAGAGTTGGAGAGAACCTACTATTACACTCCGTCCTTCACTCTCTGCCCAAATTAAGACAAAATAAAGACGTGTTCAGCGGCGAACCTCAACAACGTGATTTGTTTTACCAGAGCGCAACCAATAATTAAATTTATAATAATAATAAATACTTAACATATTATATTGTAATAATTATTATATTATTGCGGCGTTGAGTTCCGCCACTCAATACGCAATGCCTCAATTTGGCGGAAAGTGGGGAACGGAAATGTTGAAAGAGAATGGAGTGTCTTAACACTAGGTTCTTTGGTTTTCTCTGCCTACCCCGCTATATGCGGGATACAGCGTGAAGTTAAAAAAATATATATATTATTATAATATAACAAAATATATATAATGTAATAAAAAAATGACATTTTTATAAGGTAATAAATAAATACTTACAAGATGTGTTCATTTAATCATATAGAAATGTCCGTAAACATTAATACATTTGATAACCATTCGATATGTGTCGCTGTCAAGTCATGCGCAAGCCTTCATCTGCCCGAGACAAACACGAGCAATTAGACGACACTGGTAATCACCGATCTAAGACAGATGAAAGTGACTGATAGGAGGCTGTATCAGATTCATCAAGAACGCGCCACGAACACTACGATGTATCTCCGCATGTCATATTCCTGTCACTGTGTTGCAAGGTATCTCTGCTATTCCTTACAGCGCATGGTGGCTATGGGAAAATATTTTATCTATATGAAATGAAAAAATGTATTCGTGTACAAAGTTTCAATAGAATTTTATATTAAAAATGTTTGAAGAATAAAATATTACGTAAACACTGTTTTCTTCTATATTGTTTATTATTAACAAAAAGATAAATTTATTTAAAAAAATATAAACTTATTGGTTTATATAGAGATTTTTATCGCTTTAACTTATTTTTTATTTTAAATCTTAACATTTTTTTAATATACATATTATAATATATCCCTAATCTGACTATCAATTATTTTAAATATACACATACTACAGCAGCCTTAAGCTTTCTGTTCGAATATTACAAATGGCTAAACATAAAAGTTAGCAGCAATTATCAAAGTAAGCAATGTCGAAATACAAAAGCGTTTTAACATCGATTACATGGCTTTATCATCTATCTGATTATTATTATCGATAGATCGTTAAATCGTGGCCGCTCGTCAAATAGACTTCACAATTATTCGATGAATCCTGCTTGATTACTCGTTAAATGCTTTCACTGACCAATCGACGCTGATTCATTACAATCTAAAATTGACACTAAATTTGCGAATATCTAAAAAGGTTAAAGGCTGTAAACGTCGTTTAAAAATTGAATTAATGACTATTGTATATAGAATAGTATATAATTAGAAACTTTTGTATGATACTGTCATTATAAAGCTCTTTCTTTTGTGTAAATGCATATTTCTTTAAATAAATAGATTATGTTTAATCGGTATGGTCACTATAGTGGTGCAGTTAGGAAATATCTAAATACGTGAATTTGATTCCCACTTATGAAAATGTTTATTTTTAAAATATTTTTGTTTCCGCGGTCCGATTAAACATAGTAACAATAGAGTAGGAAGTGAAGGTCAGATCTATGTGCTCCAACTAACAAGATTCTCTCTGCACAGATGTAGGAAATGCAAAAATAATTAAAATATCGTAAGACATTGGTGGGTGCAACATAATACCTACTTATGGCATACATCACCTACATATCTAGTTGGAACGATTTACCTTGTAAGTAACCATTGAATTATACCGTTACTACCTTAATCGACGTCAAGTGGCTGTATAAAAGCAAGAAAACTAGATTTATTTTCTCTTCCTGCGAGCCATTTCACGGGCCGACACAAGCACGAGCGGAACGCTGGCGCCGCTAACGCGATCAGGGAATCGGATTTATTAGTTACTTCTTATCGGTGATATACTCGTTCTAGCATGTATCCGATTAAAGCAATTTATTTATGCAAGTTGCGATTTGCTAACTTCTACTTACAGCTTCTTGTACTCCTTTATTTATGAGTACATAATCAGTATTAAGTGATAGTAAATCTATAAAATAATTTTACCTTAATCATATTAATGAATTAAACCTATGTTTTGTAAAGGACTTTTTTCCTTTTTTTAAAAAAAAAAAATCTTATCTGTTAGTGATTTTCAATACATAAAATACAAAGGATTTATGAGTCATTATTAAACAAGAATTTATAGATATATCTAGTTGGTAATATTATTTTTATATTTATACGACTTGTTTATATAATTGCAACTTTCTTTCTGTAATTAATTATTGTAGAACGCCAGGATTATTTTACACATAAAAAGATTTTTTATAATTAATTTTATCGCTCAGTAATTACTGTAGAAGTAAATTCTTAACAGCTTCTATTTATTTATGGACATGATCTTGAACTTGCCTCCGTAATCAACTAATTACCGGTAGCCCAGCTCTATTCAAATTGATTCTATTACGGCTACACGTATAATACAGACAATGATTAAATGAATAAACTATAAAGCATATTGCAAAATTTCTCTTATACATCTTAAATTTGCACCTGTTACCAGCTTTCACATGTAGTGAGCTAAAGCCGTCACATTTTGTCTGTAGTGGGACGTTATCAGCAAATCAGCGAGTGGGTGTTTGACTGCTCGGAGCCTTACAAAAGCACTCGGCATAGGAATGCCATGTAATTATTACTACTGAATCATTCTTTATTACCAGAAATATCAAACTATTTCTATGATGTCATAATATGATCTTTTCACTAAAATACTCGCTAATAGAAATGTCATTGAACTTTTACTTGATAGAGGTAATTAAGTTGCCTCACGAACGAAATGTGTTGAGATATTATCATTGACTCATTATAGCCTGCAAATTTAGCCATTCGCCTATGTCTATGAAAACAGTCGTTTATCAACGTTTAGAAGTATTGCATGGTTTTATTGTCTACTTGTACCTTGTTAGTGTCTATTTTGAAAGATGTATTGGGCAGTATCTGGGGCGAAGTACCCACGCTTGGGGCGCTAATCTCGGGGGCGCTGTGGGTCAGCGGTTCCTATCGTATTTCACCTTAACGATGGCAAATACATAGTTGTCCGATTTCCTCTTTGTTTTAAACTGGATTGTTAGTTTTATATAGTATAGTCTTGAGAAATAAAAAATAAAAATTGTATTCAATGGTAAATTGATATTAACTCGTCAATGACTTTTCGCATGTTTCTTTACATTATTTTATTTTGTTATTAACTGACTAAATATCGTTTTTTTAGTTTACAGAAGTTTTGTAAACTATTTTTTTAAAAAGATTCGTTTTCTTTATTAAAATAAAAAAAAACATAGAGGGAGACGAGTAGAGATTAACCTGAATGTTTATATTAAGTAGAGAGTTCAGTAATTGATATTTAAATAATTTACCCAGACAAAATGCTTTTAAATACCTTTCTATATTGTTATTTACGCATACATAGTATGTGTATGTGGACGAGAGAGTGCGTCTGTGTATGCGCCCACTCTTACGTACAATAACATATTCCCGCGCAGATGACACCTGGCAAATCAGTGTGTCGCCGTCGACGGATACGTCTAGGAGGACATCATCATCATCATCATGTGTATAACACAATATTTCAAAGGGAAAGAAAACAATGTGTAATAGCGTTAAACCATTTTATTGGGCTTAAGTAAAATTTATCACTAATTATATAAAATTTCTATTTACAAGATAGCTTCTATTTATTTATGGCTTATAACTTTAATATAGTATTTAATGCGAGGTTTATTTTAATATAAAATTAGGCTAAAATATTTACACCTTTATATAGTAACGAGACAACACAATAACAGGATAAGAATATTTCACCATTTTACTAGGTATATTCATCTTCTATTTCATATTTATTAATAAATAATATATTTAATCTGTTTTCGAGACTAATAATTTAATACTGCACAATTTTTCATTTACCGAGATAACATAAATGAAATAGTTTCTATGACGATATTAATCATTTTGATACTTCTTAAATCAATATATTATATTATACACAGTGAATATTTAAAACAATCATTATTATTATACTAAATGCAGTCTATAAAAAATACGCGTACTTCAAATATACTTAAATACTAAGCGATGGTCGTTTCTTTCGAACACTTTTGCTGTTTTTTCCAAAAATAGTTCCAATTACCTGTAAAAATAATCAAATAAATTAAAAATTTTAAAAATGTTATAAAATTTATTATTTTGATTAACTTTATGATACGTTTAGTACAAAAGAAATTTATATTTGAAATAACAAATTATTTATTTTAACATATATTGAGATCTTAAAATGTAAGATTACCTTAGATACAGAGTACGCGGCAAGTTTGCGCCTTGGTGCAGGCAGTAACAAAGCAAGCGCACGTGCCTCCCGCAGCAACGCGTGGAAGGCGAGTGCTGCGCCGGCGCACGACTCCGCCGCGGACACCTCATAGAACTGGCAGCCGAAACGCAACGACAACTCTTGACCCTCTTCTGCGTGGACCTCCCTAATACGTTAATAATACATTTAGTCACTTAAATTATTTAATTAGGTATATATTTCTATATACCTGAATAAATATAAATACTTAGGAACTTACAAAAGTTATTTTTTAATTACCTGGCGTGTTCGAGGTCTCGTTTGTTGCCCAAGAGAGTGATGGCTGCACAACCGGGCAGCCGCGTACGCTCTAACAGTGAGAGAAGCTCCGCAGCCGCGAGGAATGAGCGACGTTCGCATACCGAGTATACCACAGCGAATGCATCACCCCATCGCACGTGGTCACCCAGGCACCCACGAATCTGTTATATAATTAGGAAAAAATTTAAATAGGTGAGCGCATTCAAGGCAAAAGCCGGCTTTTAAAATGATCTCAGTCATCGATACAATAACATTAGGTGATTTCGGAAAAAATATAATAACCATGATATCTATTATATTTTCACTATAATCTTATCGTATTTATCGTATTTCAATTCTTATATTCATATGATAGTATATTTAAATATTTAAAGGAAACATTAAAAAGTCTCAAAATCTCTAAATATGGTATTTATTAATTACTATTATCTAATTAATTATAAGTATAAAATAATAAACAGTTATGTCATACTCTATAAATAATGTAATAGATATAGTCTAATGAATATAAATTCCAATAAAAAAAGAACTAGTTTTATATTTGAC
The DNA here is from genome assembly GCA_033558755.1 of Philaethria dido. NCBI lineage: Eukaryota > Metazoa > Arthropoda > Insecta > Lepidoptera > Nymphalidae > Philaethria > Philaethria dido. The sequence continues at coordinate 502,858 of JAKGSA010000244.1, read as the reverse complement.
AACATATTTAAGGAAAATGTCAAATTGATTTCTAAGAAAGTTGACAGTCACATACAGTAGCAATTAATTAATCAAGAGTACATAATAATAATAATTAACTATAAAATTAATAATAATTAACTCAAACATATATTAATAAATCGAAACAATTTAAAATGCATTCTAAATTATAACAATATAATTACACTTGTATTTGTGCTTAACTCACTCCATCAATCAGCGTCAATGAGATAACAGAAGGCGATTTTGCGCCTGGACATTAAAATTATACAGCTCTGTCGAAACATAAGCCAAATTATACAAATAAAGGATAAAAAATGGTTGTAAATACTACCTAGCTGTAAGTGTCCATTTTTAGTTTATAATAATAAATATACTGAGCAATATTTCACAGTATTTTTAAAATTGCGTCTATTTCTAAAATATCTAGATATTAAAATATTACATGACAAAACTTTAAACATCAAATAAAAAAAAAATCACATGTGAGAATCAAACAGACTACCACATCAAACAGACAGTCTAATAATATCTAATCGCATCAGGAACCCAACATAATTTTAGCAATAATAAAGAAATTATGCAACACACTTGCAAATTTATTTGTATAGGTACATTATATGTATCTATTTACATTTCGAAACCATAATAAATTTATTATAATTAAATTGTAAGAAGTACATCAAGCGGTACCGCAGGCCGAGCCTGTCAGATTAACATCTTCATTGTTTGCTGTTTAATTAAGTTCTGTCCCATCTATCTTTTGATTATGCGCTTCCTATTTGAGCTAATAATGGCCTATCAACATAATATTTCTGTATACATAGATAAGTACATTATATATGTAATACAAATAAAAACAACATACCGCACAATTTGAAGTGTCCAATATCTCTACTTCGGATACAGCACCATCAAACGCCACTCTATGTTGGTAGAGGAAATCTAAAACAACAAAATCTACTATAAGAAATAGGAAAACTATGAAACGTTATTGAACGTAAAATTGTTAAGAATTTAAAATAATATATTTGGAAAAGAACATGTTTGAGAAAGGACAAAAGACTACGTCACTAATTACATGATAGCAATTAACTTAAATGTTATAGTTAGCTGTTGAAACTGACCTTCCTGAGCTTATGCGGAATTTAAAAATTCTCTTTATGTTAACTTATATAAAAAGTACATATGTACATTGTACATACGTAATCAGAATGTGCCTTTTAAATAAGTAAAATATGTACGTCAGATCTTTTACGTTATACATACGCAATACCACTAAGAAGCATTTCCTATAAAATTATATATTCAATTACTTTGACGTAAATAAATAATGTCTGTTTATAAATTAAAATGAATTAGATCTTATTTGTAACTTACCCCCAGTGGAACTGTATTCACCAATATATCGCTTTGTAAGGTAACGCACTACCACCGCTGTAACAAAAGATAAAACATCCGTTAGTAAATAGTACACCACACAGGAATATTCTAAAAGTGTCGAATCTAGTCTGCAGTACTATTGGGAAAAAGTTATTGAAAGGTCAATACTCCTAACTTTCTACTGACCACCGCATTGATTACTCTTTTCACAAAGCGTGTACAACTCCTGGAATTCCCATTTAAGGGTTTACAATCAATAGAGATGACGCGGCAAGTTATGTGAATAGGTACTGGCTACCGACAAAATAAAGTGTGGAGAATCCTACCAGCACATCAAAAGGACTCATCGATCTCAAAAAGTGATTATTACTCTACGATTGCTTTAAACGTCCGACATATTCTAGCTTCATAATAGATCAGCAGATATACAAGCTTCTAATGTCATGCTTGTGCATAACATAGACTAGTCTATTTTAATAGTCTGTTCTTCAAAACATTTGGTAAATTGTTAATACATACATAGAGTTCCAAAGGAACGTCTACAAGGTTCATATAAAATCAATAATAGCTTGTTCAAGTAGGTACCTACAGGTTTATAGATAGATCAGATATACACATAAATCCTGTATTATTATAACAGTCAGCGCAAAACATAACAATAAATTTTAAAGCCATTGAACGTTAATTCATTACAGCGGGGATTGGAGGAACATTGTTCTGTTATACAACTATTATTATGAGTCACAATCTATCATCGGGTATATTTCCTACGAGCCTCCCATAGGGAGCCTGTTAGCGTTCGGACGGATTTGTATACGACAGTTGACAATCACATCACGATCCAAATCGGACCTTCATCTAGCTAATGCAACGTTATGCAACCCGGGCGGACCACCGCGTGACAATGCACTTGAAAAAGAATTCATATACACACTTCCGGAATTTCTAGTAATTTTCGTTTTAATAAATCTAATGTTGTGCAAATATAATTTTAAAAGGCAGGGATGCAATCAGATTGCCACCTACTACTTATTTCCTATTCCACAGAAAAAACGCTTATTTTTTATTCGTAATACTGGTGTATATTATGTTTATTTAACAAACCTTTTGTAATCTTAAAGTCACATTATACGGGAGTAAGTCGCATGATGTGGGAGTTGCATGATCTAAAACTTTACAATAAGTACATTCTCATGAGTTTAATAGTCTTTTAATAACTGATTACTAAACTTCTTTAGTGAAAACTAGTAGAAGAAGAAAACGAAGGATACTGTTATAAAAGATGACCAGATGTAGCACTTACTCAATATTTTAAACTTACGTGTATAACCGATCGTTAAGTAATTCCAATCATAACCGTAACTTTTAAAATATTTTACACAGTAATCGTTATTTATGAAATGCATGTCAAATGCCACACTCTCGTTTTCATTTTACCGGCTTCAATAAGCGGGCGTTAAAATGTAAGCATTTTACTTTCTCTTTGATCAGATTACGCATGTTTTTTTTACAAACAACACTTAATATTCATTCATAACACATTTGTTCATATTATAGTTCAGTATCAAAGAATAAACAAACATTTTTTAAAGAGTGTTTCGCGCCAGTTTATCAACCGGCGTAGTTTTCTTACTGAGATTATTTTAGTACTAGTAAACCTGCTAATGCGTAAAATAAGCGTTCTATTTGCACTTCTTACAAATATGTATGTCAAACAAAAGATAGTATATGTAATATTTACTATATTAATTTGATTTATTTATATTACATTTTTATATAATAGAATATTTAGCAACTTCTGATTTATATGAGTTATGTGAATTTTCATAATCGTTCATCCACATAATTTTTTTTTTTTATTGATAACGGACGGCAAACGAGCAGAAGGACCACCTGATGGTAAGTGGTTACCTTCGCCCATAGACATCTACAACACCAGAGATGTTGTAGATGCGTTGCCAACCTAGAGGATACTGATGGAAGGGGGGACAATGTAGTAGTCCACTATCAGAACCACCACATTTTGGGGAAAGGATGGGTGGGAAAGGGAAAATCTGGCTTACATGCCATCGAACCGGAACACATCATTAGATATTTGGCGGTTCGTCTTTGACATGATAGTGGTCGCGAGCCAGTCGGAGGACGAACCTCCTAGACTTACTTACTAGAATACACATAACTAGACTTACTTAAATTCCAATTTAACATACTAGTATAACGCTTATTAGTACAGTGTACAGACTTGCCACAATACTCGATAAATAACATTTAATAACAATAGGAGTTGCACTGACAAGAATCGAAAATAATTAATAGTTTATATATACATGCCATCCATCAAAAAACCGTATCGTGTATAAGCTGCAATGACAGGCATGGTTTTATAAAAAAATGGAATAAAGTTGTTTACTCATAACTTTTTATAATGTCAAAAGAAAATTATTTCAAAAGGCCATCTTTAAGACGAATGTATTCATTGTTTCAAAGTAATATTAGCAATATATTCTAAACAAATCATAATATTTAAATCATTGTCAAATTTAACCGTTTAAATTTTACTGTAACTTTAAATAAAGTATTAATTTCTTAAAACTCTCGAAGGCTTTATTGTTGATTGAAATATTCTGTAAATCATATTTAATCATTATTATTTAAACTTTCTTGTTTCGTAAAATTAACAGACAGTATTTAACCACAGAGTATTGAGATAAATATCAAATTTCTTGACCTACTTATGTGGGGAAAAATATTCTTCTTAAGCCATAAAAATATTACCTCAGTACCGTAGAGGCCATTTAAAGAGATGACCCATCACCCAGAGAGGTCATGGCCGCTAACAAAAATGTTTTTTATCACATGTATTACACATATTACTCGTATTACATATTATTACCTATGTGCGGATAAGTAATATGTGGAAATGGAATGAGTTAAGGAATATAACATAAAGAGTATTTATGGGTAAAATTGCATTTTGCTCTCAAGTAACTTTTAAAATTGAGTAAAACCATATATGTATATGTTATAAGTAAGTCAAATATAATATCCAATAACAAAATTCTAGTGGACACAATCACATATTATAGGTGATATATCCACCACTTAGTAATACAAATTATATTATGTTTAATACTTTATAAAAAATATAAAATATATTTTAAAAATATTTAAGTACAAATTGGTTACAGACGCTTAAAAGGTGCATAATATCTCTTCGAACGCATAATTATAGCAGATAGACAACCATGTTACTCGGTCGCATCCGTGAATAAACCGCTTCAAGCAGACAGGATTCACTTTAAAAGCGTTTTCGCATGTTGGACCTGGATTTAATGAATTGCTAAAGCATGCGTCTCCGTCGGCCATCAGCTGTAGGCTGCACGTACAATTAGGGCGGTGCAATTATAACCAGTCGGCAACGACTCGGCCGGTGGGTCAAGAAGCGATTTCCCGACAGCGAAGCCTGGCGCCAGTACCACGTTGTTGTGTAACTTAAACGTCCGTTCGGTTTAACAGTCGAGGTCGTTGATCTACATGTATGCCTAGAATTTGCAGGTTATACTACCTTGGTATGCTGATAATTGTTTCGCTGTATAACTATGCTGTACCATAGTACAGCCGTAGCTTTGGCATCAGTATGCACATGTAACACCTCGTTATAAAAAATCTCACAGACATCAGTTAAATGAACTTATAAGTAAAATAAAAAGATATATTCCTAAATTCAAAGCTCAAATAACTTCCAATTTGTAGGCTGAAATAAATGAACGTGCATAAAGTAATAAAATATATGTACGTTATAAATTATGTGCTAAAGTGTGTACGCTATAAAGTATCTGTTAAGTAATACCCATTGGTAGTCGCTGTGATCGAATAGCTTTATTTATAACTTCCTCTTACTACTAGGAAAAGCTTCAAAATAGCAGACAGTTCGTTTAGAAATAGAATTTCAACTACAGAAATAATGTTATAGAAAATAAAACCATGTAATATGTTTGTATGAAATGTAACTTATGTATTTATATTCGCTATAGAAACGATGTTATGAGTTCTAATTTTATAGGATTTCGGTTAAAAGAAAACATTGAGTTGGATTGGCCACCTTGCATTTAATGTTCTTATAATGTCTCAAATATGGAGAGTGAAGAGACATCATAAAGTTCTACACATTGTACAATTTTTTAATTAAATTGTAATTTATTTTAAATTTTCTCACTCTGGCTTTGTTTTATAAAGCGCGGCGTTGAGATCCGCTACCCAACATGAAGTATCTCGAATTCGAACTTTCGCAGAGAAAGGGAAGTCATGACACTAGGGTCCCTCTGACTAGAGTAGTGAAGTTTTAAAATATATTCATATTTTTATCAGAGAGTTTTAAAAAAGTTAACATTAGCCGTCAGACATATCTAATAGAATAATAAAATAATAACCCGTGACTGATTTCCTGACGCATTCGCATGGAAAACTTTACTATGAATTTGCTCACTGAGGAATTCGACGACAATGCCTATCAGTGAATAAATATTAGTTTATTATAGAAGTGACAAGAATTATATAGCTCAGGAATATTTTAATAATATTCCTGAGCGCGTGTAATAAGATAACGCAAAACAATAGAAGTAACGTTGTTATATGTGCGTTTATATAACTTGTTTGTAAACAAACAATGCCCTAACATGCCCCGTAGATAGCTGCATTATGGCCTTAGGAAATATTAAATCACGATCATTCATACAGAATATAATAATGAGCATTTAATTAATGCCCAACATTTATATTTTATATAATTTTTTATACTGTAAAAATAAACTTTATTTTCTTATATTTATATACTTAAATATATATTATTCATATTCTGTACATATTACGTAGATAGGTTGTTAAATTTACTCTAAATTCGCATATTAATAATTAATATTAGTGATTGCTCCAAAATAGAAATAAAATGAAAATTAAATCGTGGTACTAACCCGATTTTCCACTCCGAGGACTCCCAAGCACTACTACCCTTATACGATTTACAGTCATCTTCATTTGGAAAGATTTCTGAATAACACAATTGAGCGAATGTTTTAACTGGACATTGTGACACTTTATTCACGTAACACTAAGTAAATTTTAAAAGAATATTAATATAATGATTTCGTATAATATATACGCGATCGAAAAAGCGTCCGATAGCGGTGGAGCGGTGGTGGCACCATCGACTCGACTATCTGCCGCTAAGTTGCCTGTGCGACTGCCGACTGCCGGCGTCTGTATCGGACACGGCACGCTGTATCAGAAGCGCGTGCGCAGCCTCCGATTATACAGCCTCCGTTCCAGTTTCGCGTATGCGCACGCCGTACGGAATGCCATTATCATTATCTCATATAAATATTACCACGCTCTGGCAAACTAAATCACGTCATTTTCTCTACATTGAAAGTTTTCGTATAAATATACAAATAACATTTTGAGATAAAAGAAATTGTAAGACATATTCATAAACCTTTTTTCATGAAATTTAAATTTTCTGACAGCTATACAAACTGGCAGTTATCATAATTCAATTTTTGCTTTTTGATATTGATGAAAATGAAAGCGAGCGAAAGTTCATTCGTTATTAATCCTTTAGGCCAAGTTAAGGGCTTGCGCAAACCTGTCGTAGAGTCCGGGCGTCAGATTGGGCGCGTCTACATGTCAAGGTGAGAGCGACGCCACGGCGCCTACTGTTGTGAATTAATTTGCCCTGCCAGGTAATTGGATCTATCCGCTCCACCTACACCAGCTTCTTTACATTCCACCGAGGGCACATATTAAGCCGTATATTGACTAAAGATAGACACGAAATAGTTTACGTTCTACTTAGCTCTAGAATCCCGTAATCGTGACATGGAATATTTTAGTTGAATTTATATATTGTTTCCGGTCACATATAAAAAAAATATTTCATGGAAAAATACCGTGTTACATGAATATACTTTTATATAAATTTATTAATATATACGAGTATAGTTTATAGTACTGATAATATATATTATCAAAATATATTTAACTATAATTTTAAATTATCAAAAAATATGTTAGATTAAGGTGCACTCAAAAAAATTAAGAACTAAATTATTGTATGCAACCACATGAAATATTTCCGAATCTTGACTCAAACCAGGATAAGAAAGTATTTTGTTTCATTGGTTGAATAATAAATACTTACATGTAAAATATAATTAATACAATTTTAATAGAAAATATGTTGCCCATATCAATTTTCACAGCTTAATATAGAAAGTTAAATGGGAAAAATGCATCTTGGTGGCTTCCCGTCGCAAACTGATCATTACTAAAACTTCCTCGAACAGGCTTCACTGTATTTTTGCAATCGTCCCCATACCAATGAACTCTGTTTTTAGCTATCTCGAGTAAGCTATTACCTTACAATATTCATAATATTTTTTGTGATCTTATCCTCACTTAGCTTCATCATAGAGCGTCGTCTGACATTACAAATGATATATGCAGTAATCTACTTTTTTATCATTGAGTATAGTTAAATATTAATCTACTATTAAAGTTAATACAAATTTAAAATCAATAGAACTTTTTAAATTATACCCAATTGTATACTATATGTAATTGCAAAAACAAATTTCCTAAATATTAATTTAATTTTATATAAAGTTTAACCTGAATACCTTTTTAAATCTCAATTTATTGCAACACTTAATATATTGTCTTGCTACTTTCGTAACAATATTACGGCTTACTTAGCAAATCCTGCTAAATCATGTAAGATTATTTTCAAATTCGATATTCAAGAAAGCCATTGCAATTAAATTACTTATCATGAACCCTGATAATAATGTTAATAAGAATTTACTTAGTCGTGAGCTAAATATTTCGCAAAAACTATCGCGTGTCAAAACTCGTTTATTTGGATCAACAATAGTGGCGTTCACACTCACCCATTAAACAATACTGTATATCTATCCATCTTTCAACCTTTTAAGGGCCTTTGTTTTAGTTAGTACATGTACCAGCTATTAGGCAACAGAAAAAAATTATTTAACTATCGATTAAACAAACTTAATCTTTTTTGCAAATTAGCGACTGGATTGTAACGAATAAAATATAATTGTAGACTATATTATTTCGGAATATTTGATAAAAACTTTTAGTGCAGCTAGGAAGCGCTAAATTAGTAGGATTTACGTTATCTAAAAATTATGATGTGCATCTAAAGTATGTTCACATATTTTATGCCACAATATCCGTAAATTTTATCAATGTTTTATATAATTGGTTGAAAGCGTCACTAATATGAATAAATGTTTTAAAGTCATGTCATAAGCTTAATACAAAGTTCACAGGGTCGCGAGACGAGAGTATGTAGTTTTAAAAGCAATGAGATTGGGTCAACTGATAACTGTCGAACTGTATTTAACATACTTGGTGAAGTAATTCTCTTCTAAAATATATATATTTAGTAAAAATTTGTAAATACGAAACATAACATGAGCAAAAATTAAACAATTCGGTCAAAGCGAATATTAAACGAAATTATAATAGTCCGGTCATGCGAGATCAATCAATAATTCACATAGAGCTGAAAATTGGAACAATAGTTAGAAAACCTATAAAAGAAATCCTAAAAATTTCTATCGATCCCAGATATATCACTATAACTGTATATGTTCTAATTACAAAAATCGTTCATTATGTAATAAATTACCTATGAAATCTACAAAAATTGTCGGCTAACGACGTCCGTGTAATCTCACATATCTATTTTGGCCGGGATGTAAAAACATAATATTACATTTTTAAATAAGTTTATTCAAATAATTATTTTTTTTAATGGTATTGTGGCATGGTAATTTTTAAAGATACATTAGAAAGATTTAGATATATTATACATGTATGAAAATAACGTCAAAATAAGTACTGTAATAACTGGCAATAGTATGTAGGTGAATAGTCATTACTATAAGGGATATTTTAAATTAACTAGGTTGACCAAAAGGTCCTCAAGTACTGATTTGGACTGCCTTGGACAAAGGACTGCCTTTGATAGTTAGTAAATGCTTCTGTTTTCTTGTCTCTATATAATAAGTTAAATACAAAATTATTACTTTACTAAATATAAAACAAAAAAGCTAGGGAGCACACACACACACACACAGACACACACACACACGCACAGACACACACACGCACACACACACACGCACACACGCGCACACGCGCACGCACGCACGCACGCACGCACGCACGCACGCACATACGCAATTTCATTCCTTATTGTGTTACTAAAATTCTGGTGGCCATTGACTAAATCTTTCATTTATCTTATTATTTTAGTTTTGATAAGATAGTTCAATTCAATTTATGTGTACCTACGACAAGAAATGTTGCATACATTTTAAATTACGCATACATA
>JAKGSA010000244.1:240360-488054 GCA_033558755.1 Philaethria dido | reverse complement strand
GTGGGCGCTATACCCTTAGGGCGTTACGACGTACCCATTTGTTTTACTTAATTCTTGAGACACTTATAATCAGTTATAATAAAAATTGTAATATATTACTTCATTGTTCCATGAAGGTCCTTTCTTAACTAATACAATATAAATCATTCATCTAAATGTATTCTTTTACATTAAGCTCTATTATTAAATTTAACTCTAAGTAATGTTTAACCGAATATTACAGTACTTAGGTTACATTAGAAATAATATTATGTATACTATGTATTATAGCCATAATATATCTTCAATTTACAAAAAGAGACCTTGCTATTTTGAATAATAAATTGGTAGTATTAATTTAGGGTAGACTTAAATTATTAAATATTTAAAACTTTAAAAAATTTTATTGAGATAATCTAAAAAGTCTAACATAATATTTTTTTCTATATAATACTTTGCCTATCCTAGACGAAATTATATAAAATAGATATAATAATATAATAACTGAATAATTTTGTGTAAAATATTACATTGTCTATATTGGGTAAACAAAGATTTTTATACTAATTAGTAATTAGCCATCATGTACTTTTCATCATTAATTTGTGATATAAAAAAGGAAAATAATATTTAAGTAAAAGTGATGTAATTATAAATAAAGTTAAAAATTGAGTCATAAAGAGTACAACAAACCAAATAGCAAAATATGTGTGGAATGCTTTAGATAACTATATTTTTAAAATAAATTGACATAGTGTGGACATTATGGTGTAATATGGCAGGGTCTAACTATAAAAGCCACGTTGGTTGGTCCAATACCCATTTAAGAAAAAGATGATATTTAAGCGCTGCCACTTTTAAGAAGGCAAACTGAGAGGTTGAATTCTTGTGAAAATTGGCAAATGGAATGTCAAACAATAGACTACTACATCTACTTTGTTATAGAGGAAAGAAAGAGAAGCTAAAGCTAAGCTCTTTTTATTGATTAACTTTAGATAAAGTCAGTTTACATTGTATATATAAAGGCAAAGATTAAAGTAGAAAACAGAAGCTCTTATAACTGTGTAGTTGCATACCCATGACAAATTGTATTTTTAATAAAATTACTAGGACTTGTTGGTTAATAAATTTATTTAACAATTGTTAAAAGTAAAATCAAATATGTCTGGTTTTACTGTCCAAGATTTAAAAAATGTCTCTCTAACTTTATCCCAGTTTGCTTGATATTGTATTGAGTTTTTTTTCATTTGATTGTATGGTATGCTACTCGGGGATTCATTTCCACAAATATTTACTTGTATGTCATTGTTGTTTTGTAATACTTCTTGGAATTTTTTGTATAAATTATATTTACTTATACACAAACTACTTTTTATTAAATTGGCTTTTTTCTTTGTTATACCAAGTTTAATGCCATGAACTGCTACTTCAGAGCTGCAAAGAATATTTTAATACAATTTTAACACAAAATTATTTATTCAACATAAAAACGTTGATGTATTAAAAAATAAAAATATGTAAGATATATGAAACTTTAACTTTAAACTATTTAAAATATTTATACCTTTTAGTAATAACAGTCCATACAATACTTGTAGGAGCAGGTTTGACCTTGCCGGTTTGGCTTCTGATGTGGCTAAATTTTATAGAACTTTGATAAAATTTTGGTACTTCTTTTAATCTATCTTCAATGGATATATATTTTTCTCTTAATAGAAAAGCTCTTTTAAGGGTTTCTTCTGAATAAGGAACTCCTGCACCAAATATAAAAGATTTAATTCTTATTGGTTCTAGTAAAAGCATATCTATCAAACTTCCTTGAATGCCTAAATGTATCCATCGAGCTACTTTATCACTGCATGATACAGATAATGTCCGATCTCCTCTTCCTGGCTTTGTTCTAACTTTTCCAACAATATGATAATTTTCACCTGCTTGCTTTGGATCTTGCTCTTCATTTGGTAGGCATTTGGCTCCTGTTCTATGTATATCCAATTTTTGCCTTTTGTGATTTACATCACACTGAAAATCAACAGCCTTCCTTTTGTGCAAGATTAATTCACCAAAGTCATCTTCTTCTCCATGTTTAGGTATAATTGATGCATCTCCACATGGCATCTGTGATGAATAAAAAATAAATTCTATATTGTCTTTAAGTTTAAATTTTGTTTCTTCTTTAACAAATATAGACTCTTTCTGGTGTGATACATTTAAAATATTTTCATATATGTAAAGTAAAAACCCTCTCCGTGCAAATATTTCGGCATGAGAATCGTTTAAAATATTACCTTTTGGAGACATCTTAGATGCTCCAATGCATTTTGAACCTGTACCTAGAGAAACTATTTCATGTTCATTACTTTTGGTGTTGTACTGTACTACACACGATAATACTGTCCATTCAACCTCCTGTGGTTTTCCTGTTTTTGGAAGGTTTTGGTACACATTTACACAGCTCTGGACGATTTCATCAACAATTGTTTCATTAATATAGGACATTTTACAAAAAAATTCAAAGTAATTACTTCAAATGTATTCAATCACTGGAGTTAACTAACATTAAGTTGATTTGATTTGTTTCTTTATAAAAGAGATATTCTTAGAATGTTCAATATTTTTTTAAGATAAAATAAATATATATTTTTTAGTATGGCATTATTTATCTACGATATTATAACGTATTATTTACATTTATTTAATTAGTTAATTTGCCACTATTATTATATTTATTGTATCGTAAAAATGTAAAAATAAGTAAGAACTAACAACTAACAACCAAATGTCATTGTCAAGTACAGAGTATAAAGAAAAGTATTTCTCTAAAATGTCATATGAAATGCATGAAATATTTATTTCACTTTTTTTATAATTATGGCACGAACAAGCATGAAATATTGGTAGTTTTCCAATTACAGCATTAAAGCACATTCTGCGATGTAGTCAATGGTAAATGTTTGAAATGCAGGAACGCTTCGCACAACCGAGCAATTTCGAAAAGTACTATGTTGGTATGTTGCACATATTGTCGGCCCTAATAAAATCGAAATTACTGCAATTAACTTTTTAAAATGTTTGATCAGTTGTTATTGGACCACTTTATGAATTTATAAAATAAAGTTGCTAAATTTATGAATATTTTTTCTCACAACACTACTTATTCAATCTAGGGAATACTACCGGTGAACTTAAACTTGAATGAACGTTTCAATTAACCATTAATATACTTCAACATTGTGTTTTTGAGGCGCAGTATGTGCTATAATTGGAAGAGTACCTTAGAAAAAGATTGGCCCATTTTTATATTACAATAATCCTATTACAATTAAGTAATTAACCGTTTTAGCGCCTCACCAAGATATGAAAACTATTAAAAGTGGTCCTCTGAATGATATTTATAAATTATTTTAATAAAGGTGAAATGACTAAGTTATATTCAGACTCCACTAGGTTGTCCCATAAGTTTCTTCCGCGCTTCACTATGAATGATTAACTGGCTGTGTTTAAATTATTACGCAAAGTTATTTTTTAGCTGTTTATGGCATCGGTTTCGATCATCCCAGGACTCTGTCAAATTACATTTTTTTTGCTGAAATAGTCTCTTTTTAATTTTTTTCTACGCAGTTTAACATGGAGAGCCAAAAATGCACGTTATGTTTCATTACTTTAAAAAGGCAATAGTGTAAAAGATACTGTATACGTGATTTACACCGTTTACGGGTGTGATGCTACGACTATTAAGACCGTCAGCAATTGTCTTAAGAATTTTAAAATTGGCAATCTTGACTTACTTGGATGAGGTCTTCATCTTGAAGACCTCAGCGGCCGCCCTACAACAACGGATACGGATTATCAAGACTCCACTTGACTTGACTTCTTCCGCTAGGTAATAAAATCAATGCTGACAAATATTGCAATCAAATGGATGTATTAAAAGCCGCCATAGCAGAAAAACGGCCAGAATTGGCGAACCGACGAGGTGTCGTATCCTATTACGACAGCGCAAGACCGCATGTAAGGCAAAAATGACGATTTGTTTGGGTCCTTCTACCTCCCCCTTCGTACTCAGACTTTGCTCCCTCCGATTATTACTCCTTTCTCACTTTAAAAAATCCATAAACGAAATAAAAACCGCACCTAGATGAATATTTTAAAAGTAAACCTAAATAATTTTGGAAAGATGGCATAATAAAGCTTCCTGAGAGATGGAGAAAGAGTTATAGAACAAAACTATTCCTGCATAAATTTATAAATCAACCTTAAATAATAAATATCATGTATTCATTTTGTATCAAAAAAAGGGAAAAGACTTATGAGACACCCTAATAGTATTATTTCCCTGCTCTGGTGAGACACAGAACGACGTTAAGATTCGTGAATCAATGCTCAATATCGAATTCGCCCTTATATGTCGGTAAAAGTTTCAAACTGTACGTTATAGGTACTATAGTTAAATCTAAACTAGAATATAAAACGAAATGAAATAAGTACCTACTACCTATTATCATTTAATATACTTAAATTTTGTATTATGTATTTATATCATAAGATTTTCTTTTATAATCTGGACAAGTTACTTTCTCATGCCGATACAAAACAACCCAAACCAAATCTTAATAAAACCTTTAACAAGGTGTTACCGTACGAGGATAGTTTGTCATTCACGCCTCATTATAGGTGCACCAAGTTGATGTGCCTGTTACGACGACGTCAATTTGAATATCAAAAGGCCCAAGCGCTATAAAGAAGATTAAAAAGCAATCAAGTGATCATTTTAGTATTATATATGAAAAAGTTGTGATACAATGGAAGAGAAAAGAAGCATGTTATTTTAAAGTTTTGAAAGATTTTTCCTTTGATAAAAATATATTTTTATTTTCAATAAATATTTAAAATAGTACAGTTTTATTTTCTATATCAACATAAAGGCTCTCTTGAGTCTATGTTACTAAATAAAAACATTATTGAGCCAAGCACAGTTCGTGATGTAGCTACAGTTTGTATGTTCCAAAAGTCTCCTAACATTTGAAATCCAATAAATTATATTTTTGTTATTCTTATTAATTACTGAAAATTAAAAATAATAGAGTAGACAAAAGATTTTTTTTTTTATATATATACAGGGATAATAAATAAACTGAGTTTTAATATCGGAAAATATACGGTAGCAATATTTGAATATTATTTCACTGAGTACCCACAGTAAGTACATATAATCATTTATATTATATTATGCCATATCTCCCATGGGCTTAACGGCTTAGGAGTGGTAAGAAAGCTATAAGCAAGTAATTGTACACGTGTTTTAAATCTATTTGAATTTGAATGAAGTATTTTTACCTTGAAAGTTTTATGCCATTCAGTCAACAGTTATTGCAAACAATTTATATGCATTTTTTAAACACAAGCTATCTCTCATCTCTATCTTTAAACATAATGCAATATGAATAATTCAGTATTCAATATTATTATGCAATAGTACAAAATACAAATTGAAATTGTTTCGGAGTAATTTGTACAACTATGGACCCCTGCAGTGAGAAACACCCCGTGATTATAACGTAACAAAAGGTTCAGTTCTTCAATGTCGTCGACTTAAATCGATTAATTTAATACAGGTACCAATATCATATAGTATTGTTTATTAAATCTTTGAATGTCAAGTGCCAATGTTGCACAACTTAATAGCTTACTCAAAATAGAGAACGAGAAAATAGTAATTTGTACTATTTTCTCGTCGACTTTACTTAAATACTCTAAGTCACTATTGAGGTATCGTTCTAAAACTATCATATAAATCTACGACTAATCAAACAATATTAATAGATTGAAGAATATACATATACTAGACCGGTGCAAAAAAATCGTTTTTTTTTCTTTCAAAATCCGCAGGAAAAAGAAATAAATTTGGAATTTTACTTTTGAATTAATATATTGGGATAAGCATACATACTTTGAAAAGAAATTGAACGCTCTAAATAAAAGATCTCTTATGTTTTTTCTGTAAGTTCACTCCTTCAAAAGTTATTCAAGTTTAAAATCCAATATGTAATTATTTAACGTATTATTCCCTAATTTTTCATAAATATTTAAAAAAAGTTATCTTCATATATTGAAGTTTCACGTCCTTGACAAAGTAGATCTTAACTGTTCTACTATTAAGAATAAATGGTTTTTTAATTAAAATGTACAGTATGCATACAAATCGTTTTTTTAAACTTTAAAGGGAGATTTTTTTTTAATTACCAAATAGATAATTTTTTAAAGAATAGCGCAGCAAAATGTACAAGAATTGTCATAAAAACTATATCAATCTTTAAATAAATTAATTAAAATTTCAATAGCAGACAAGTATGAATACTTACTTATTGTAGGTACTTCTTAAGTACCATTGACGAAATTTGACAGGATAGATGATATTTTTTTGACGGAAACAAAGCATTCTCTCACAACTAATTTAAACAGCGTCCGTACCACGATTAAATTGCATTTGTTTCTACTCTAGAGGAGGTATCTTTTTAGTAACTATTTGTCTAAGCAATGCATTTAGTATCTTAGAAATTGAAATATTAGGTACATACCTAAATGAATAAAATAATTAGAAGTATAATGATAATTACATATTATACGAGTATACAAGAGTAAAAGTAAAAAGTAAAAATACGTTAGAATGTGTCTATTTATCTAAAAAAAAATACCCATATTTTGTTATTTTTTGATAACTGCTACTACTAAACTTAATGTCAACACAAAATAACATTCAAGTTTTCAATGATAATGATAACAAATCGGAATCGTGCCGAACCCACATTAACAGGCAGCACGTTCTGGCGCACGACATCGGATATATGAAATTCAACTGTACCTACCTAATGTGCTGCGTATTTCATGTCGTTATTGTTGCTGCTGCCGAACTGGTACGCTTAGCATTAATTAAACTCTGCTTCTCTCTACTACAGCTCTGCTTCCTCCTTGCAGAAAACTTTAAATAAGGTATTGAAATTTAATTAAATTTTAATTCTCTAAACATGTAAGTGTTTTTTTACCATTACGCTTATTCTGTACGAGTATTTAGCGGGGTACGAACAAAGCATGTAATAAATATTCCACTTAAATTCAGTTTCCTCAATCCTTTCCTCTGATGTTGTAGATAATAGAACTTCACGAAAAGTCCATTTATATTATATATGAATTATGATATGAAATGAAAGAAAAATTTAGAACAGAGAAAAGAATCTCCACCTAGCTAGATATATAAATCTACTTACGTAAGTCCTAAGCGACAGCAATTAACGACGTTTTAAACATCTTTATGTGTCCGTCGGTAACGGTAGGATGCAATAAATGTTAGTAAAGTGTTTGTAGTAATACTTCAACACTATATTATCGGTGTTATTGCCATTCCCTTATCCATACATCTACCTAATAACATAAAAATCAACCTTGAATACCTTTATATAAAATATTATGTTATAATCTCCGTAAAGTAATATACGAGTAACTACAATACTTTTATGTTATATATATTTTATGTCATTTGAGAGCCAATAATTTCGTAAGAGAGCAATACGAAAGATTTTTTTTATTATATTTTTTTTCCATTTCATTTGGTTATATAAATACATAGATTTTATTTCTATGTTATTACAAAATATGCTTAATTCATAGGACAAAAAAATGTAAAAACTCTAGGGGCGATTGTGACAGTGGTACAGGGTACAGGGGTCGGTAGTGACAGATTTAAAATACCAAAATCAATAACTTTTATTATTCACAATAATTAAGTATTATTTTTGTTAACGTTGTAATTCAACGAATATTCATATAACTGTCATCAATCAATTTAGCCAAAATCAAAAATCAGTACAAAATAGCAACTTATATTTGAAAGATTAAAAGGAACATTTGTCTTACTTTAATAACATAAGCATGGAAATAAGTAATGTTTTATATTTTAAATGAAATTATTTTTTTAGATCGAATCGGAGTCTGCACAGTTATAATGATCCAACCAAATAATTAAAATAAAAACAGGATATACAATTTCTGACACTGTAACTACTCGCTATTCTTACTTTCGGGATATGAGCTTAAACACATGAGACAAAAATACTCCTTCTCTTCAGACATACCTAGCTGTTGTGTGGTTATAGGTTACATCACTTTATCTTTTTTAAGACTTTTATAGTGTGTTCGAATATATGTAAAAAGACATTCGATTAACTTCGTGCATTTCTGCAGCTTTTTTTTTATATATTGATAAAAGGTCGTACCTAAGCAAAAATAACACAAATTAATTTGTCATAATAATGCCCAAAAAAAATTGTCACAACCGTACCTAAAGTACTATGACAATATTAAATAAAGTACATAAAAGTAACCCTTGTCATTTAATCACTATAGATTAGGTAATAATTAAAAATATGTAATTTCTATATGTGTACATACATGGCATCAAACATTAAACTAAAAAGAATAACAATACTTTTGTCTCTCAAAATTAATGGAGGCTGCAGTTGAAGCTCACGTCACACGCAGGCTGATGCAACATAATAAACGCACTCCGACACGTAAGGGACTCTTCTTTCCCCTGAAACTCCCTCCGGTATTCCTTACAGATTCGCTAACATTACTATTGTCACTATTATAACCTAGCACTGCCGTACCCAGTCTACTCTACCTTGTATCAAATGATTAAACATACGAAGCTTAATAAGAGTCAGATAACGTCTCCGTTTTGTAAAATTACAAAGTAATTATTTTCTTATCTTAATATAGACTGTACTAATAGAAAAACATTATAAAGCGATATTTATAAGTAAGGGGTACAATAATTTCCTTTTATAAACCAAGACAAAGTCCGGGTGGTCTACAAAACATCTTTACAATTAAGGTTTTTAGCAAACCAAACTACAGATACAATATGAGCTGAAAACTATTAAAACATTATTCTATACGGCACTATTATTAGATACCATTGGCAGTGTTCATATAACAAGACTTACCATTACCATCGACTTACCTTTTGTAAAGTATTATTGTAAAAAAACAAATTCAACGAATATAGAAAAACTTAACATCCTATATAACGCCTGTCGTGGCGCGGAGGCACAAGCATGCGACTGCAAACGCTACAGGTTGTGGGTTCGATTCCCACTCCAGGAAATATAAAATTTTGTCTTTTTATTTCTTGGGTTTGGTAATAAGGTAAAGCGCGGCGTTGAGTTCCGCCACTCAACACGCAATACCTCAATTTGACCCGTAACCCCGCTACATGCGGGATACAGCGTGAAGTTAACATCCTATATTGTTATCCTTCTCTCGCCAATCTCGGCTTGCAATGGTATATACAATAGCTTCTTGCTTTATTCTTCGGGTTAATCAGAGCAAACGGAGCGCCAAACGCTACTGTCTCCGTATACTTCCACAAAAATAAAAATAAAAAAATCTAAATCTCTTAAAACTATTTTTAAAATATTTGTTTTCAGCTTGACATTTAGGTATACAGCTGTATAAGGGAATCTTTAATCGATCTCAATTTTTACCTACGCCGAACGAATTCATTCAAAATTTCAGTTATAAATAAAAGATTGACGAGAATCAATGTTACTATTCTATAGCGTGGGGTAAGTACTCTGTATAAAAAAATTGCATTCCGAATTAAAATTAAGTAGTAGCCCCGTATTATGAATGTCATACCGTAGTCATGTGTGTAACATTTATTTATTAATTTAATATACTCTTTATGCATTATTTAAAAAAAATCTTAGCATTCTGCACTCCTTCTATATATAAACTATAAGTGTGCCAAATTTCATGCTTCTCCGTCCGTGTAATTTTTGTAAAAAGGGATCCAAAGTTTTTGCTTCACGTATTTATGTATAGATAAGTAATGCAATTGATATCGAGCCTATACCTTGAAAAACAACATAAATTTTCACCAATCATTATAATGATTATAATCTTACTATGAATGATTTTTTACTTTTTATTTAACCGACTAGCTGACTCGGCGAGCTTCGTACCGCCTAACAATCAATGATATATTTTGTCACTGTATTTATAACTCATGAACGGCTGTACCCAATTTAACCGTACTATAAGGGAAAATATAAGGCAAAAACAAAATCTACAAAAATAAACAATAGCTGTTCAGACAGACATTTTCTTTATACATTCGAGATAATTTCTTTGCGCCAAAATTCAAGATCACGGAAAGAGGTACAGATAGGCACATAGCAAGAGTGCAAGTCCCGTTTGGGCACACTATCCGCTGGATTATCAAGGTGGTTCATCCAGTTTTATGCCATTGGTTATCTAGGCGTCATGGCGTCCTAACCTTCCGCACCATTCAAGTTCCCACGAGGTATATATATCAAGGGAGATACATGTATCGGGTCGCTGGGAGGGAGTTCGATAACCGCTGCCACCATAGTGATGACTGCCTCAAAGAGACGGCTCATAACATATTGGAGGCGTGCCCAGCATATGCATCTCAACGCCCCGGTTTGCGCGATATAATAGGGGACGATCTCCGAGGATCGGGGGTAATTCCCGTGGCCCCAGCTAGTCGCGGTTGAGGAAAAATTAATTAGTTTTAGTGGGTAGTCAGCCAGCCTTCACCCGCTGGCTTAGGTGGAGTCCCAAATACCCGTCAGTCAGTCAGTAAAGGATATTAACGATAAAGTTCTTATTGATCTACGGCAAAACTCTTATGTGCTTGTTCACCTACAACTTCTTTTTATTGTAATCTATATATCTCTACAGGAAAGATTAGTCCTGAGAATAATAATTTAGGAAGAGAAAATGCTATTTATTATTTTTTTTAGCTTCACGCTTTATCCCGCTTATAGCATGGTCGACAAAATAAACCTGAGAACCTAGTGTTAAGGCACTCCGTTCTCTTTTATAATATATATTTTTTTTTATTAAATTATTTTACTATGGCAATTAAAAGTATCAATGTAGCCAACCGCCCACCATTTCAACCTGACAGTTCAGTCGTTTACTTTGACATTATAGCTTGACAATTTGTACGTATATTAAGAAAAAAAAATCCTTTATTTCCTTTCTCAGTGCTTTGAATAAACAAAAACTTATAATAAAATATTGCTATTGCAAATATTAAAATAAAAATGGGTAATTGGAAATTGGAAGTCGGAAGAATGGCTATGTATACTTCATTTCCTGTGGCGCTATTCTTTTTCTTCAATCAGCCAACCTATTTTGAAGAGTGGGTAACCAACACCAAACGTCAGATATTTCCACCAGAAAAAAAAGAAGATAGGGAAGCTATACAACAACTTATTCAAAACATGCGAAAAAAACAACTAAAAGCTGTTGATGGGGAGTGACTATAATACATATAACATTTAGTTTATTATTATGTAAATATATTGTTAATAGTTGTTAGTATGTGTATTATTTCTTAATAAATATATATTATTTATTTAAATTCAAGAATTCAATACATAAGTTTAAATTAATTTTAAAGTTTATTAATTATAATAGTATATCTTATATCATACTTACTAAATTTCAATAACTGACTAGTGTACGATAGAATTATGTGAGAGAAATAAGTTCATGATTGTTTTAAGAAATCACAAAAAAGATATATTCAACCATATTTTGTATTATATTTAAAATTAATCAGCTTTAACATGTTTACTCTTATACTGATAACTAATTATTAATCCAATTAGTGTAGAAAATAAAGAAGCATATAAAACATATGCCACACCAAAAATTTCTCCAACAAACCCTGCAACCATTGGTGCAATAACACCTGTTAATGATCGAACACTATTTGAAGCTCCAATCAAAGTACCTCGATGATCCCCATGACTCTTTTTCAAAACCATTTCTAATGTAACTAGTCTACCTACTGCATTTCCAATAGCTAATGGAATCAACAACAAAGAATACATCAAAACATTATATGATAAACATATTCCAAATAAGGATAAGCTTAGTAAAAAAAAAACATGATGGTTTCTCAAACTGTAGTCATCATCATTCACATAGAAACTATTTATACAACCCATTAAAAAACTAGACACTGAACCAATCACACCTTGAAGAGAAATAACATATCCAATATTTTTTGGTGACAGGTTATACTGAGTTTTCAAATATAAGGAATAGTTTGAATAATAAACTCCCATAGCAAAACTATTTAGAGCCTGAAATAAGAAAATAGTCCCATATTTAGACCATTCCAGTTTTGATAATTCTACAAATGATTGTTTAGTACAATCCAATAATGTTAATATAATATTTTGTGAGGTTTTTTTAGACACTTGTTGGGGTCTTTTTTTAAGTGATGTGTTAGTTTTAGGAAGCAGGAAAACCAGACCTGAAAAGTAAAGTAAGATGGGATATTAAATTAATGTTAAAATTATATAAAAACTCTTTTCACATAACTATGTCCTCACCTGCATTGATAATAAAGCAAACTCCAACAAGCATAGCTATAAAATTAAATCCAGCAGTGGGAAAATCTTCAACTATATGACCACCAATCACAGGTCCTATTGTGATGCCTACGCCAGATATTGCTGCCATTTTACCATAAATATTTGATTGTTTTTTTTCATTTTGTTCATAATCAGGTACTAAAGCTTTTGTTAATAACTGTGTTTGTTTAAATAATCCTAAAATAGTGCAGTGCAGCAGTATTACAATGGTGAAAATATAAAGACAAATAATTATTTGAAGAAAAAAACAAAATTTACCTAATATTGCTCTTATTATCAATATAGTCACAATAGAATTTGTAATACTTAAAAACATGTATGCAATACTGCATATGATTAAAGTCAATATTAAAATAAATTTACGTCCTCTTAAATCACTAAGGCTACCCTGAAAATAAAGTAAATATTACATTAAATTTATGAATCTCCTTATAGAATTAAAATGCTACTTTAGTAAAAGAATCATTGTACATTATGTGACTTTCAAAACTTGTTTTTTAGGTCAGATAGTATATATGTCATCAATTAAAATACAAGTTATAAGCAGAAATGAGTCCAGAAAAATATTTTATAATCCTTATTATATTGTTAATATCCATAATTATTAAATGAATTTCAAAAATATTTACTGAAAATATAATTTAAAATAAAAGTTTTTCATAATAAAAAATATAATATACATACAATAAAAGGACCTGATCCTAATTGGAATCCTGCATAAATAGAACCAAGAAGTCCAATATAAATATGGTTGCCCCCCATTTGTCTTACATGGTTTGGTATTAAAGGCACAATTATTCCAACTGATAACAAATCCTAGTACAAATAAAATATATATATAATTATGTTGTACACATGTTGCTTTAATACATAACATTTTATGAAATATTTTATCATTTTAATTACGAATAAATGTATAACTTTGTTTCAACGATACAGGAATAACAATATAAAAACTTACTAAAAACGCAACAAATTGCAGAAGAGGTATTGAAAATGACATCGTTGGTATTCTTCTATATGAATAGTGAAGGAAAGGAAAGGAAACTTTTGGCATTTAAAAAACACAGCACTGTAGACATCGAAAAACTTGTTTTGTTATATAATATTTATCAAAATCAAAACTATTAAAAACTATACAAAACCTAAACATATATTTTAAAAACCATTTGACAAATGACGTATTGCATTTTGATATAATAACAAACTACAGTAGAACCTCAATTATCCAGGGTTGGATTAACCGGGGCCAAAAAGATTATTTAATATTTTTATACGATTTGTTTTATACTTCATAATATTTATTTCATAAAAAAATTGTTACATGAGATTATTTTTTCAACTAAATAATTTTTTTACTTATTCTTAAAAATAATTTAATAAAATAGAGAGAAAAATGCGGCGTGCGATATCTTAAGTTTCCGGTAACTTATAGTCAACATGTTAAATTTAATTCGATTATCCGTGAACCCCCATACTCATCATTACTCCGGATAATAGAAGGTCTACTGTAGGTATAAATTCAAATGTTCTCTACGGAAAAAATGACGTATATCAGGATCATTTTCGTAGGCTATTATTTTTTTACAAAATATTAATTAAATCTGGAATAGTAAGTTTCTTTAACGTTATTTCGTCACTGATTGTCATAACGAGCCATAACTTAGATCGATCGATCATCTGGAAAGCAAATCCAAGTAAGCCTCGATGACACTGGTTGTCATCGGCAGTGCAAAACAGTACTTCAGAATCAAACACCGTTTGTCCCTGTATAGGGCTTAGATTCGGCCTCATATGGAGTACTACCACATCTTCCACCCCACCTTGAACCTTGAACCATATGATCATATACAATGTAGAGCCGTTTGCGTCATTAGGAACCCAATAATCTGTAAAAGACTAGACAATTTGGTATTGAGTAGAGATGTTTCTCGTCCTGCTATGGCTTTTATCATGAGAGAGCGTTCTATGGAACTGTTTGACATGATTCAAACACGGACTACACGGGGTTGTGATGATTTAAGAAATGATATTTTACAATACCTATATGTTGGTCCGACTAAAATTCTATGCACCAATTTAAAATTTAGTGCACCATATAGAAACTTGAAATAAAAAAAAATTATACTCAACTAGCAACGTCTAGAATATGGGTGGAGAACAGATTGCTATGCGGGATGAAGAGTGATAAGTTAAAAATAATAAAAAAAAATTTCGGCTTCACGCTTTACCCCGAATATAGATTTTACGCATTCTATGTTAAGACACTGCGTTCCATTAAGACATTGCCCATTCTCCGCCGAATTAAGGTATTGCAAGCATGTGGTGGAACTCAACGTCGCGCTTTGCCTCGTTACCAGAACGAAAGAAATTAATTATTAAAAATATTAATCATTTTCATTTCCTGGAGTGGGGATTGAATCCACAACCTGTCGCGTATACAGTCGCACTCTTGTGCCTGCACCACGACTGGCGTCAATAAATAAAAAAATTGAAAAGAAAAAAACAAGCCACGTAAAGTAGAATTAATAGTTGGGACTCATTTAAATTTTACGCGGCGCAGTGTGAAGATTCGATTGATTGAAAACTGAGTCCAACATAAATTGTTTTATATTTAAAGTCGGAAGCATTGTTAAAATTAAAAATTTGTTTTCTTAAATCCAGCACATCATCATATTTCGAATTCTTATGTACATTTTGTTTTCGCTAACAATTTATAATGATTTTACAGAAACGTCATATTAACCAGATAGTACCTACATTACCTACTGTATATTTATAAAATCAGTGTGAATAGATCCACTGTCTGAAATTTGAATCTGTGGCACGTATTGGACAATCAAGTATTTCAGATATAAGGTTTTTTAGGTTACTTTTAGAATCAAACCATAAACCATTACTCATATTTTGTAGATACACAAGAAATACATTAGAAAGAAACGTAATAAACATAATACGTTTAATTTTAATATTTTTTCTTTAACATGTATATATAAATAGAAGATATTTTCAGATAAAAATGCTGCCTCGAGTTACTTGTATTATAAATGTTTTCAAGAATTTGGAGAAGAACATCTTCCAAGCTTTTGGCTATCCACCTAAAGGTAATTTTTATTATGTATCACAGATATACATATTTTTTTCTGTAATAACTACATATTTCAGATTATTAATGTTTCTATTATGTTTATAGAACTGGCTTTAGCCTATGCTTGTGAAAAACAAATATCAATACCTCAAAAGAAATTTTCTATACAAGATATTGTTGGTGATGGTTTTTTATTGGCTGTGCCTAAGTTTAGAAGAACTGTAGAAAAGAGATGGAAAAGAAAATTTGGACATCCTGATTATGTTTGGAAGTTGCTTGTACCTAAAACAAGCATTGCAGTGTGTACAGATTGCGGACATAATTATGAACGTGGACATCTTTGTGGTATAAAATTAACTTATTTAAGATTAGTAACTTGTTGTTTTATTTTTCTTAACATATCTCTTCTAATCAAGCCATTAAAAACAAAAACCCAATGCTAATCCCTCCATTCTTTACATTTTTTTTTATACAGCAAATCATACATATGTAATTATTTGTACACAGGCAATTGTTATAAAAAAGTAGAAGCTGAAACAAAAGAGATTCAGGACAAAATTCAAGAGAAACTTGGCAGTAATGCACCAATTGAAAATGATGTTATAGTATTATATAATAATGAGAATCTTCCTGATGAGGTAACATACATTAACAATAATTGAAATCATAGATAAGTTTATGTTATTGTGACAATATTGTTTATTTTAAAGATATTTTTTATCTTCCTGAATATATTTTAAGGGCATTCCATTCCGCCTTTAAAGTACATAAATAATATCTACATCATAGCATAAATCTGTACCAGATGTGAATATGTCAATCAAAGATCTTTCAAACCATTTCAAGGCTGGCATTTTCAAGCTATCTGTAAATTGATTGTTTATGCAATTATTTTTTTTTTGATATAATAATGTATTATTGCTATACATAAAATTAAACAGATAATAATGATTATTTAAATTAAAAAATATATATTTTCAAGTTGATTTGTCACCTGCTATGGAAATGTTTATTAATAGTATAGTATTTATATTTTATTTATATATATATATATATATATATATATATATATATATATATATATATATAGAAAAAAATATATATATATATATATATATATATATATATATATATATATATATACATTTAAGCAGAAAATACTCTTATACTTTGTTGATTGTTTGTTCAGAATATAAAGAATTCTTTAAAGATACCTTGACACTTACCTGCGTGCTCCTCGGAACCTAAGTTCTCTCTAAAGATCACCTGTTTTGTTTTAAGGCACTGTTCTCCACTTCCTTCCTGAATTCAAAACATTATATTTTTTTTTATTTCCAGCCTAAAGAATTTTGGAAAGGAAAAAGAATAATAGAAATGAAAAAGGAGAGACCTCAGTGGTTTAGTAAAAATCTCTTGCAAAAAACTACACAACAGCCATCAGAATCAAAGGATGTTAAGCCAATAGACTTAGCATAATAAAAATAACTTATTAATAGTAGACAGGTTTCAATAAATAATAGGACTAAAATGTCTTTTATTTGAACCATCTTTACATCAAGTGAAATAATGTAGATGCAAAACTCCATACCTTATGAATTATAAAATTAAATCATAACAATAAACAACAAATCCATTGAAAAAACAAATTGTGTTTGCTCATCTATGATAATATTAACAATATTTTGTTGTTTCTGTTTAATGATGGAATGTAATGTGTAGGCAACAAATCGAAAAACATGGTAACAAGAGATAAAGCTTTTAAAATATGTACATTACACAATAGCTTATTCCATTCAAAGATATCCTTAGAAATTTATTTTTCATCAATATCAACAGCACATAAAAAATTGCTATTGTTATTAACGAAATAAGAGAAAAAAAAAATATTTTAGCTATTTTATTCATCATTCAAAAAGTAATAATATTTTTAATAACCATTGCAATTGCTTTGTGCTTATTAATCCTTGAGAAATAATCTTGGTGTAACTCCCAAATCGAATGAACTATTAGCACACATTTGGAACCTATCTCTTTTTAACATGGTTTAGAACTTGTTGACAAGATTTGTAGTCTAGTAAAAAATTGTATAAAAAAATGTACATTATTCTAAATATTTCTCTATTTCTCTTAAAAAGTACCACAAGTGCCCGTTCAAAAGAAAAAAAAACTATCTAATGACAATAAAATTTAACAATCAATTCAGTTAAAATGTTTACTAATAGTTATGCGGTATGTTTTTTTAAAAGTACCTTATTATTTATTTTAAATAAATGAAGATTAATGATAATAAAAAACTTAAAAAATGTTATTTCTTAAATTGCATTATCAAGAGAATTGGGTATAGTATCAAAATTATCTAGGGAATCAATTTCATTATTACTGATAAAATGATTTTCCACATGTGATTGGAAATCTGCAAATGCAATGTCTTTTGTAAACCTTTCCCCACAAATAGGACACATTTTGTCAAATGACTCAGAATTAGATTCTTGATTTGTGTTTCGTCTATTTACTAAATGTTCATCTAGGCAGTCATTGTTGTAAACACTTGAATCTATTTGATTATCACTGGTAATGAGACTGTCACTGGTCTCAGTTTCTTTGTGTTCATATGTAACTGAGTTTTCTTTATTTTCTTCACATGTTGGACATCTATATCCACCTGAAATTTAAAAATAATTTATTATTTACTGATATTTGACAAAGGAAAAATGAGAGCTATGTTGCCAAACTGTCAAAAGAGGGTTTTTAAAGCTATTATTAAAAAGTAATTAATAATTATATCTTGAAATATATGATATAACAATGTAGTTTGGTCAGGAATCTATATGTCAATAAAAAGAGTTTCTGTTTGTCAATAGGTTGATAAGTCAACTTTCAAATACACTTTTTAAAATGTTAATAGGCATTAGTATTGCTTTATATTATACTCTTTAAGGTGAAAAGTATTTGAATAACACAGACTAAATTTACAGATAAAAATTAATCTTGAAATATATGCATTTTCAATTTAACTTTTTCATGGACAGTACTGATATAATATATTCCACATACAAATGTTTGCCTAGTTCACCTGTTCATAGTTTGATATCTATTTTGGCTCGACAGAGCTAGTGAGAAAAATGAAGTGACTAACTACCAAATATAATTTTCAGAGCCTATGGCTTTATATACACATTTTAGGCAATAATTATTTATTCTATACAAGATTAAAGTATTTCTTACTTTTTATTAAATTTTCTATTCTTGAGACAACTATTTTTAAATTTTTTTCTTGTTCTGAAAGTTCCTTTTTTAGATTTTGTAACTTTTCTGTTTGACTATGAATTTCTTTAAGTGAATCTGTGACAGGATCCTCGATATAGGTAAATCCTATTGAATCAACATTTAATACATCATCATCAATGTCCTGTAGCTGGCTCATTTGTTCATACTGTTCAACTAATTGAGATTTTTCTTGAATATAACTGTTTATTAATTTTAAGGAAATTTCCTCCAAACTTGAATCTGAAAACTTTTCTTGACACTGAGCATTGTATTTTGGTGTACTGTGTATATATGTATTTGTCCGAATTAAAGGCTGTTTAATATGATCTTTACTAGCTTTTCCAATCCCCTTTAAAGTTGAAAGTTTATTCCATAGTGTTTTGTTTTCACAAGAAACCATAAACACATGGTGTAATAGAGTTGACTTTTGTTTACTAAGTTCAGCGATTTTTTGCTGTAATGTTAGCTTTTCATCTTCTGATAGAGGTGTATAAGGCGATTTTTCTCCGACTTTAGTCATATCGAGTTTTAACCTCATGTTGTCTGTCTCTAGTGTATTTATTCTACGCTGAAGTAGTAAGCATCTGTCTCGCATAGCGTGAAGAGCCAGTTCGTGCACACTTACATTATTACAATCTGCTTTTAATGTCGTTTGATAGGTCGAATCATTGTTGAAACTTACTATGGATGAAGAATCCATTATAAAAGTATATTTCTTAATTTGTGCGGCTTTCAAATAATCTTTAAAACATTATAATATTAATATTTTTCTTTTAATACATTGTTTATTTCATTTTATGACTTTTTCACAGTTCAGTTGAGTTCTTTTATTATGGCGATTTTTTCACTTTTTTGACACATTCTAGTATTATTGCGTCCGACATACGACTTAACAATTGACATAAGGCACTATTACATACGTGATGTGAGTTATTTTTTAAACTAGTAACACGAGTTTACACTTGCTAATAGTCATTATTTTTATATTATTTAGTAAATTGAAAAGATTTATAAATGACATAATAAGAGTTGCAATGTCTTATTCAAAAAGTGCTGAAATAAGCGACTTTTTGAGAAATTTGGATATAAAAACATTATTAAAAAACATTAATTAAGTACACAAAATTGTTTAGAAGATTATTTCTAAATTACAAAGGCTCTTCATCTTTTTCACTTATGAATGGATGTGTTCTTCCAATAATTGGTGAATACTCGCAGTTTCTATTTTTTATATCCATGTATAGATAAGTCTTCAGAAAGTTATTCAATGTTTCATTGATATTTTTCCAATTGATTTCGGCAAACATGCTCATACAGATCATACCGCAGCTATTGTACGGTATAGGATAAGATCATGTCAAAAAGTATTTAATATTAGTCTGATAACTTCGACTTTAAGAAATATATGTAACATTCAATGATACATATTAAAATAAATAAATACTTGAAACATTGGAAAGCCGTTCCTTCTGTTCTTCCGTAGACGTGTCATATGACAATGGAAATTTACTCATATCATTTACGTCGGTAAAACGTAGCTATTGCACCAGGAACAAACACTGTCTTTTTTTTAGCTTCACGCTGTATTTCGCATATAGCAGGGTAAACAGAGGGAACCTGAGAACCTAGTGTAAAGACACTCCGTTCCCCACTTTCCACCGAATTGAGGCATTGCGTGCTGAGTGACGGAATTCAACGTCTGGTTACCAAACCCAGGAAATGAAAATACTAAACTTTTACATTTCCTGGAGTGGGAATCGAACCTGTCGCGTTATATTTAACTCGAATATCTAATATACTGTTTGTATGTTTATTGCCGTATGTCTAATTGACAGAAAATGTAATAAAATAATATGACATCCCTGTCAAATTATTTTTTAAGATGGCAATTCTAATAAATTCATAAGATTGACAATCAGCTGTCTGAAGTGGGGAGGAAAAGGCCGATAGCAGTGCTATGCACGTTATGTAGTCCATGTCCTCAAGCGTATCGTTGCAGTTGTAGCTATGGCGTGTTTAAGTTCGAGTAGGCTTTGTGCTCGTGTTCAGGATAAGTTAATGTGTCAATTCGGACCTAAAGTTAGAAGGCAGACTGTATTTGTGAAACTGAAACCTCCTGGACCATCCTCGATGCGGATATTTGGAAAGACCTGCCAGGTTAGATAATTCTTTTGAGCTTTCAACATTTTTCTTTCCAATATTTAATTTTTCAAAATATTTACAGAGATGTATATATATTTTAAAGGCTTATTCATTACAAATGGTATAGAATTATAGCAATTTTTATAAATGAAAAATACTTTTACATAACAGCATGACATTAACCTATAAATCAGCTGATCCATTTCGTTCACTTTAAAAACAAACATATATTTGAAAAACAATTAAAAAACATGTATAGAAGAAACAGTATTTTCATAAAAACGAAAAGTGAAATCATCACAAGTCTCTGCGGCCAGTAGGTCATTTCGCGGCACAGGTTTGTTGGGTTTACCCTGATATTTTCACTGCTACTTAAACTTTTACTTTCGTCAAATAATTTATTATTTGACTAAAATTAAAAGAGATTTGTAAGTGCCATACTTTGTAAAGTATTATACTTGCACGCGTGTTTTAATTTATAATTTTGTTGTTATTTCCTCAATTGTTCGAAGTGCAGTAAAAATGAACTGATTGTACTTTATAGAAGGCAAATTCGCGGTGAGCGCTATTGCAGTGTGTTAAAGCCGCGTACCGCTTCGTGCTTTCTCGTACAGCGTGCTAGCATGCAATGTATATCTTGACGAGTCACAAAACTTTCTAAGCAACAATTATGTGGATATGACATTAATATTCCATTTCTGTATTTTACATATTCTATTTATACTTTTTTTTATAATTTGCCTAGGTAATTCTGCTATGCCTTAGGATAAAAAGGCGATTGTTGCCGATTTGTTATTCAGGAAAAAAAATAGTAACAAAATAATTTTTCTGTAAATAAAAAATAAAATGTAAAATAAAAGAGACTTCTAATTTCAGCGAATTTTGATACGATCGTTTCACTCTTTGTTGTAAAACTTATATTAGAATTGTATTATATAAAGTACCATTTGTAAGTATTAATTCGAAATTCATGAAATATTTCACATATCTGCATTCCTAATAATAAATTAAAATTATGCAGTTTTCGCTACCGGCTGCTAGAGAAAGTTTATTATGTTTTTGCAAAAATGGTTTCTAAATTAAAATCGCTTTAATACAACATTGTAAATCTTTTAGCAATTTACTTAATCGGTATTTGTTTAAATCTAACTTGTTCACATTTTTCTAAAGACCTACTTACAGTTGTTATATTTTGATTTGTTTATGATTAATTTGTTACTTAGCAAGTAAATGAATTGTAGATATGGCAGTAGTACTTATCGGTATACTGATACTGACTCTAATTAATAATCTATTATTGGAGTAATTCACTATATGAACGCTGAATAGCGTGACACGTAACTTTCTGCGTAAACGATGGTCACTAGAAATGCGGAACACATAACTATTTGTTCAGTCGACATCATTGTATAAGACTTTGTTGGAAGGCATACATCGCATATGTTATTTTTGACTTACAACACAATTTTCAATCTCAAAGATACGTGGTTGAAATATTTAAGGGTGTCTTTTAATTTATACATGACAAATATATCGCGAAACCTTGAGATAGATCTCAGGTTCGCAAATTTGCTAGTCATTTAAGTGCATTATCATTAAAAAATTGTCTGTCTAAACAATCTAATTGTTTTTATTTTTCAATAACATATAATATACAGTTGGCTGTCCGCGATTTTTCAGATGCTCAAGTATTGGGGATTCTTCTTTTTAATCATTAAAGAAGTACCATTAACTATTAATTAAAAAATAAAACATTACTTTCGTTTCCCTAATTTCATACAAGAAATAACTATGCCTGAAATACTTAAAAAAGTACGTTCCGACGTTCGAAATGGTTGTGATAGCAATAAAGTTTTAAAAGTTATGTGTAAGTTGTTTTCAAATTATTTCACGTCAAGGTAGAAATAGATGTGGTCACTGAGCCACCACTTACTAAACGTCCTTGCAACCACTAATGCTTAGCCCGCTTGCCATTGAGTAAGTCTACCGTTTCATTCGCTTCTTGCAAACAATGGACTCATCATCAGTAACTGGAAGCAATTAATAATTGCAGTTTCATAGGTCTATGACGATTAAATAATTTCCTATAATTAACATTTTTATTTACTGTTGTGATCTTTATTTTGTAAACCTTATGTCCTATATGGATATTTTAGAGTTAGGTAATTTTATTATACTTCTATTAATGTTCAAATTGTGCTCATTATACAATTGTATGTATTTTTGTAAAATATAAAAACTAGCTCAAACAACGACTGTAAAGCAAATAAAAAATAAATTCAACTTACGATCTGCCCAAACCTCTACATTAATAGTAGATTTGTTAGGGTATATTTTTTTGAATTTTAAAATAATTGTGGAATGGAGTTATGTCTTTGTATAGGAGGAGAATGTAGAAAAACATCGACTTTTATTTATATGGTGATGATCATTATTCCAAATATTATTCATATGCAACTTCCTTTTATAGCACCAAGAGTTTTTTTCATAATGAGATATATTTACATTTTAAAATTATTTTATAATATATTTAAAACTTAAAACAAGTTATTACTGTTTTGAGAGCGTGACCGTTCTATATTTTGTAACGCACACAAATAGTGGGCATGGTACAATATCGCAAGTAGGTTATATGAATGATAAGAACTATGTAGTTTGAAAAAATAATAAACATATGGGAATCAAAAAAAAAAACGTTTCGTATCCCATATTAACTATTTATATAGTGTACTTAATTATACAGCCATGGCCAAAAATATTGGGCACCCAACAGGCCAATCCCAGGTATATTTCTTGGTTTTTCAATTATTAGTGACAATTAAGTTATTGCACTTAAATATCTTTTTTTTTAGTTTTAATTAGTTTATTGGTACAATGAAATCAATATTTTGTTGGCCCAACCTCCGCCTTAATTACGGCAGAACTATTATGGTACTCTTCGTAAGATAAAGACTTCCATTCCTCACGCAGGCGGTGTTATATCTCATCTTATGAATTAAATGTATGGCGAAAGTAACCAAGTAATAAACAAGTACTGAACAGGTAAAATTATTAATTTTATTAG
Organism: Philaethria dido; assembly: GCA_033558755.1. Classification (NCBI taxonomy): domain Eukaryota; kingdom Metazoa; phylum Arthropoda; class Insecta; order Lepidoptera; family Nymphalidae; genus Philaethria; species Philaethria dido. The sequence goes on along the minus strand of JAKGSA010000244.1, from coordinate 464,038 downwards.
TAGTTGAAGGATTATTGTTTTTAAGCGAATTTTAATAACGACAAATACATTTGTAAAATTCAGTTTTTATTTTTGACTGCAATCATAGCGGACATACAAGTTTTGTAGGCTGTTCAATACCATTGTCCAAGAATAATAGTGCAAAAGAAAATACTATACTGTGTATAATGTCCCTGACATCATGGTGGTGTAATGAGAAGATGCTTGACTAAACTCAAATGCTTAGATTGGAATTCCACTCGGTAGTCGTTTTTATGTATTAAATATTTCTATTTCTTCAATCAATTTAAGCACATTGTCGGCACGCATTTGGGGGTAATATTGTTTATTTAGTTTTTAAATTTGTCTACAATTGGACAAACTATGGTTTTCAAAAATTATCTTTCTTGCTTTTAAATTAAAATTTACAAACGATTTTACATGGACTTTTATTAAAGTAATTATTTACTTTAATAAAACTCCATGTTTTTTTTATAAATTATCTTCTTAATGTCGCATGAGACCATGCATGTGTATAAATTTTGTTGTGGTTATTCTTATATACAATTTTGCCAACTTTTGGGGAGACTAATAAGCCCTTTGGAATCGAGTTCTTGAAAACCGAAATTGCTTTTGCTGTGGAAAGGATCTGATGGCTGCACGATTATTATATTCACCTTAATCAAGAGAGTACGTAATCTGATAACAACTTTCGTTGTATTTAGTTTTCGACCATTATGAATCGTTGCCCAAATATCTCTTGGTATAGATCTCAGCGACGTTAACTCTAAGATATATAAAGTGATACATATTTAGGAACATTGATTCCTATAGAAATCGTCCTATATACCTATGAAGGTAATTGTGAATCTTTTAAATGAAGAAAGCTATTTAATAAATATATTTTATTACAGAAATAATTAGAGATAATCGTTTGTTTTATTATAATAATTACAGTTAATTGTTTTTATATTATTTGACATAACATTCATTTGTAAAGGTCAGAAGTATAATCTTTTTTAAATTTATTTCCCTGATTATAAATATTTTTGTAATGACTTGTAGGTACACCGTATACATTATCGACAAGCATTCACATCGGGAAATGTTATTCCCCGTAATAACCATTGTTTCGATTTCAGTCACAGTTCACATGTTGGATCTTTGTCTCAAAATTATTGCAAATATGAAACTTTAAAAATCGATTGGCATATTTTATAATGACTATGTTGTCATTAAAATCATCGTTCTACATTGATTATTTTTAATGTATATCAATAAATTGAAAACTTGAACTAACTTATAAGCTTATTACAGTACTTGTAATTAAGTTTAATTGGAATCACGTTTGTATTTAAAGTATGCAGTAAAGAATGTAAAATATATATTTTTTGTAATGGTTAACAAAAGAGAAGACATTCTTTCTAAGAGACATGAACATAAAAATACAATAAAATATATCTCCAAGGATGATCTTAAATGCCAAACCATTATTCCCTACCCGGAAGCAGAAAAGAATTTTACATGGCGAAATTAATATCTTCATTGACGTGAGTAATTTGCAATGAAGTGAAATTAAAAATAACTCATCCTTTTTGTATAAGAATTATAGTGAATATTTTATAAAGAATTCCAAGGCTATTACTGGGATAATTACGGTTGTAATTTATTATTCGTAAACATATTTATATATACGAGGATGTACTTATTAATTTGCTTTTCTCTAGTATTATGCTAATGAATATTAAAAATAATTTAGTAAGCTTATGTTACATTTCACTAATAGCTTATTTCATTTCTGTCTATAAAAATTGATTTAGAGCATATAATTTTCAATAATACCATCGGCTATGATATTGTACATCATATCATGTCTTCAATAATATATATATATATATATATATATATATATATATATATATATATATAATATAGAACTTGACAATATATAGTGAGCGCAGATGCAATAAACTCAGAATATTTTAACTGTAAACCTTCTTGTTCAATTTTTTTATGTGTAGTCCGAGTGCGAGTATAATTTCTATCAGGTCGATAAAAGCATTACAAGAAAATTGTACATAAATTATCTTTAGTGTATTTTTTATTTTTCATAGTCTATTGACTTATTGCAAAATATACTTGAAGTGAATTTAAAGTTTAAAACAACAAATTTGGAAGTGAAAAAGAATGGAGTCGAAATTTTATATATAAAAATAAATAATAAATCTTTATATAAATGACTCAGAAATGTAGATAACTATAATTACTCAATAAAAGGTTGTTGCGTACCTTATATTTTATTGAGTTAAAGTATAGATGATATCGGTACATTACTTATATTAGTAAAGCACGATTTTCATTTTTATACGTACATTCTAAAGCAATAACTTCATTGCAATTACTTTTCTAATTTCCAAAACGTGAGTAATATATGTAACTTGAAATAAATAAAAATATAAAAAATATAATTAATGATTTCGTTTATAAACTGTGAAATAAGTATGGTCACAAGTATTTTTCTCAGCGAGGAACTTATGAATTTGGATTTAGTATTAATTATCTATTAATCAAAATGTTTAAGGCATTGATTACATCGTGATACCAATTGACTGAACAGTCATACGTGTCAATTGTTGAGCTTCTATTTTAAGGATTGCAGGGCAGTGGGAGCGTTTACTTTCTACCGCGTATTAATTGTTATGTGCGGCGGAGGTTGACACATGCAATTTTACGTGCGGCAATGTTAAACGTCATTTAAGGTTACTTCTTAATTTTTTTAACATTATTCTATGTATGAAACGTATATGCAACATATCTTGGTCTTTACAAAAAATAAGTTGAAGGTTTTAATAAATTACCTACTTGTCTTTATATAAGACATATGAAACTTCTTAACATTCCGTGAAGTCACGGTACTGTCGGGCTCATCGCTTTGCAATGAGAGGAGCTCGAAGCAATGTTGGTACTTGCTACCCAAGGATAGGCTTAAGGGGACAAATTAACTCTACCTATCTAATCATTTCGTTGCTAAGTATAGTTATATGTAAATTTAAAGCCTTGTTTAAATTAGAATGAAAATAGAAGACACACAACAAAAAACAAGAAGTTGTTTTTGTGTATTATCAAAAAATCTGCATCAATCTTATGAGTTCGATTCATCAATGGATATATATTTTAAATTTTAATAGTCCGTTGACAAGTTTTGTTGTATAAGATCCTTTTTAATTACTCCTCGGAGCGGAAATCGACCTGATAGGCAATAGCGTTTACAGTCAGCTCTGTCCCTAATATGTAAAATAATGTACTTAAGTCACAAAGCAGCGATAGTTCGTTATTCCAATTACTTAGTTACCTATATCAAAAAATATATTATCTAGGCTTTTACTCATAGTCGTATAAAGTTGCAAAAACATAACAAATGAGATATTATATCAAAGGTTATGCTTTCTTTCTTGCAAAGAACGACGGGTGCTGCACCTATGTGACTAACCGTAACTTTCAGGAACTAGAAAATTTTATCGATTTGTAATCAAAATGAAACTTAGGTGTGAATTCTTTATAAATGGGGTTTAAACCAGCTGTTAGCGAGGCGACGCATCGCTATAGCATGCCACACCATATAAAAATATTGAATCTTTAATTTCTTTATTTAATTAATATAAACGTTTACTACATAAACGATAAGTTTGTTGTAAAAAGTATTTTTAATTACAGACATCCTGCAACAGAACACAATTTGTTTTTTTAAATAAAGCGAACTATTTCTCAATCTTTTTCACATTTTAGTGATATAGAGCATTGTATGATAAAATCCTATGCAATATTTTGGTGTCTAATTAAACGCCGAACACCACGAAGCACCGACCGCGGCACAATTGCGACGTGTCTGACAGAATAATAGACTAATCATATTTGATTTTCATATAAAAGGTTATCCCCTTTTTTATTAATAAGTTAAATAATCTTCCATATTAAATTTAAGCACATAAAACTTTTTATTACAATAATTTCGAAAATTTGTTAAACTATTGAGTAAGAGCATTCATCGAACTGATTGAACATCATCTTACATTATTCTATGACTAAAATTCTAATTATATTATAGGTATAGGAGTAGTATGTACATGCTACATCTAACTCCTCAAGAATTCAAAATTATACAAACAATTACTTTTCTTGATAAGTTTCAGTATTTTAAGTACCATATATTTGCTATTGTAATAAGACTCACTGTTTGTCTATCCCCAAAGTCTAGTCTTTTTCGTAAAATCTGCCTTTTTGTAGCATTTAGTTCGTTATAACATCATATTTATTACTTCTCTAACCTTTTAAGAAAACCCAACACTTAGTATTATTTTTTTTATAATTTATACTCAACTATTTAAATTTTTCCCCATAAATATTAACCCAAGGAACAATTTGCAATTGCGGCAACGATTACTACTACTAATACGTGATAAATAACTTAGAAGTTATTTATATTTGGTATTTGTTCTATGTGATGTTGTTAATTTAATTGCATACAGTGAATCAAACGCTAAATTTTTCTTCTAGGAAGAACTTAGATAAAAATTTCTGCAGATTCTAATTTACGCTTAGGACAACATCGCTTAGCATTATTATAGATACATTAGAAATATCTTAAACAGTATTATTTAATGTAAAGATTACAATCTAAGATTAGTCTTTATACAAATAATGTTTGTGACGTGCCACAGGTCGGTTGGTTTAAATTAATATGCTATCCACAAGCTTTAACTCGAATTTATGCCACTGCTATATAGTTAATCGTATTAGTATTAATTTACATTTTGGCACTCCGTTTGCATTGCGACCATCTTTAGTTGTATTGTATACGTGTAACGATCTTAAGCATTCAACATTCAATGCCATAAATTTATGAATGACATGTTGATTCATAAGCTACATATTAATTACGTAAGTAAAGTGACAATGTAAATAAGGTAAATTAATATTTTAGATGAAATGAATGAATTATTTGTGATTTGTACTATCTTGGAAATAACAATGAATATCCTTTTATCCTAGAACACATAATTGAATATGTATTTGTATAGGTAATACTTTCTATTTTACGCCTGAATTTGGGACACTACGTATACAACGGTGGAACTCACCGCCGTCTCTTGCCTATGAGGTGAAAGAAAATCATTTAAATATATTCTCCCAAGTGGAAATCGAAACCACAACCGTCCCTTGTGAAGTCAACTTATTGACTATTTAACTATCATAAATGATTTTATATGTGAGTCCAACTTGAGAGCTATGAATGTATATATTATTTCATGTATATAAAATTGAATAGTAATTCTAATTTGAATTTTCTCACGTTGCACATTCGAAATTAAATATTTTTAAATTGCTTGACTATATTTTTCTATTATGACTTGCCATTTGACACAATTCAATTGTTGTTAAGTACATCGCCGAGGTTATCTCATTGTTATTACTCTATTATAAAGTGTGACATTAGTAGATCATCCTGTGAGCTGTGGCTAATGGTAAAACTTGATTTCAAATAATCATTTATTCATCATATTTTAAATGCATGCACTTTCAATGCAACAATATTTGAGTATGAAAAGCTAACGATATTTAAATCGTATTGTTATAATCTTAACATATACAAATTTCGTGATACATTAGTAAATCGCTCCGCATTAGGGGTTGTAAAAGCAACTCGCACTAGCTATTGTCTTCTAAATGTGCCACAACATTTGTTAAGTAGTGACTAACTCCGTTCTATATTGTGATTTCTAAATATATCTTCTTCTTATCTAAATGCATGTATATTATATATGATACGGACACAATGATATATATACTCTCTTCCCAAACATTGTTTGTGTATCAGGTGGCTAGATTCATATATTTTATGTAATCACATCCACAAAAGTTATTTTTAGGGTTATTTTCGATTTAAGACTACTTGTAAGAAAATTAACGCCTGTCGTGATGCAGAGGCACAACCGTGCGACTTTAAACACAACAGGTTGTGGGTTCAATTCCCACTCTAGGAAATGGAATTTTTCATTCCTTGGGTTTGGTAACAAGGTACAGTGCGGCGTTGCGTTCGGCGGTTGATTGAATTCGGCGGAAAGTGGGGAACGGAGTGTCTTAACCATAGGTTCCCTCTGCCTACCCTGCTATATGCGGCATACAGCGTGAAGCTATGTATATGTATGTATGGAGTAAGAAAATTGATCACAATCAAATTCATACTAAAAGAGAGATTATTAAAAAATATTTTCTATTTAAACTTCATAAAAATGTTTCATTCCATTACTTGCCACACGTACGTATATGTGCATGGACATCAGTCGTAGCGGTTTTGCAACTGCCGGTCGTAGCCCATCAGGTGTGGACTGCACTCGCTGTTGCATAAACACTTGCGAAACACGGATCTCGGTCACTGCCGCTTTTGAGCTAAGGGCACCTGCCGCACCCTCAGTTTATCAACTATTGAATCATTGGAATACATATATTTCGTATTATTGTAATATAATGAAACCTAACATATTGTAAATCAGTATCTTAAAGGTATTTCACGTATATTTTTACATTTAATATGAATTTATTGATATAAAATAATAGAAAAATCATGCAAATTTGATGTCTGCTTAAAATTTAACAAAGTTTGAAATATGTAACTATTCAATGACTACTTCATTGTAAAAGTACTAGTTTCGTAACACTGTTGTGTAGTCAATGAATGGATTATTACGTACAGACACATAAGTTACTGATACCATTATCTAATTGATTTATTACTAATGCAGATGGTTAGTTTGTTACGTGTTGCTGTAATACTTTTAAACGATTTGCAATATATTTTGTTAACCACATGAATATATTTATAATTTATGGAAAAACATCAGATATAAATATTAGTCAATTACTTACTTTTATTTAAATACAATTAAAAATGTTTTATTTACTTAAACTACAAAATATAGTCACTTTAAAACTTTATGTGTTCTGAGTGAGTAGTCTTTGCTAATAAATGGATGTTACGAGGAGCCATTCCTAAATCATTAACGTATTGTAGATTAGTAAAATACCTAGTGTAGCTTTATATATTTTTATTTACAGCGAGTAACTACATGTGGGCCCGCCTGTGGATCAGCCGGTCCAGGGCCAATTACTGGTGCGGCTCGTCGACTTGCATCTAGTCTACAGAGCACAAGTACTGGTTCTCTCCCAGATTACGGTACACAGATTGTAGATCCCTATCGCTTGTTAGAAGATGATCTAAACGGAATATACGAAGACATAAGAACAGTAAGTTTAAATTTGTTTTTAATTTTACATTGGTGTTTCAATGAATATTATAAAGTATGTTTGCTACGACTACACGTAACATACACACTAGCTGTTATTAAAGAACCTTATTTGTCCACAGAGCAGTTATATACCATATACTTATATAATTTGCAAAAAAATCTAATGAGATTAAACCTAAATATTTGTAATTTCAACTACATTTTTTATCTATTGTTACTTTTAAGCCACTCCTACATTTTGCTTTATATTAAGTGTCAGCGTAGCAGCAAGCAATTTGATATTATTATTGCTTCAAATCCTGACCACATTCATAGAATCTTGTTTACCTACTTTCTTTAACGTAAACCCATCTGGAACAAGACGTCTCAAATGCTGTAGTACCTACTTTCGTAGTTGTCGCACTTAGAGAAACATCTTAAAAATTAATAGTTTTGCAAAAAATTGTTAATATTTTTTTACTTTTTTTTTTTTTTTTTATTTTTACGAAAAAAGTGAACGACTTACGTTTACGCTTTTTTTACTTAGGTTTACGCTGAAATTTAATTTAATATACTAAAGACACTTAAACGGCGCTGGCTTGTAAACAGTTTCTTATATATGGTGCACAGTCCCGCAATATATTAAACATCAGAGATAGTAATTTTTTCTTGTAGTAGAAACCCGAAACATATATTAATGATGATATGTACGTGTCTTTTCTTATTCGAAATCTAACACAATTATACATATTTGAGGTTACACAGTACGGGTAATTTTGAGATTAATTTCGTATAAAAAATATCCCATTTGTATTTAACATTTTAATATAATACTTGACTAAACTTGTGAATGTGTATTCAAGAATATTACTTGTTGTCTAATTAGTGTTGTAATTTGACATTGGGCTTCTTATGTACAAATATGAACGCTTCTAGTGGTATCTAAAGCTAATCAAAAGATAACTTTAGTCTGTAGTATTAATATTAATGATTTTTCGTCTTTTAATATGAATAACATTTATCTGTAGTTTATTGATATTCCAAAGCAAATAATGATTAATCTGTCAAACCAAATGGTCTAACCAAAAATGTTCTTAAAAGTAAAGGATGTAGAATTATTGTGTGTGTTTAAAAAAAATATGAGGATTTCGCTTGAAATAGCATGGCTCAAGTATATAAAAAAATGCTGTAAGTACACATTTTAAACATAAAATATCAAGTTTTTGAATTTGTATATTATAAATGAGCTTTTGTTTATTCCTTATGGAAATGGAAATTTGTGATCTTGTTTTCATTGCATCACACATACGTACACGTATTGCAACCATAATAACGTTTGTATTTTATGTTTTGAATTTTAAATGAACTCTCTAACCTAAATTTAATTTTTCGTCTAGAAACAAGGTGTTCAAGATTCGAGTTTCTAAAAAAGTGCTGTTGCCTTATTTTATGTGCGAAGTATATCACAATGATGTTGCAAAGATTTCGTTTCGGAGGTTGATTTTGCTAGATCCTTGACTCCGATGTTCTTTGACAGCAAAAATAAAGACGTAGGTATATAGACGTGCATAAATGATAAAAGATCCATTATAACGAAATGAAATAGTCGAATGCCTTGAATAAGAAGCTTACTAAAAGTTTAAGCAGACATTCTGTAATCATTTATCTATTAAGATTTTTTAAGACTTCAAACCACAAATGGATTATATTTAAAAAAATAATGAAAAAATAATTTCAAAAGTTAGGTTTTTTCTTATTTAACATCACTTACGTTAATATTATGTACTTTAGATCAATTCGTTGTTTCTATTAACATATTTTTCATATAAAAATCAGCAACTTTATAGAAAAGCTCTAAGTTTAATGTCTGTTACTGTTTTTTTTTTCATACACGAACATAGTTAACGAAAATCAACTTACTTTTATATGTTGACAAGTTTATTTACAAAATAAAAAATGCAAAAATACATATACGACATTGTTATATCGACAGAAGAAAAAACAAACATTTATTGCCGCTAATTAAATAAAGAATTTTTTAAAATGACATTTAATAATAATGCTACATTTAGGATTTAATAAATATTGCGATAGAACAAACAATGGAAAGTGCAATGTGAAACCACGCGAAACTTGAGCATTTGACCTTCACACAGAGTGTAGAAGACACGAAGAAAATTAATAAGAACATATACTTTTCTTATTTGAACCTTATTAAAGGAGTGTTACAAAAATCTTGCAATTATTATGATGCACTATTGCACTATACCTATTATATTCAAAAATCAAAAATCAATTTTTTTTTATATATTCAAAAATTGAAATCAAAAAATAAAAATATTGTTGTTCATTCATTATAGGAACAAGTATTGTATATTTCTTTACATAACTCTTAATATATTTGATGGCATATACTATGCACAGTTAATATGATCACACTATTTAATTAACATATAGAAAAGCAGCTGCACACTGCTTTACCCTCATTGCAAGGTAGTCAAAGAATTAAAGACATTGCTTGTTAAAAATATAAATATAATTATTCCCCCAAATGTTAATCAAACCCAGAACTGATCGCGTTTACAATCAGGTGCTGACCCACTCCGCCACAATTGCCTTTGTATGTATGAAATAAGTATGATTTTGTGCTTATCCTTTATTTCACCATGCATTGATTAATAGAGGTTAAATAAATTTTAATAGAAAATATTTGTGGAACCTTTTCTTCAGTCGAATATTGTATTTGATAGGAATTGGAACGCAACACGAACCAACCCGAGCTGAACACCATAGCTACATACTACTTCGATGGACAAGGGAAGGCGCTCAGGCCAATGGTGGCCATACTTATGGCAAAAGCTGTTAATTACCACGTATATGGAGAAAATAGGTAAGACTAATTTTATATTATTTAACTGATATTATTATTGTATATATATTGACAAAAAATATATATTTCTAAAATTTATAAATTGATTTGAGCAATTATTGTAGCCGTAGTATGCTATTTAAGCTTGGCCTTTTTAGAACCATTGACTTAGCGTGCCATTCACTCTAATGTTCGTTATAAAATTATACAGTTGAAGTTTTCAATTTATTCTTATATTGAGGTCAAGAGTTCAATGTCTTTATCAGAGGTGAGAGAGATATCATAAGAAAAACAAAATTTTCTGGTTTTAATTTCAGTAAAACGTTTTTTTATAAATTGCAGACATTGCTTAATAATTATATAATAATTTTCTTAATTTAATTTGAAAATGAAAATATAGAGCCATTATTTAAATTTTTCTTTTATCAATATTTGCCATGGCTTTGAAAACATCTTCTCCATTCCTTTTTAGTTATGTTTTTTGGTGTATATATATTGACTTAGATCATTTCAAGGTAACCATGATAGTTAAACCGGATTATAGATAAAATTTGTTGTGCCAATGTTTAATTTTCTCACCAACTTTGCTATATCACTTATATTCTTTATAATGTGTGAGGCGGATAGCGAAATACTTGCTGTAGTTTTGTTTGTTGTTCGATGATGCATAAAATAAAAGTTTTATAATGTTAGAACCCACCCAGTTGCGTATACATTTGGAACGTTTTTACTGCACACGATGGATAAGTTCAGATATCTATTAGAAAAATATTTATATGCTAATTATGAGGATTGATTTAGTTAACGAGGTGGAGTAGGATATATTAAGAAAATAATTTAGCATTGTTATTGTGCAATTTGAAAATTATAATTATGATGAATAAAAGTATCTGATATTACTTTATCATTTTAAGCAGTGATTCCCAAAGTGGTCTATATCGACCTACAGGGGTCGATGAAGAACTGCAAGGGGTCTACGTGGGCGACAAAAAAAATGGGGGTCTATGAAATGAAAATAGGGTCAATGGCAAAAAATTGCAAAAAAAGTATTATAAATATAGTTTTGACATTAAAAAAAATAAATAAATAATATCATTGATAAATATTAATATCATTGATAAATTATTATTAAACAATCAAATTCATGTCTCCTGTTAAATAAATTTATTTTTTGCTTAGTTTTTTTCACGTAACAGTTACTCTATTTTGATTTAAATTCAATTAATAAATGTTACACATTTATTAATTAATTTTTTTTTGTGTAACTGTATTGTTTTTATTTAAATCAAAAATCAAAATAAAATAAAAAAAATAAAATTTGAATCTATCTAAAACTGAAAAACATGACAAGGGGTCTACGTCGGAATAAAGTTTGGGAATCTTTGATTTAGAGAATTTATTTTTAATTTCTACTTTTAATTTCATTTTTAGTAAGTTTAAAGTAGACATAGTAGTGAGAAAATATATGTTTTTTTTTATGTTACTATAATGTACATTTCCACATAATGATAACGTATTTAATGATATAATCAATGTCAAAAATGTAAATAAATATGCGCTTGACTCCAAATTCTTTATTAGAGAAAGCTTTCGAGTAAATGATGTGTTTAGTGGCATATATTATGATGGTATATACGATAAATAGTGAATGTTTTTATATTTTAACCGACTTCAAAAAAGGAAGACGTTATCAATTCAAATGTATTTTTTTACTGGGTGAACCTACATTTTGACAGTTCTTTTTTTTATATGATAACTAATGCTTATGATGTGGTCCCATTTAAGTTTAGTTAAGGTCTGAGAATTAATTTTAGGTTTTTGAAGTTAGTTTTCGTTTTTATTTAAATTTTAATTATTTTCGATATATTTGTAATTCGTTATGTTTTTAGTTTCGTTGTACATATTTTGAAATACAAATTTATTGTACTTCAAATTAATAATAAATTAGTAATACAAATTTGTTAAAGTATATCCTTGTTTTTATTAGTCATATAATATTACTCTGGAATTTCTTTAACATAAAACCCAAGGAATTCAGTACAGCACAAAACATCAGCTAATTAAGCAATATCTTCACGTATTGTCTATGATTCGCCGCGGACTACCCTATACACTTTAAGAATATTTAAAGAACGTGATAAGTACGATGCGTGCACACAAAGGTGCGTGTAGAATTATTTATAATCTATAATATATTGTACGTAATAATAACACCATTATATTCTATATTAATTATTGAATACAATAATAATACTATATTAATTATTGAATACAATAATTAATATAGAATAATATATAATAAATTATTATTATTATCTATAAATAATTACACCTTTGTATTTTTTTTCTTTTACATCACATACAATATTTTTTACAATATTTAAATAGGCTATCATCTCCGTTTATTAATATTTATATATGATAACACCATTGTATTCAATAATACATTAGGGAGGCTGTCATCTCGGTTTAATTATCGTAAGTACGTTATCTGTCCACATATTATTACTACGTACCTACTACTTCTATTTGCAACAGTCCATAAAATTATGTGGCGATGTTACCTAGGAAACCTTGAAATTATAGAAAAATTTAGGTTACGGAACTGTCAAGTGTTAATTTGATTTAAATGTGTTTATTATGTAATGCTAAAAATATGACTGAATTATGCATTGTCATGCTAGAATATAACGTTTTATAATTTCCACACTATTAGCAAGTATTGACAATTCACACCTGGCTACATAGAAATAGAACAAGGATCTGATATTAAAATTTCATGTAAATTATTGCTTAATTGTATGGCACCTGAAACTCTTCGCGAAAAAGATGATAAATTTGAAGCATGGTTATGACTTTATATTTATTAATAGAAAGTCGTAATTTATTTCAATGTTACAAGATAATATTAGGATTTCAACATGAAGGCCAAACATTATGAAGATTAGTTGAATGACTGTGTGAAATAATAATCGTGTAGAATGAAAAAAAATATAACATTTTATTTTCATCTTAGGCTGTGGAAATATTGGAGATAATAATAAAAAATATATGTTAATAAAAAACATTTGAAAAATAATATAAAATATAGGGAAAATCTAAGGTGTACTTAAAATGTTATAGTCATTAATTCAATTTATTTTTTAATTATTATGTTTGTACATACATTTATACTAAACACTTATTTTGTTATTAGCGCAATTCTGCCATCTCAAAGGCAGGTTGCGATGATCAGCGAGATGATCCACTCAGCTTCGCTCATTCATGATGACGTCATTGACCAGAGCGACTTCCGCCGTGGAAAGCCCTCTGTCAACGTGCTTTGGAACCATAAGAAGGTAAAACAATTATCATTTGTCGTGTTAATAGGCATCATCATTTTCAATAAATTATTTCATTCACTTGAGCTTATTCTAAGTCAGATTTTTGTGCAAACAGTTTATTTTTTTCAATAATCCATTATGTATGTATATATATACGTGGTAGATGCTAAATTCATTTGAATATTTATTTGTTCTCTGCTAAATATGATGGTACGAGTTGAGATACATACCTTCCAAATATGTACGACACGGATAGCGTGAGGTGATTTTTAAGCTGTTACTGTTTTAATTCTAATTCAATACTAAAGTATTATAGCATTGTAACTCTGTCAAAGTTATATAGGAATTTACACTAGACAAATTAAAAAATATAATGGACAATACGTTGTATTGAGTTTATACATGATCTGGATGTGACTTGGCTACATACACTTAAAAAAATAATTATAATATATATTTTTTTATTAATCTGTTTATAAATACCCAATAATTACTTAAGAATTATAAAACTTTATTCGATATAGATAAGGATTTAAGAAATATAAGAAATATATATTAAGTTTTAAATCAATTGATCGAATAACACGAAATGTTATTTATGTATGAATGCGTCGTCGTCTCCATTAACAATCGAAGAGTATAATATAATAGTGACGTCGTTTATGTAATGATATGTATGGCAGGTAGATTAAGTGTTGCTAAGGACTCATTGATGTGTTTCTTTTACAACGCGTCAATAAAATAATATGGTCTCTCTGGTGCATATAATCCAATGTAGTAACTCTTGTAAACGTTTTTAAATATATATATTAAAGATCCAAAAAAAGAAAAAGAATACTATTAACAATATGATGACGTACTGTGCGATAACATTTTATAATTATTAGAAGCATATTAAAATGTTATAATATGAATATATATTGATAGAATAAGTTTCATTCACTGCGAGAATATAAGGAAAAAATGATTTAATATTTTTTTTATTTTAAAATTCTTATGAATGACGTTATCTGGAGTAAACTTTCATTTCATGTGGCCGCGTCATGTCATCATGTAGGTATTTATAAAATAATCTAGGACGTACTTACTAAACATATTCTTATATTAAAAAAAAAATGAATTATGAAAAAGTTGACAGTGATAGGTATACATTTCACACTTAATCAATCTGTAAGTGAATATTAAACAAGAAGCGCTTATTTAATTTTAAGTTATAAAAGAAAGCGATGCCAAATAAAACTGTACATATATTACAAACAAATGGGTATAACATAATCTAATGCATCTGTTTAAAATTTCGATCTTGTAAAAGAGTGCATTAGACAAATTCCAATTAATCTAAAAAAAGTTGAAAAATTTGGGTCATTAACTCACGTTCAGGTTCTTGGCCTACATAAAAAAAGAATAAACACAAATTGTGGGAAGTAGTCCGAGTCGCTTACATTTATAGAGGTACAACAGACGACGCGACCTTTCACTTGCGCATTAGAATTATATATATATATATGTATAACCGTATATTTTAATATAATTTTTTAAAAGCTACCTTTTTCATAGATGATAAAAATATGTATATTTATTATTTTACATTGTCATGTATAAATCATTGCTATAGCATGCATGCTATGCAGAGATATTCGTATTGAATAATACGTTAGTAGAATAACCATATTGATAACAAAACCACTAAAACAAAACAGTACAAATTAGTATTTCCAGAAGAAATATATACGTAGGCCCAAGCATGGTTGGTGGTCAGTTGAGATGCCAACGAGTGCGGGGCCGAAAGCTGACGACCCCCGGTGAAAGTGCCCTGCGGCCAGCGGTCTCGCGTTTATGATTTTCATTTCGTCTCATTTCTTATATTTAGTCACCTTTAACTTAACATCCGGCCTGCCAGCATTCTTTTTTAAATTGCTTTTACATATCCAATGAGAACAATTGTTAAAGGATTTCAATTCGTATATGAAATAGTTAAAATTGCTTAAATAGATAATTCCACAGAGCTCAATTTGAAAGTAGAATAGTAGTTTATTTGAAAAAAAGATATAATGTCACATGCAGAAGCACATAATTTCCATATGTGTGTTATATGCATGTTGGCCAGACCTATATTCAAATAAAAACTACAAACGTAGGAATATATAATAACTCATTGAGTAATATCTCCTTCTTAATTGAATATATTTGTCAAACCTATTATGACTATTACTTTTCTCAAGGTGGCTTTCGTCAGACTTTGCACAACTTTAGTATTTTATTCTAATAACATACTAAAACTTCAATATAGATATTTATCTTGCATGTGTTTATTTCGTTCAAGACATTTAAAATTTACTATAATTCTGTAGATATTTTATTTATTTTATTTTATTTTATTATAGTTGGGAAAACAAACAGCACATACAATACATCAAATAACACATAATTAACATAACATAGGCCAATAAAGTTTCCACTTATACATAAAGCGTGGAGTGAATAATAAAAATAAATGAATAATAAATATTAGGCTAATACTAATACAATGTAAATTCTAATAAGTGCAAAAATAATTGCTTTATCAAAAAAAAAAGGCTAACTTATTTTAATTACAATATTTCATATAAAAGAAAACACAAAACAAATTTGAGAAAAAAGAGAAACATTTTTCAAGTTTGGTCATTTTTATCCATAATTCCTTTACGAAATTGATTAATGTTACTGAGAAAAATATCAATTTCGCTGTAATTTTTATTATAAGTTCTACAAGATCGTATTACAAAACTATTCTTGGCGTAATTAGATTTCCGAACAGGAACATAAAAGGTGTCTCTAATGCGGGTACTGAAGGGTGGACATCTAATGTGAATATTACTTAATAAACAACTGGAATCAATAAGATTATGTAGAATCCTGAACAAAAAGATTTGGTCCCTATATTCTCTGCGTTTTTCTAATGTTGAGATATTCAGCTTTCCAATATCATTTGAATTAAATTTATTATTTAATCGCCGTAAATATTTATTTTGCACATTTTCGATTGCGAGTATATACTTTTTATACTGTGAATTCCAAACAGGAGAAGCATACTCTAGGTAAGATCTGACGTAAGAGTTATATAGAATATTAAATGTACGTATATCCTTAAAATCTCTTCCTTGTCTAAATACGAAACCAAGCATTTTGTATGCTTTTCCAATTATGTTAACTACATGTCTGTCGAGTAAGAGACCAGAATCTAATAACACTCCAAGATCTTTAATAACAGATACTTTTGACAGTTTCTTATTATAAATTTTATAATCAAATGAAATTGGAATCTTCTTTCTAGAGAAATTTATTACATGACATTTGTCAAGATTCAGGAATAATCCATTTGACTTGCAATACTTCTCAAAACTAACAAGATCTCTTTGTAGTTTTTCACAATCCTCATATACTTTTATGGTTTTAAAAATTTTTGTATCATCAGCATAAAGAAGTATATTAGAATCATGAAAAGATTCTATAATATCGTTTATAAAAATGTTGAAGAGAAGAGGTCCAAGGTGGGAACCCTGTGGCACGCCAGAGGTAATTGGGATAAAGCTAGAAATGTAGCCTTTGACAGCAACCGCTTGAGTTCTGTTACGCAGATAGGATTCTAGCCACCTTAAAAGATCACCATGAATACCTGCCTGTTTAATTTTATGAACTAACAATGAGTGAGATATTTTATCGAATGCTTTGGAAAAATCTGTGTAAATAACATCTACTTGATATCCACAATTCATAGAATAGAGAACTGACTCAAGAAATTCACAGAGATTTGTTTCCGTTGAGCGTTTATTAATAAATCCATGTTGTTGTGGAATTAATAAGGGTCGTATGAGGGGAAATAAATTATCATATAGAATTTTTTCGAACAATTTTGGGATAACAGATAATTTTGAAATTCCACGATAATTTTTTATGTTTTCCTTGGCCCCGCTTTTAAGAATTGGAACAATGATAGATTTTTTCCAAATTGGTGGTAATAATCCTGACTGTAAAGATTTTGTAAAAAGTATATGTAAAGGGATAGAAATTTGTGTACTGCATCGTTTTAAAAAGACAGGATGTAATTGGTCAGGTCCGCTACCTTTGGAAGAGTCAAGTTTTGATAAGTATTTTTCTACAGTATCACGATTAATATTTATATTACTGATACATAAGTTGTATTGGGCAGTTGAGTTAATCTTATCTTTTGGAATACCTGTATCAGCTTCAAAGACTGAGTGAAAGTAGGAGTTAAACATATTGACGATAACCTGGCCATCGGAGCTAACTTGATCATCTAAGATCATACTATTTGGAATACAATTATTAACACGTTTACTTTTAACAAAAGACCAAAATTGTTTTGAGTTATAACGAATGTTACCTTCCACTTTTACTATATAGAGATCATAGCATTCCATCTCCAATCGTTTTGTATCTCGTCGGAATTCTGAGAATCTATTGTAGTCACTAATCCTTCCATAAACTTTCCATTTTTTGTGTGTTTTTAATTTTTTATTAACTAATTTTATTAATCGTTTAGAATACCAAGCAGGGTATTTGTTGTTATTATAAACTGTTTTAGTTGGTACAAAGGTATCAATAATATTATTTACAATAGTATAAAATTTGTTTACTGCGTCCGTCACATTATCAGATGAAAGTTGCTGGATCCAATTAATTTTACTTAGTTCGGAGTTAATAGTCTCATAATTAGCATCATAAAAAAGAGGTACCATGCGAGGAGCTTCTTTCAAGTTTTTGAGACTATTATCTATTTCTAGACTAACAAGAATGGCAGGATGATGACTATCTTCTGGTAATGACAAAGGGGCAGTTCTCTCAACCTCACAAAATACATTGGACAATACAAGGTCTAATAACCTGTCGTTATTATTAAAGATAAAATTATATTGACTTAATCCAGAAAATGTCATGAATGCAAATAGTTGTAAAATTAAATTGTTATCAGAGACATTCTCGATAATTAGGCGGCTGTCAGATTGCATGGACCATATGGCTTCTCGGATGTTGAAATCGCCCAGTACAAGGAAGCTATCGTGAGGATTATTAATAAACATATCAGATATGTGCTCAAAGAAAATAGCTTCAGAATCACATTGATGAGCATTTTGAGGGAAATAACAACAAAATAGGCGTAGATTCTTGCGAGATAAACCCTGACCAAGCACTAAGTTAATACATGTAATATCTGCGTCGGGTAATTCGGGTGGTGCGATAAAGTGCCGAATGTCTATAGATGCACATCCTTGCCGTACAGCAATAAGGGTACCACCGCCCATCTTTACTTTTAAACGTCTATAGTTGCGATCATTGCGATACACTATATATCGTGCATCAAACAGTTCTTCGTCAAAAATGCCGTCTAACAACCAAGATTCGGTTAAACAGATTATATCATAATTACTATTCAGTAAGTTACTATAAAATTGTCTAGTTTTGGTACGAAGTCCTCTGACATTTTGATAAAATATACTCAAAGCCATACTAAAAAGAAATATTAATTATGGAAATATTAATTATTTGTTTAAGTTTTGAGAATGATGATAAAAGAAGTAATAAAGATGACCATCTTCTCAGTTATGTATATAAAATAAAAATTACGGAACCGCATTGAAATATAAGGAATAAAACGATGATTACAGAAGCCCAAATAGAGACACCTCAATGTAAGCTCAGTATACAATATATAGTTAAAACAAATATAAAAATAGTAACTAAAAATAAATTTCAACAACAAATATAAAGAAGTAACAAGAGCAATATTAAAAAAATCAAAAATCACAATGGTTCTTATGAAATCTTTTTTAAACATTTATCAGAAGTAATGTGGATAACTGGAGAGTTGTCAGTTTTACGGACCATAACAGTGCAATTACGAACCCAACAGTACTGATAGCCTTTCTCCTTACTTTTACGTCTAGCATTGTTAAGTAAGCTCTTATTATATGTAGATAGGTGGTCATTGACGTATATTGGATTTTTTACACCAGTAAATCCAATGTCAGAAGCTAATAATCCTTTCAGCTTCCGCATCGAGGAGAGAAAGTCATCTTTCTTATAACGCGCCTGCATTTTCAAAATAATTGGGCGGGGTTTATTGTCAGCGGTATCATTTTTAACTGCCACTCTGGTCACAAAGTCCAAATCCGTATCCACATTAATAGGAAAGCCGCTTTTAGAAGCCAAAGTTTTAATTATCTGAATCAAGTTTTCTCCCTTTTTGTATGGAACCCCGTTAATTTGAATGTTAGAACGGCGAACCCACTGGTCATTTCTAATACTATTTTCTGATAATTCTACAATTTTAAGTTTCAACTCATCGATTTCGGTACAGTATTTATCTAATATGGATACTTCTTGGTCAAAAGCATTCATGCGCTCGGTAAGAGAATTCACAGATGACTCAATATGAGATATTTTTGAGGTCCAGGAACTAACAGTTTCCGAGAGCTTACGGAGTTCTTCAGTTACGGAATATTTAAATGAGTCCATTGTGGCATGAAGATTATTAAAGCGATCATCAAAATAAGCGATAATTGATTTCAAACTATTATCCTGTAACTGTGATTGAGATTGAATGGAATCCAAGGGGACATTGTCGGCACATCCAACGGGTAATCTAGGACTAACATTATTATTAATGCCTTTTTTGTTAGGTTTACAAGCTGGGCATTTCCATTTAGCCTTGTTCATTGGAAGCATTTTTTTAAAATCATGGTCTTTTAAACCTGCACAAGCATAATGGAAAAGACCTAGACACGCCGTACATTTGGTTGCATCTTCAAATTTTAAAACATCGGAACAATGTTTACATTCCATATTAAGTTATTTCTATTTCTTCGAAGTCGGTAGATTAATAAATTAACTTGCTTTATACCTTTGTTTGCTAGTTTTGCTAGTTATAAATTTCGCGATGAAATGGATCTAAGCGCCGTGTATATTACGTCGCTTACGCGTTCAATCCAAACACCTTTCACTTAACCTTGATTTATGTTACAATTCTTTAAAAACTTGAATTATCGATAAATTATATAGAATATCCACTAAATATTGTTATAGAAAGAATATTTAACATTAAATATTGAATATAATGTAGAATTCACTCCCGATATTACACTTTTACACTATTTATTATTTTTTATAAAGGAGCTCGTAAAGATTACGTGTGAGCTCGTATGTGTATATCGTAGACAGTACGGCGCCTTCGCCTAATCTATTTATATACCTACATGTATGTATCCGGTTTTGTTTTAAAACAAAACTCCCAAATAATATGATACTCTCATATCAATTTTAAAATCTTCTCAATATCATGTACTGCCTTTAGATGTCACTTACATATATGCAGTGCGCGTTTTAATCTGTCCTTCATAGATAAAACTTAAAGTCCATTATGTCTTCCGGTGATGTGATCCTTATTACTAAGTATCTATAGATATATTTACATAACTATTTTAGTTTGTATATATAGGAGTACACGTATACATTTTTAATGTACAGTGTAGGGAGATACAATTTTATAAAAGGCTAATATTTTGTACTTGTTAATATTTACAAAATTAAGGATGTTATCTTAGTTACCGGTTAGCTGCGATATAAAAGACGATATTTGACATAGCTTTATTACACAATAATGTTGATTTATGAATTCGTGTTTAGACTTGTAATATACTTATTCTTAATTTGTTTGCTTTGTCTATGTGTTCATATGGAGTATTAGGGCGTGCCTGTGTACTTATATGTTAATGATCATGTTACTATGCCAGCATAATCGACTTAAAGCTAAAATGTTTTTATGAAATATGTAAATATCAATCAACTAATTCGTCGAAATTTGTAGTTTATGTAGAGTGTCAAAAGTATAATTTTACTTGTTTTATATTAGTTAGTACCTCCTCATTAGAAATGATTGCTATGCATCATTTGATTTTTTAAATACATATCGGAAAAAAAATTAAGATAATCAGTTGAAGCAAAAAAATACACCCTTAATACTTATTTAATTGTTGTTCCTTATATATTTAAGTTATTGTAATAAATTTGATCACAGGATTAGTTTTTGTTTACACATTTTGTAAAGTAAACTGTTTGTTGTTGTCTTTATACTAGATATTATATTTTTATATTTATTTAAATAGGCGGTTTCCATTGGACGAGTTTCGTCGTCCGCGACAATAGATCGGTTGTCAAGGATGCGAAATTCAACGTCATCATCGAATTGGCGATTCCTATCGTTTCTGAGACCATTGTTCAGAATAAGTCTCGCAAGTTATTGTTCATTGGACTTCCAAGCCGTCGCTGTAGTATTGCGAGTTTTAATCAGGACCGTACGCGTCTAGAATCTTAATGTGCTATTCTTTATTTATTATTAAGTATCTACGAGGGCAACTCTTTAGTTTTATATGTGCAAAAGGAAACACTTGGTTTATTTTTTATATGTTAAATGAAAATTTTAACCCAGTTCCGTATGTATATTCTGAGGCGCATACAAGGTAGAATCATCTTTTATTATATAAATTAAAGATAATTATGAGTTACATATCGTTGGCAAATTGACAAAGGGCCGTATCTGCAAATTTTGACATTTTGAGATAACTTCATTAAAGGTACCACTAGACTCGTCTCTATGAAGTTATGGGAACCCCCGAGCGTTTACTTCCTTCGAAACGCAAAGAGAAGCCGTGACCAAAGGACGTATCTGCCAGAGTTGCAGTTCCCGCAATGACAGAAGGATTTTTGATCAGTAATATCTCGAAACAACCAATTTGCAGATACGTCCCTTTGTCAATTTGCCAACGATATGTAAATGACACTATGATGAACTTTAACTTAGTTATTGTGATTGTTTAACAAATATTTAATATGATTCCGAAATGATTCTTTACAGTGACACTACTCCACAAGTTTTTTTCATTTGTACCTATTTTCCTCATACTTATCTTTTATCAAAAGAGTTACTAATTATAAAATACGTGACCCCATTGCTCTCGATTTCATAACGTTGATTTTTCTTAAAATTCAAGTGTTAATACATACTCGAACATATATATGCATGCTTGTACTCATATTACATGTGTTATTGAATAACTGGTGGTTCAATAAATGTAGGCGAAGCAAGAATTCTTATTTTAATTTTTCCTTTGCACTGAAACTTTTTAATGCTTATATTAATATATTGTAAAATTTTTGGAACATTCAATTCAATTATTTGATAAATATTCTAATAGGTTTATTAGAAAAATTTCACAAATAAATGTTAAATAAGCGCGTTGATGTCTTTGATATAGTTCGTATCACGGATAGAAAATATTCTCTATTCATGTTTAAAGTTAATTATTATTTATTTTAATTTTCTGCGTCACTAATTCTTTAAAAAAATATAAAGTATTAGAAATATATACTTATTATTTCAACAAGCTCTTTAATTTTTTTTTGCCTTTTATACAAATGTAGATTTAATTAAAAAGATATTTATTTATTATTAAAAATGCTTATTGACACATACAAAAACGATACTATAAAATACTCATCTTACTCATGCTACAGTTAAATAAAAAAATATATATACCATAGACGAATTACGTGTAACACTTTCTATTAAGTTGAATTTGCATTGAAAGCAAAATTCGTTCATCACTTTCCTCTGACCTACCAAGCAGTGCTAAGTAATGAATTAAACTGGTCCTCATAACAGTATCTGTGTACGGAGGGGGGCAGGTCGTCGACACTTGTTGTAAATAATTCATACATTGCATAGTTTTACTTTGACAATTAGGCGTTATTTTGTAATATTATTGAAACAGGCATGTTTGCATTATTCATACATTTATGACCAGTAATTGGGGGTAGCATTTAAAAAATATCCTGGGTAATATAGTATATTTAAGTAAATCAGCAGAATCCAAATTCTTACAGGACACGTGTTACTTCGTCATCTAAGCATATGTTGAAACGATGACCCATTGGCTCAGAACACTAATCACCACAACATGCCTGTATGTTTCGCAATCACCGGACAGACCGCTCACTCAATGCGAAACACTTTGATCAACTGTAATTCGAATAAATGTTTTTGATGCTATTTTAAGATTACAGTAAATATACCTGAAAGTCCTGTCAAATAAATATACCTCGAAATATACTTTTTAAACATATGTACTGAAAGAATTCTTAGTTGAATTATTTATTATAGTGTAACAATAATAATATTTATAATGACAGGAATATTAATTCTAAAACCATAAATTAATCAAACCAAGCTTTATGAATATATGACTATGAATTTATGAAAATTGACGGAATGGGTGAATTATATTGGGTTGTAAAAAAAGTAATACAATAATTAGTTATAATATTGTTTTGCAAGCACGTTGTATGTGTAACAAGATTTTTTTTATATAACCATTATTATCATCATTTCGTTAAGTGTTTCCACATTGATGATAGAAATGTAAATATTATTTACGAAAATTATATCTTCTAAAAGATATCGGTTAGCGTCGATTAGAAAAGTGGTCGGCGGCGCGAACGTTGAGAGGGGATTCAAGGCCGTCCACGTGACATACATTCATCCCACCACATTCACCTTCCGTCCGCCACCTGCCCACCACCACTGTCAAGGCTGGCTTGCGAAAGACCACTTCGACTGCGTACACACGCCAAGCACTCAGTATACGCGAGACCCACTTGTGAAAAATTCATGTCGCAACCTATCATTGTAGAGAATATTCTCATCATGCCAATCATGGTTTTCAAGTTCACAAGCGTTGTGGTGTAATTTGCAGTTTTAGAATAAATCTTGACAGTTTCCCCTGAATGCCTAAGTTAACTTAGTTCACTTATATTCTTAACCAATATCCGATAATTTTGTTGCCATTTAGGGATGCAGTTATGTAATATTTAATAACTTATCTATTAAGAAATATTTAGGTATACTGGAAGTGGAACAGGAACTGCAATAGTTCCTTCATAAGTTACATTCGGTGTAAATGAGCTACAGAATAGAAACTTAAACGCAGACGGAATAAAGTTGGCGTGAAATCGTAGAGATTTTTCTGGTAAATTATTCATGTGGCTTGCGATGGGCACACTTTCAAGAATATCTATCGTTCACAAGAAAAGAAAGCCTTTCACTCTTATTGGTACTTTCTTCTAATATGTTGATTTATTTATTGTATAATAAAATAAAAAAAAACTACCTCTAAGTTAATCATATAAGAAAGTGATAAAAATTATCGCCATATAACCGATCTGGATATGTCAACAGAATCAAATAAGAACTATTTGAATCCTCATTTTAATTTTCTTATTATATTTTAATTTACTAAGCATATAAATAGAGTTAATTTTTTTTTAATTTTTCTTACTTTCTTTCTTTCTAAGCAAAATTGAAGAAAACTTAAGAAAGTTTTCTTATAATAAGAATTTTCGTATAATAAGAATTATATTCCATAATCCAAAATACCTATTAAGTTTGTATGTTGTGCCATTTAAATAAAACTGGTAATGGTATAATATAGAAAAACCAAAGGAAAGTAAATATTTACGGCTAATATTTACATTATTACTATTGATTAGTCATTAAAAAATGAAAGCTATTTAGAAATATTTACAGAGCTTTCTCTTTTAGTTTTGGTTAAAGCAATATACATACATATATCTTTGAATACATAATGTAATAAAATAAAGAATTTATTTTTATTATTAAAACGGTTGTTATTGTTATTTTAATAAAGTAAATCACTTACATCTGTCCTGATAATAATTTTAATACGAGCGCTTACACATTCAGAGGTGCGTTAGAAATCTAAAAATAATTTCTATCAATCTTAATAATTCATATTTAACTATTATAATAGAATACTATAAGAAATTTTAAAATTACAAATTGATTTAAATATATTATTAAGTAGGCGCTTATTTATTAGACACTTGTATAACGTATGTATTATGGTTAGGATAGCGGCAGAAAGTGTGTTAATGCGTGCATGGTTTGATCACCGAAGCGCGAACGACACGCACTGCCACCAATCATTCCCGTCTTAAATCCCGTTGTATCCTATATTTTATGTAGTAACTATAATAAATATTCAACAATTTTAATCTATAAAGATGTATATGTTCAACTGTCCAGTTAAATACGAAGTAATGTTATTAAACTGCTCTTTCATCTTTTTTTTACGAGTATTTGTTTTTTTATAATACAACTGCTTTTAATCGAAACAATCTTGCCTTACAAGCTTAATGGATTATAAATCTAATAAGCAAATTTTATTTAGTACAGGGATTTATTCAAATTCATCTTAACTTTGATTGTTTCCCAATAACCGAGTTCTCTCAGATTGCTTGAGTAAATTTGAAAAAGGTCACATGCTGAAGGACAAGTTGCTTCGTCTGTTTGATTATTTATGTTCTAGGTGAATGGGTGTTATACAGCCCAAAAATATATAATTAGAAAAAAATATATTAATTAATAGGATAACCGATGTGTTGATATTACAATTCCAATACTACTAAATGCTAAGTCAGGCTAAAATTGCTTAGTACTTGCATATAAACCTCTTTTGACGTAGTAATTTGTGTAGGAGTACTACTGTTTACTTCCTTTCGAGTAAAATTGCTTACTTCATTCGGGTGAAGACTAATAAGCAGTATCATTACCGTTACCCATAGTAAAGTCATTTAGTTCCTTAGTTCTTCAACCTCACCCATCCTATATATGTACGGTGTAAGCCGGTCGCAGTCTATGTAGGTTAACCAGTGTCCAGTGTTTATTAATGGGCAGTGTATGTTTCCGAAAGCCGGGTGCGAGTCACCAACCAGGCGGCGGCGTCCGGCGAAACGTCCGACATTGTATTAGTATGCGGCGGCATCACAACTTTCTACACATTCTTAGTGGCAGTCGGAGAAATGAGCGCCGCCTATATACATAACAATCGATTATTAAACGCTCGATCTAATGACGTTATTGATTTAGACTTTTATTTGTCAAAGTATCACAGAAATCGATCATAACTTATTTTTATAATAATTTTATGTGTTATGTAAAAACTAGAACAAATACATCGCTGGTTACTACGATGACCTACTCCAAAATAGACTTATATACAATATTTAACTTGCCTAATTCTGAATAGCAAATCTTAGATACTTCAAGCAGTTGTCATTGAACTGAATTTGTGAGCTGTTTACTTATAAAATTATATACTTTGACTACTCGCTGTCATTTATATACGAATATTTTCTGATTCATTCGACAGTAAATATATATCAGAATTTAGACATTAAAAAAAATAGTCAATTACGTAGACCGGCGAAATAAACTGTGTTTTTTATTTTCCGTGGTAACTCTATGTTTACAAAAGACGCTTTACTTAGAATAAATAGACAGAGAAAACTGTCTGTTGAAGTCCATTTTTAACCAACTTCAAAATTAGTAGAAGGTTCTCAGTTCGACTATTTTAAATGTGTTACCGCATATTGTTTCTGGGTGAAACAATTTTGATGTTTCATTTTTATATGATAGCAAGTGCTTCTGAGGTCCTATTTAAAGAAATCCAGTAATTTAGACCTGACGAGTAGTTTTTAGTTATTTGTAATTATTACTTTTTAGTGCATTTTATTTGAAGTCGGTTTTCATTTTTGTTAAAATTTGATCTATGTGGCCATCATAACAAAGTGGGACATCGTTTGAATCATCATCATCAATTTGATAGTTACATGGATTTGATCCCCCCATTGATTTGAGGAATGATTGTACCTGTTTATAAATAATACGACTTCCTCTTTAATTTATTTTCAATTAATAATTTTATCTACGCTATTTCCTAAAGTTATCCTTTTTCCTTTGATGGGTACATATTTACATTTTTTATATTTGTTGTTCCAGGTGGCCATGGCCGGCGACTTCATCCTCGCTGTGGCGTCGATGATGATAGCTCGCTTGCGTAGCGATGAGGTCACTCTTGTACTTAGCCAGGTAAGAACCAGGATGCTTTAGTCTAGCCTAATTTTTAAATAGATAAATATTACAATAAATAAGTAATCCAAGTAAACATCAATATTCAACACACGGCGTTTACATGGCGTAAGACTATGAACATCATTATAGCACCTATAATTGCTGCATGATGCATTATCCTTTTGTCATAGTTATTTAAACACGTTAAGCAATACACATTTTTAATAGTGTCAAAACAAAGATTACTATATTACAAACAGTAGATTGTCGAAACAAATGTAAAAGTAAAAGAATTAAAAGAAGGCCCACCCAAATTGCCGAGCACTTACACTATTAAGTAGCAAAGCTGCGCCAACTATTTTGGGTAAACTTTTTTTAAAAATATATTTTTTAAATATTTCTAATGTTTAATTTTTCAGGTGGTCACAGATTTAGTTCAAGGAGAGTTTATGCAGCTTGGAAGTAAGGAAACGGAAAATGAGCGGTTTGCACATTACCTAACAAAAACTTACAGGAAGACAGCCTCCCTCATCGCTAATTCTGTTAAAGCGGTAACTACGCGGTTGTTAAAGTTATTAAAATTAAGTTAATATTCCAGTCCTTTTTAATAGACAATTTTTCTATTATAACACAATACTTTTATTGTATTCCATTCAGTTCCAATATTTTAATTCTAATTTCTAGTCATGAATTCATTGTTAAAAGTACTTTCGTTTAATCACCTAAATGTTTCATGACTTGTTTTTGTTGCTTTTCGTAATAATATGTAAATGAAATAGTTACGTACCGTTTGGAAATTACCGATATATGTAAAAGTTTTCTGCTTTTACAATCTTATATCAATATTCATGCCCCGTCCCAATTGCAAGGAATTTTGCATGAGCATTATGCAAACAGATGTAAGATAAAACCACGATACATATATTCTGTACAAACTTTGAAGTAGGTATTCAATCAGTCATAATTCAATAGTTATGGTTTTTATACAGAATCTATATATGTATATAAACTAGCTATAGAGGAATGAAATTGGAATGTTTTTAGAGATTAAAGGGGGGCACTAAATTCCTACGAATACAGAAAAAAAGGCAAGGTCTTTTATTCCACGAAAACGAAGTCACGGGATAAATAAAAATATGGTTAATTGATGAATATAAATTAAGTATTATAATAATAACAATTATTTATAGGTGGCACTTTTGAGTGGTGCAGATGAAAGCACCTGCGAGTTGGCATTCCAATACGGTCGAAACTTGGGCCTCTCCTTCCAGCTTGTGGATGACTTGTTAGACTTTGTGTCGTCTGCGCAGGCGATGGGCAAACCTACCGCTACCGACCTCCGACTCGGACTCGCTACCGCTCCCGTTCTCTTTGCCTGTGAAAAAGTAAGTGAATTTGCGCTGACACACAATACTCATATTTATATTTACCGACGTTGCTGATATTTATTTCTAATTTAGCAGGTGAATATTATTACGTAGTGGTGTACTATAATAAATATGCCACACCAATTCAACGGGTCCTACGTACATTGGCACAAGTGCAAAACACAACTTTACAGAAGCGTCATTTAAAAGTCTCAAGATTGTAATTTTGTCATTATTCGAAGAAAATGAATCCTCTAATTAATGACAAAACGACAACGGACAAACGAATGGCTCTTCTGTAAAGTAGCGGTTTCGCACTCGTACACGTCTAATTAAAATGTAATTTGCAGTATCCAGAACTGAATCCCATGATAATGAGGAGGTTCCAAGAGGCGGGCGACGTGGAGAAGGCGTTCGAGCTGGTGCACAAGTCGCGCGGCCTCGAGCAGACGCGCTTCCTCGCCAAGAAGCACGGCGCGGAGGCGGCGCGCCTCGCCGCGGACCTCGCCGACTCGCCCTACCAGAAGGGACTCGTCGTGTCCACCGATCTAGTTCTCAACAGAATCAAATAGACCAAGCTCACTTATCGCTGTGGAGGTCACCACTAAATACACTTATCGCAATTCGACGACGCTCGTTATGCTATTCTTTGGTTCTAGGTGAAATGATATAATGGGGATCTTACTCGTAAATGTTATATAACTTAATTCAAAATATCGCTCATGGTGGTCTATCGTTTTTGGTATATCATTAAGACTCATCGGAGAAAATAGATTCAATATAATTTAAAAATATGTTATTGATTGACATGAAATGTTAATTATACTCTTTTTGTGAATGTATTGTAAACCTAGAATGACGCAAGAGAAGGAGGATTTTGGAGATACATGTTATTATTGTTTTGGGCTATATATTATAGAAGTATTAAAAAATATATATTCATACAAATAGTATATTGTAATCGGAGCGAGGCACGATGTTATTACAAATGTAATATAAGTTTTTAATTGTCTCTATAATACATTTGATATTAAAAACTGTGTTTTAATAACATATATGAGCTATGGAAACAAAATTAATTTTGTACACTTTCCATAGTAATATTTAACTTGAAGGATATTGTATTTGTTTGATATTTTAAGTATAGTTTTAACTAACGTCATCAAAAGAATGTCTCCGAAATATAATAAAACTGGGTTAAATAAGTTGTATGGATAGTTAGGTGTATTGTATTTTGGCGTGTTACTTTCCCCCAAACTTCAGATAGTAATCACGCTGTTGAAAGGCATCCACAGTTCTCGTGACTCCGACGTGAGTCGCCTTGTAAACTTACATTTGTCGAACCCTTCCGAGTACTTTTTTGTTCTAACATCTGAACTATCAAGTTCTTTGGAAGATATAATGTATCAATGGAACTCTTTAATTCGATAAAGGTTCGAACGAAACATAGAATTTTGGATACCTTTTAGAAGGTATAGTGACGTTAAAATATAATTTAAATAAGAGTGTGTGAATCCTTTGTGGTTGAGATTTGTTATGGGTGTCCTTAGACTACTTATGTATTCGTTTCAAAATGTATTAATAATCAAAATACCTTAGATATTCTGTCAAGTGCCTGAAGCGAATGCTATTTTAAATGAAGGTTAAATTTAAATTGACCACTTGACACCAAATTCATATGTCATCACGTGACCTTAAATTTTTATTTATTTTATTAATAACTATCTAACATTATTCTTTCCCTCACATATGTGACCTGATTTACTTTAAGTTTTCTTTGAATATTACGTTCATAGTAAACTATCTATTCGTCTACCTATTCGATTACCTTGACTAGCCACTGTTGTAGATAAGCGTGTACGTAACCGTAACCACCCGTTACCAAATACCGTTAAATGTACACTTGTACAATGAACTGCTCAATTGATGCTGAACAGGTCTACACGCAGTAGACGAAATTGTATATAGATATATATATTTTAGTTATAAATGTTCGTTCTTCATTCTTGTTTGTGCAATTTTTCTATATAGGGATAGCGTTATATGATGTACCTGTGTTTGAGCACATCGTCTTTGAGACGTTATCATTTGCAACGTTTTCCACTTGGTTACACACTACTTGGTTTTTGTTATTATTAGACATCACATTATACACACGTGTAAGATAAACTAATGTCAGATTTAGTTTTAAATGTTATAATTGACTGTCTATGTATTATTAATAGTATTTTAAAATTGTTACTGTGATTTCTAAATTATGCTTTAATGAAATTGTCCATTTATAATGTGTAAAGTGAATATGCATATGCGTATAATGTAATGTCCTGCCTAAACATTCGAACTTTGTAAATACTGAGTCATTGGATAAGTTACCGGTGTTTAATCTTCAAAACCAATTACCTCAATTTCTTTAGCACGCACGTGCGTAAAGGTACGTGTATGTTCACATATAGTAATAAATTATTTTTCACGGAAGTGCACCACCATACACTAACTTTGCGAAAAATTGTCGTTGAAGTATGAATTAAAAGTAATGTAACTATTAATTGTAAATAATGAATGACATGTTATTATTCAATTCTTAAAGGGTATATGATCATGGTATACAAATAATACAATATTAGTCGATAATATGGTAAATGTATAGGGAGCCGACGCAATGATTAAATATATTAAAGTACTATTAAAAATGTTTATCAACTGTAACGGAATAGGTATAAATAATACACTTTAATTATTTTAGTCATTACGCCAGCTTACAATAATGGTACTACGAATTGTATATGTATGATGTACATTAAAAGGGAGTCAATGAGTTTTATTCACATTTATATATATGTAGTCATATTAATAGCTTTTGTTTGTAAATATTATTTTATTACTCTGTAAAATGCTAAATCATGAATAATTCTATAAATATTAGTTACAAATATTGTTTTATTTCACAAACCTGACTCAATTCGTATAAAAAAGTAAGTATATAATTCATTTATTTTAATTGTGTTTCAACAATTCTATTTCTATTTAATAATTTATTTGCAAATATTGAAGATGCGTAAAAAGCTAATTATTTGATTTCATTATGATCTCTAGAAAACAGGACTTTTTTTCTCTTTTTTTTATTTTAATAATAACGACATGTCTTATGTCCTTCGGCTACTCGATACTAAGAGCTATTACGCACTGTCGCCGGTAACTTGACGAACAAGACATAGACAACTAGGTTCAAGAGATTAGCCTACTACTATTACGATTCGTCATATTCGTCACTCGATAAATCCCAAATAGCTTTGCGGGATTCTATTTCCATGTTTCAGTGTCGAAAGACTTAGTCATTTTTGTGAGACGTGCCTGGTCCATTTGTAGCCTAATGGTCGCCGGCGACCAGCATCGTTTCGTGGGCAGTCGCCCAATTGCCCAAGCGACTGAAGACCCAATGCGTAAGCACCTATTTAAACTATAGCAAGTTACAGTCGGCGCTGACCAAGTTGCCCGCGACTAGTCGACAGTGCGTAATAGCTCT
Organism: Philaethria dido; assembly: GCA_033558755.1. Lineage (NCBI taxonomy): Eukaryota > Metazoa > Arthropoda > Insecta > Lepidoptera > Nymphalidae > Philaethria > Philaethria dido. Next base: position 431,710 of record JAKGSA010000244.1, on the reverse strand, counting down.
AATTTTTATATAATTCATTTATTATGCATTATTTTTTTAAAAGACATATTTGTTTTATTCTTATATTCTACAAATTCAATCTTATACTTTCTGGCTTATTAATATATTTTATTTATTTTCTATCTATAAATATTGTTTGCAAATTATAATAAACAAAGAATATATCAACATTTCATTAGTTCCCATTGCCTAATCAAATATTGTAGACGATAAAAAATGTATGTACTTAATGCAAAAAAATAGAAAACGTATTCATAATCGCAAGTTATCTCTAATAGAACTAACTGTGGAAGTCAAACGAGGTCTACGTAAATACAAGTAATTATACAAGTAGGTAAATATTTTCTCATTTTTGAATAATTAACTGAAAACATTACTACGACGTAAAAAACTAATTTTATAAAATAGACATTTCTTAAAATCTTAAATAGCTAAGAAATTGTAAAAAAAAAGAAGATAGTAGTATATATACTATAGTACAGGCAAACACGTTAAAGAACTTTTTTGAAAATATGTCCATTATTTGAATCAACGAATAATATGAAAGAACAATAGATTGTGCCGTGCTTGCGGATATCGATCGGTCCGCGCCCGGCACCGGCAGGACTAACTAATGCCTACTGAAAAATGACATGGAAAATTTAATCACTTTTTCAAATTGGGGAAGAGCTTAACCGAAACAAGAAGCCGACATCATTTATAGGGCAAATTTACACTTTTCATTCAATTAACTTGTCATAAGTAATTCAAAGTTAAAATGTAATCTCTAAAATTGAGGAACTTTTCATATGTTTATGATTATTCTTAACAATTTTTAAAGTAAAAAAAAAATATTGTAATTTTATAAAATTTGTAACGATAAAAAATAACGTTAACAAATTCGAAGATTTTAAATCCATTAATAAAAAAATACCAAATAATTCTAAATATGATTCCGTGTTTCTGCTCTGTTTTATCAATAATCAAATATTTTTTAAGCGTCTTTTACCTCTGCATATGGTAGGTAAAGAAATTATAGTGTTAAGGTATTGGGTTTTCTACTTGCTTCCAACGTTGCACTTTGTCTTACAAAGTAGCTTACACGGTAGCTAAATAAAAGTAATGACAATATAGATAATATACGTAAATCAATTCCACAACTAACTACTTATTCCTGCTGAGTAATCTAAGTAATTGTTATTCTGTTTCAAAGTGGATTTAATTGAAAATTCTTTATACTGTAGGAACATGTTATGGGCACACAAGGCATTATTGTGGCCTAAATGTGTTCATACATTAGTGACCTATCTATAACCGAATAACGGAAGGTGCTTTGGCCAGATAAAATAATAATAAATAAAAAGTCCCTCATATTATAAATGAGTTTTAAACAAACAATAAAACGTAAAACGAGGTCACATTGCTAGTGAAGGTAGGTACTATGACTCGATTTTATTCTGAATAATATATGAGTAAGAATAATAAGAGTACAAGTCATGCAAAAATTTGCGTGGTTCATGACCACGCCATTTTTATAACTACTCGAGACATCACGTGACATCTCCTTTTGGAAATCGTAAAATTTTCGCTGATTTCTTTTATTTTGCTTATATTTTTCGTTATATATCTGCATATATGGAGCGCTAAACGTTACAGTCTCTGAATATTTCTTTCATCTCGTTCACAGCCATCAACATCTTCATATATGCCCACGTGGAGACCCTCGTGCTTTTTACGTGACCTTCCTATTATATCTTTATGACTTTTTCAATAGTCACCATGTCATACCTATACCACCTAATACCTGTAAAATTAATATTCTATTGATTATTTTTTATTTTAAATACGCCTAAAAAAAATACAAAGCTACAAACTGATATAGGCTATATATATTTTTAATTTGTAGGCGTTCAAACGACATGTTAACAACGTTTGTATACTGAACAAAAACAGCACGATGATTTGCCAAATACATTAAAAGTTCGTGTTAAGGCATAGCTACTTGAGGTGCTACTTAAGTCTAACGTGTTGAAATTGTTGTATAATATTATACTGTACTTTGTTTTTCCTAATTGCACTTAGGGCTTGGTAAGTGATAATTACATTACGACGAGTTTCTTTTTTTTAGCTTCACGCTGTATTCCGCATATAGCAGGCTAGGCAGAGGGAACCTAAGAATCTAGTTTTAAGACACTCCGTTCCTTCCTGAGGCATTGCGTGCTGAGTGGCGGAACTCAACGCAGCGGGGAAGTTCTTGTGTTCCACATTTAAATGTACTTTAATAAGCTTAACATTCAGTCAAAATATATTTCAAATATATTTTCAAATTCGTTTTTTTACTATAACTAATATAATTAGAAGATTTATTTTTGTACACTGCGTTTAAAATTAGTAAATCAACAAATAAAACCCTACAACTTTAAATATTCTATAATTTCATTATATCTTTGTACTATTAATGTAAGTAAAACTTACAATGGAAACGTTTCCTGAAGCGTGTGGCTTTCTCGTTACTATACTTATTTCAGACATACAAATTCGCAGTTGGACGCGAAAACTCGTGCAGTTACAACCAGTACCATCTTCTAAATTTACATACAGCTAACATAAATTATGTAATATTTTTTCTAAATATACTTTTCTAATTACCATATATGTAACTTAAAACTTATTTATAAAATATTTTTAATAATATAGTATATTTAACTTCTACATTAATTATAAATGTTTACGTTACATTCAAGTCGATTACGAAGGTAAGGTAATATGATTTAATTATCTTTTGATAATTCCATGGTATTATGAATGCATCGTTATTTTTACAATAAATGTGTTACATATTTAATATATGGCGAACAATACAAATGCAAAGTATTCCAATTAAACTCTGGAGTCATGGATGGAAGGTATTCTTAATATAAATAACTTATTTTTTTATAAATTAACGTGAAGAAGATTGAGTGCCCCTACGTCTGGATCGGCGCGAAGGCGAGCCCGGGAACGGCGGCGAGCGGAGCAAACTCGTGCTGACGGTGAAAGACTAGCGAAAGAACGACGTGAACAACGTCTTAGAGAGAAATTTGAGCAGCAGAAGCAGGTTAAGTCAATGTTATTACAGTAGTTAAATCGTGTCAAAATATGAACTATCGACTTATTGCCTTATTTTTTTATATTAAGTATTTAAATTATTTTAAAATATTAAACATCATATTTTTAAAAAAGTAGAGTAAATACGTAATAAATAATACTGGACGTCCATTATAAATGTATATTTCAGGCTCGTATAGAGCTGGCGTCGTATGAGCCGTGGGGGCGCGCAGGGGGCGGCGCGCCCAACCCTCGCGGTATACGTTTTTCCGACCTTCGTGCAGTTGGCATTTACCCTGAAGACGAATTAAAGGTAATTATTGATTTATTATTTAGAATTTCAGATAATGTTAGGTTACTTATGTGCAATATGGTTATATTATAAGAACCTTATTAACAGTTACAAATGTATGTAATCTATACGTGTTCAAGGATAAAAGCTTTAAAGGTTGTTTGTTCGTGTCATTTAATATAAAAATATTAAACAAATTTTGATATTATTTTTACCGTAACAATAAAAATCCGTGAATAAACTGTATGAACATGTAGCCATAACAATAAGAATAGAGCAGATTCCTTTGATTCAAAAAACAATATATATTTCTCACAAGCACCAAAATGTTTACGAAAATAAGCATCACGTCACTAAAGCTTCGGGCTATAATAATCATAAAGCAAACGTATGCAATCAATCTGTATAAGGCAAGGGTCACAGTGCGTGTGTAAGGCGGCATCGACCACCGAAGTGACAGTGACATAATGAGAAGATTCCAAAAGTGTGCCAATAACCTCATCCTGGTTGACTTTCGCAGTGCGGAATGTAGCTTTTTATGTGGTACTTCACTGTCGTTTAGATAGTAGACTTGTTACATACGTTAATTGTTAACTAGTTATCTATAATATAAATCTCTACTATATGAGTACCACTTAATAAATGTTTAAGTTGAAATTATGTATGCAAGACATGCCAAGTATAGGTATAAATATGTGAATACGTCTTACATACATATAAGTACACATGAAATGGGCCAATCTGCGAAGGCTTTATTCCTAGGGGACAGTCTAACAAAACCCGCAGCGCCAAACGCTACGGTGTTTGCATAATACAATTTTGGACCTCTTCATGCTTTTATCTTATGCTTTTTGTGTAACTTTCCTCCAGTAAAATACGAAAGTTGTGTTCACTAAATGCATATATATTTAATTAAGTATAAATTGAGCTTATTTCATATTGTATCAAATTTTAGGGCGTATCTGCACACGAGGTATGCCGACGTTGGTCCCCGCGGCAACGTCGCGTGGTGCGTTTGCGAGAAGATCCACAACTCTGTTACGCGGAACTACTGCGGAAAACTGTTGACAACGATATACGATATAAGCAGACCCCACTACAAAAACAGACATATAAAGAAATTCTAGGTTCTGGAAATTTACAATAAATTTTCAAATATTTTTGATTTTCAAATTGCTTGTGACATATTATGTATGGTTACGTTTATATGATTTTAAATGACGGAAATAATGCAATATGAAATAACCATCTGGAGGTAAATTAACTTATATATATTTTTTCTTTAAATCTAATTATGTTTCAGATGATATGGTCAACAAAAGACAAATAGCAATAAATGAAGAAATAAGACACAATTTGGAATATGAACGCAAAATGGTAAAATTAAAGTGTAAATATTGAAAAAAATATATATTTTCTCAATTTTTTTTCAAAAATTTCAGCATAAAATGGAAGGGCCTTGGGGTAAGCCCGGGCCAGGTGGTACAACTTGGAGGAATCCTCGAGATATTGGATTAAATTTTTCTAAGTCTATGGTAAAAATATCAATTTAAATCTTTTATATGTACGTGTTTCGTATGTTCCTATATCGTAAAATTTTTTATATAATTTACTTTTTAGGGATGGACGGATAACGAAATATTTAATAAAATAAGAGGTGAACATAAAGGGTACAAGAGATCGTCTCTTACTTTACCTAAAGTAAAGACAGTCGACGATGAGCCCAAAGATGAAATATCAAATAAGGAAAATATAAAACGTTCTAATATTGCAAAATTGCCCGAAATTAGAAAAATCTCAAGCGCAGATAATAGTGGGGAAGAAAAAAAAGACTACAGTGGCAATAAGAATGGAAAAACTAAGAAAAGTCCCAAGAAGAATAAATTTGTAAAAAGATTATCAAACGGAACAGTGAAACGAGTTGTCAATGAGGAAGTAAGGAACGGAGAAGTCGTTATGGAAAATAAGTTGACTCCAGAGGCCACCATACTAAGATTAACTGGCGGCATAGAACTTGTGCCTTTGTTGGCGAGACGTAGGCGAATTGGGGCTCGTACTCTGCCGTCTAGCGATGTTACGCGCCCTCCAGAACAATCTTGTCAGTATGTACATTATAGAAACATAAAATAAAAATAGTAATTCTTATTAGTGTCCAAGTTTCGTTATAATTCGGGTGTCTTGTAACTACTCTCACTCATTGTTTGATGCTCTTTATGTGACAATCGTACATTTGGGTTTGGTGGCTTTTTTGGATTTAGGTATTTGTTTGTCTTATTTTGCAGAGTTTTCCAGTAAACTTTAGATATTGGTATACCACATTATATATCTCATTACAACGTTAATGTGAAATAAATATATTAGTAATCAAAAAATTAAATTTTCGTAATCCATAGAAAACAAGACACCGATGGCGACGTTGTAAGGATTTAATTTGTAGGAATGGTTATATTTAAAATATAAGCAAAGCCAATAGAGCCGAAATGTAATAAATACCAAGCAAGGCAATTAATGTTTCTAAAGGGGCAAAGCTGTTGATATTTGCTTTTTAGCCACAGCAACTAGACAGGCTGCCTATCTGGACAGAGCATGATTCTTCTGTTATAATCTAAATTATAATCAATCCACGCTATTGGTTAATATATTATACCTATATACTAATAATATTACACAATTTAAATCATATCTATGAATAAACTTTGTAAAATTAACTTCCTATTAAATTATACCTGAGTATAAAAAGAGATAAAAATATTTTTTAAGTGATGACATATTATTTAACTAAAAATGCCTCTAGGCTCGAGGTCGTGTACGAAAGCACACATGCAATAATTGATGAAACTTTATTAATTAATTTTCCGGATGAATATTTTTAAAAATAACTAATTTTTGTCGTAGCCATATTTCATAATATTTGGAACGAGGATAGTTCGGTTATGTAGAAATACACATACAAATTTTGTAAACTTTTAAAACTCGTAATATGATACGTCAGATTTGGTATATCTATAGTTATGCTGACCTAATAGGAAGTAATATAACTTTAGTTCATCTTTTAATAGGCAACTATGTGTAGACCTTATTTCTTTTTATTATATTACTTTTATTATGAACTCCAATTAGAACACGATAACGTGCGTACAAAAAGTTTATATATGTCAACAAATAAAGCTTGGCATCAAAAATAATAAAGAAATTTATTATGTGGATCGTATTAAAAATAATATGGGTACCTCTAAAATGAGTGCAAACGAATTCATATAGATTTCTAAACTAATAATAAATTTCATTATTAATAATTCTAAATCACATATAAAAATTTCCCTGTCTTGATGTTAATAGGTTTTAAACCAATAGTAATACATGAATAAAAATTTTATAACCTTTAGGTGGCGTGAACTTCTTGATATGGAATATTTAAGAGAATTAAAACACCAAATGCGTGTTAAATGTGAAAAACAGGAGGTATGTATCATAATACATATGAAGAATTCTGTATATGTAGTCTTATGTAAGACTAAAGTAAATTCTATGTATAAGCACGTAGAGATGAAATATCGAAGTTCTTTTGTTTATGCACTATTGCATTTGAATGGATAGGGTGAAAAAATATATAAAAAATTTGCTTTTATGCATAGGCATGTCAGTGGTGGATCACCTGCCATATTAGCGCATAATACCTATAAATAAGTTGAGTGTTCCCTATTGTAATAGAGCTTTCTTTACTTGCACGGCTAATTCAAACTGAATGTTCAAAACTATATACATTACAGGAAAACCGACGTGATTCAGCAGAGAGTGTCCGCCGCCATCACGCGACTTGGGAGTCTTTATGGGGTCGGCCGGGACACGGCGCGCCACAGCAACGCGGTCGCTATGCCCGGAGTAACCTAGCACAGCTGCTCTACGTGCCGCCGTTGACAAACTCAAATATTATTTAAAAATACTTAACCAAAAAAGAAACTACTTTAATTAAAGACGCGTAGGACCGTGTAATATATGTTATCATGTAGGTATGTAGGTAGAAGAAATATTAAATGGTAGAATGGGCTGTTTAATTGAAATAGTCACAGCGTGTTAACAGATAAAAAAGTTGTACTCATTAATAACATTATATAAAAATAATTATATTCATTTCAATTATTTATTTGTGTTAATTTTATTTAACAACTTTTGTATATGTTATAATATCAAGAAGTAATCGAATAATCATTTGAGAAATATTTATCTTGTACACGTAATGTTTGTAAGTTTGAGTCCAACTCGAAACGAGTTAAGTTTTGATTATATGTACTTATTGTTTTTTTGTATAAAATATGAAGCTAATATATTATTAAGTAGCTATTTTATATCCACACATTTCCCTTACACAGACTAGGCTAGACTAGATGGAATCTTATGTTAACAAATTACAGTATTAACGAGACAAGGGACATTTCTAAGAGATTTTATGAAGACTTTTTTACTATAGAAAAAATATAAGTACCTAATTATACCCACAATAGTTAGAGTACCAGAAGATCGTCACAAAAATAAATTTACTTAAACAATATTGAAAAATAATCTGAAATTATACTATTAAGAAATGTGACTCCAATTACGTGACTTCACTTCAGGTGTCCTTGAACTGTTGTTGTCAAGAATGATTGGGCAACGCATTCCAGTTGCCGGATCCACGCTGCGACTCCCACCATTAAGCAACAAATGCATTATTCCACTCTAGTGTTCATTATCTGAATACCGTTATCAATTAATTCTATGCAAGTTAACACTTATTGCCTCTTTTTGGAAATAGACTCTCATAAAACTTGTTTTAAGAATAATGCTTAATAGATATAATGAAAATAAATTTACGAACTTTTTAAAGTGCTTTTAATAATAAACAACTTCGATAATAGCGCATATTAAATTTATTTACTTGATTTTGTTTTACATGATGAAGCTACACTGCCGCTGCCGTCACCGTTAAAACACACACACACACAACTTCACGCTGTATGCTATACGCTCCCGCATATAGCAGGGTAGGCAGATGGAACCTGAGCACCTAGTGTTAAGACACTCCGTTCTCTTACAAAAATTCCGTTAATAGTCGTACGATTTTGTTTTATAAGTTTTCTCAGTTAGGGTTGGTCACAGTTTCATTATTATTAGTGTCTCAATGTCTCTATATTAATGTAAAATAGTGTAGCAATAGTGCATAGTAATCCATTTGAATAAATGATTACTCAACTATGAAATAATAGTCCTAATATCCATTCACCTAAAACAATTTTTAAATTATTCCTTTTATCTTCAGTTCAGTTCTTTTATTATAGCGCTTCGAATATGCCAGTTAAAGTCAAATTCCTTCGCCAGTCCTCCTTTGTGTGAAGAACTCACAAAAGATTGATCGGTAAAAAGTAGTTACACTATACGGCTTCCTTTTATCTTTGTACCAACATAATTAGCAGTCATTTTACTAAATATAGAAGTTTATTAATTGATTTGACACATTGTTGTAGCGTCATACCCTAACTCATATTAAAAGTAAAGCAAATACCCTTAACTCATATTAAAAGAATATTAGTATATTTAATAAGTTATTATATAATTAAACGAAACCACCAAGTCTATTAAAGTTTCATTGCAAAATCATGCGCCTTACTAATTTAATGCCACGCAAGACAAAACTTACAAAAGTAATGATAAATCAATATTAAAGATGTTTTAGATACGTAGGTCCACATGATAACATTGCTGATATTTTTATTAGCTTTTTATATTTTAAAAATATTGCATGTTATCGAAAATAACCGAAAGTATTTATTTTCTAAATATAGGTCATCGGCTCTTCTAAATTCTATCTGCGCTAAATGAATAATTTCATAAATGAATACAATAAGGTACTTAATTAGCCTAATTTCAGTAATAAACCTGTGTAACTGCTCATTCAAATATAAATCTAACGTATTTTTATCTCTTCAAAATTCACATACGCATTCACATGCGTCAACATTATAATTACAAGATTAATTTGCTACTTAAAAATATGTTCATTGAAATAATGGTGAAATATTACATTCGGTTGGGTAAATTTCCAAACAATAAGTTGCAAGAAGAATATGGATAAATAGGGGTCTGCGTATAAAATCATATTTTCTAAACCTCGTTTTTCTTTAATAAAGGATTATTTATTGTGTCCTCGTTGTGCGTTCTCTATCGCATATATCACGGGGAGTGTTCTGGGGAATTGTTTGACCTGATTCCTGCCGCAGGATTTTCAAACCGCACAGTACGCCACAAGCTTAAATACCATCCACACCACCTGGATGCGTGGCACTCCAGTACTGTGCGGTTTCGAAGGAATTTCCTTCCACGTGCCACTGAACTGTGGAATGGCCTACCTGCGGCAGTTTTTCCAGGTCGATACGAAATGGGTACCTTCAAAAAGCGCGCCTACTCCCACCTCAAAGGCCGGCAACGCACCTGTAGCTCCTCTGGTGTTACACGGGGCCGTGGGCGGCGGGGATCACTTACCATCAGGTGACCCGAACGCTCGTTTGCCTTGTCCTTTCCATAAACAAAAAAAAAAATAATAATTTACATTATGAAAGTGTAGATACTAGAAAATATTTTAAAACACACGAAAAAACTATTCAGTAAGTCAATATATGACATTGTGTTTACATTATTAATAGCATTTATGTACCTATTGGTATTGCCAGCATATTAATGAGTCGCGACGTATCTTAACTAGAATCGCGTAGGTTATTGGTGGTGAAATTTTTTAAGCAAACAGAAAATGTGCGTAAGTATATGTAAATGATGTGACGAGAAAGCCTCATCATGACGAAACAACCATAAAGCGGCAAAAACAGACATCGCCAATGAAAGGTGCGGTCATCAGTTTTTAATTTTAACAATTTGTCGTGGTGTCACACAAGTTACTTACTAACAAATTACGTAATTTACGTAAAAAGATACGACTTGATATTTATTTAATACTACACATGACATAACACATGATATCAATTATTAATCAACATCAATATATCTGTGGAACAGAAGCCTAGAAACAATAAAAAAATTCTAAAGAATTAATTAATCCATAAAAATTTAAAGAATCAAACAAGGAAATAAAACTAGTGAGTTCATTTCTTTTAATGTAGCGCTCGAACGTGCCAGTTGAGCACAAAGCACATCGCCAATGTCACATTTTATGAAGAACCCACGAAGGAGTATTCGTCATATATATTAATCAAAAGATGTCAAACTTTCAAAATCAAAAATGGTTATTTATAAATTATAGTAGAACTTGGTTGAATTCTCTCCTATAAATAGATAAATTAAAAGCTTTTTAGTTTTAGGAACAATCAAGGATAATTTAAGTAATTAATTTAAATGGCATCTGAAAAAAATACGTATTGTATGAAAATCGTTTAAATATATACGATAGTAACGATTATAAAACTAAAAAAATGCAATACATAATTATTAATTTTCATTTGTGACCTCTGTTAACCTTAAACGTTTCCTATTATTAACTACTTCGTCTTAATTGATTAAATTTCTTACGAGTTTTACATTATACATTTATTTACAATATGTATTTAAAGGGTTAGTAAATATCGGTAAGAACTCCTTCTTAGCAACCCATGGAAGTACGATACGGGTGCCAGGCCGCGTTGCAGAGAGACGAGTTTTGAGATTGCGCGGTACTTACGAATCAAGTTAAAGTTATTAGGTTTAAGGGATCCTTTAAAATGCGGATTAACGTCCACCTCCATGATCACGATGACGAAATACCAACATCCTCATAATTTGTACTGTTTTTCATACGCGTCGATCATGAGAGATCAATCAGAGGCAGATTCTAAAATTGAATAAAACTTCTTTTGATTTTTAGTAGAACCTTCTTTCACTCTATTCATCGCTTGGTGGCTATGTTTCTCTATGCGCTACTTTAAAGCTATTGGAATATACCATTATCCTATAGGTAGCCACTCGATCGAGCTTAGAAATGCACTAAGCTAATTAAATGCACCTTGTACTTATTATTCATGTCTTATCGATAATAGTTTAACAAAAATGAAATCTCAATCACTATTTTAGTTAATGTAAATCTATCTTAACCCATAACTCGCCCATTATCGTACTATAGTGTTTGAAAACTTGCACTCGTATACGAATCCGATGACTATACCTACAATATTTTGTAGTATAAACGTGATGCCGTTGCCAATATGACCAGGATAATAAATTTATGATAATAATAATATACATAATAGATTTACTATCAATCAACGATGCGTTTAGGCCATATGTATTTACTAAATTTTGATTAGAAAACCCTTCTTGATAGTTGCAGGATACCTTATGCTTAAGAATTTATATCTTTTCTAAATATTGAAAGATATATTTTTTCAATACTAATTCTAAGATTCTAGCAAGAAATAATAGGGAAACATTTTCGGTGATTATGAATTTTTCAACGATAAAAACAACTTACTTTTTATTATTATACATATCTTACGAGCTGTATATTATGTACATTGCAACTACGTTTTTACTTAGCAAGTTCCTAATGAAAATGCGGTCAAACAAATAAAATAACATAAAATATTTGTTTTCATACGTCACTAATATTTCACGTGCGAGTTCGAAGACAAGGCTATAGTCGGAAAAGAAAGTTTAGTTGGGAACCGTGAGCAGACCGGTCGGCGCTTGACCTCCCACTATAATAAGTCACGGACCTCTTCATTCATTCATTCTTCATCATTTCTGTTATGTCTGTAATCGAACCTTTTTTTTTGTTTAAAAATTTTGTTATAGACAATTCATTAATACATATTTATATCAAAATCATCACACATAACAAACATTACCAGCTTTACTAATCGACGAAATATTTATGTGTAAATACACAAACTCACGAGCGCGTTGATGTCTTTACTTTGATATAAACTAGATATTAATAAATTCTTTCTCAAAGTTAATAAAAATTCAGCTTAGGAAAGCTAAAATTAATTATTACAATCAATTACAATTGCATGTATTGTAACATTTTCATTGATTTCATAAATTTTACACCACAATACAATATGTATTTAATTATCTTTATGCATGTACTTAATTTTAAAGATTTTTATAATATTCTACAAAATAATTGCATATTCGACACGAAATAACACATTGAGTGAAATTGACAAATATACGCAAGGCTAATTTGTTGAGCATCTTAGTAGAAGGTGTTATGTAAATTTATAAATGTAAATTTGGTATATTCAGATTACAAAACTATTTCCTACTATGAATTATACCTATACCGAATTACCGTTCATCTTTAGGTTGGGCGCAAATTACAGTTTAGTTTTAGTTTTTAGAGAAATATTTTACATTTTACATACTTTTTTTTGTTTAATTAGTTAAAGGTACATGTAATAATAATTAAATTGTTTGATTTATTTATTTATAAAATAATGTTTATATAAAATTTCATTTGCCATTTTTTTTCCGTCCCACATATACCTAACATACATACATATGTATTAGAAATACATTTTTTCTTTGGAATTCTATTTGTTAGTCGTGAATTGTAAGATATCATATTTAGCTTCACGCTTCACATAGTCAAAGGGAACTGAGAACCTAGTGTTAAGTCACTACGTTCTCTTAAAATTTCCGCCCCCACTCTCCGTATAAATTACAGAAATTAATTTTAATAATTAAATAAATAATTAAAAACAGTTTTTTTCTGTACGGCTTACAACAAATTTTCTACAATTAGTGTTTCCATATTAATTGTTGGCTTTGTTTTCGTTTTGGTTAGCAGCTATATTAATTTATAAAGGTGTTTACTAATATTTATAATTCCCAGAACGTAAATCTCTTTAATTTCATTTCTGTAGTAGACAACCAAATAGTTAAAAAAAATTAGACCACAAACTTATAGGGCACTTAAAAATTATCACCAATGTTTTTGTATGTCTTTGTTTGTTGCCTAGTTTTATGGATTGATTTATTAATTCGGATACATTATATGAAGTTTTTATTACCATCATCTACTGTTTAAATTACGGGCACTGTCTTTCTAGAAGGGTGAAGAACATATTCCTCGATTGAAAATAAAACACACAACTACCACGTAAACAGTCGGACACTGCTGCACCAAGACGGCCACAATAGTGGCATGAGGACTGCTATGCTAAATTACTTTATTTTTTAAATAAAATAATCAATTTTATGGTATTTAATGTTCATTATGGACCCGTACTCCATTAGCTTTTTCGAGATTACAACAATTATTTTTCTTCTGTTACTTAAGTGACAAATCTCGTGTTTGTAAGCCTTTATTCTAAGGCTTTATACATTTAGCGTGATTTAAAACATGTAGGTGAAGTTACGTATGCGTATCGAAAGTGATTGTCAAAAATTGCGTGCTATTGTTCACAGAAGAATTTTTATAATTTTATTGCATATTAACAGCTAAAGATATTGTAAATGGGCGTGTTAGCTAAACAAGAAAAAAATACTTAACTTTCCATTTCTAATGCATATAAGATGAATAAGGTTTAAGTTAATTCCAATTGTTTTCAAAATCAATTTCAATTTCATGCTAGGTAATTTATATATGTATCCTATTGAATACGAAAATTTCCACTACATTAGAATGTCAAATGTTACTACCAAACGCACAATGGAGTTTTTTTTATCATACTAGTAAATCGGAACAATCACAGACATTCGATACTGTAAACTAGTATTCATGTGATATGAAAACATTGGTAAAGACAGTGGGTGTAGACTGTTTTGTGATCACAGAGTCCCTCGACTCAAACCTGGACAGTGCTTGCCAAGACAGCGGAGAAGACACTAGTGTGGTGTGCAACTTTCATTTTGTTGAACCGCGAGTGCAGTGACAAAGCGTTGCACGATGCGCTCGGTGAGTTTAAGTGTTTGTTTACCTTACGATTATGATCTATGACGTATACTTTTATTTAAGTTATTCATTACTTTCAACTCATTATGCATTACATATAAGCAAGCAAATATGGCTTTTAATTTTAAGAAATATTTTATTTCATTTATAAATTTAATTCTTCTCGTAATAAATTTACCTATTGTATATAATTATATAATAATAAAATGCTATATTTGAATAAATACCGCTGTCACACAATTCCTAATCTTACGAGTATCTTTTTATAATTGTAAAAAATATTTAACTAATTTCAATAGATTCCCTTATTAGAAATATTATTATGTATATTCACAATAATAAAATTAAAATAACACAAACGTGTAATACGAAATCTCGATGCACTTTCCCTAATGACGTAAGTTGCATGCGTGATGCGATCTTCCTTTACAATTAAAGCGAATTGTTAGAAAAGGAGGCTATTAGGGATTCTGTTTGCGACTCTTTTGAGGACGTTTTCTGACTCGTCAAAGGCATTTCTTTTTGTTATTTAAATAAATTTTATTATAGTCACCGTTTAATATCTTACTTAAACACAGTAACTGATATTATCTCTTATTGCAAGAGGTCTTTGTTAGTTTATATTTTACTAAGAAAAACAGTTGTATATGTAATCTAAGGTTTGATATTAAAACTTTGGATTCCATTTCTTTACTAGTATTTTCCGCAAATGGATTGAAGTTCTATTTCGAAGTAGTTTATAATGTTAAAGAAGCTTAAAATATATTTCAAATGTTACATATAAGAGTACGTACCAACTATGATGATGAATTTACAAACCCAGAGTTTATGGAATTTTTTATTTTCATATTTATTATTTGCATATGTTTTCGTGTATGACAAAAGAATAGAATATTTTCATTTCTTCTGGATAATGTTTGCAGTTGAAGAAGTATAGATTTTTTTAAATATTATAAGGCGATCATAACGCAGTAGAATGAAGTGCACAACGAAAGAAATTTCAAAATGAAACATAATCACCAAGCAATGTTACCAAATGATAATTTCGTTTAAAATAGTACATATATATATGAAATAGATAACTTAAGACCTTGCTGTTTAGTAAATATGTATAATATATATGTTAAATGATCCGTCAAATATTAATTTAATTCTATAATATGAAGCAAATAAATTACGCATAATCGCATATTAAAATGGACGTATTTCTGTTAACATAATAATGATTAAAAATTTACATATAGATGCAATTAAAATATCCTCGTCTTACGAAACATATGAGAAAAATTCAGATTTATTAAATATCAATCGGTTTGACGATCTTTCGTTACGCAATAACTAGTAACGCATATCGTCTCTCGTATATATATGACCTATGCTCTCCAAGAAAACATTTTCTAGAAAAAGTTACATAAATTTAAAACTTTACCTGTTTCACGTAGTGTTTCATTTGGTTAGTTACTTTACAAAAATTCTTATGTAAGAACATGTCCATGGATGGGTATAACGTAATTCATTCTATTGAATTACACCACAAAATTTATTGAGCTTACATGCGCGACATCGGCTTCTGTCACCTAACGCGTCAGGTCTATAGTTTAAACAGAAAGTGGAGAACTTTGTGGTCCATACTTTACACTTGTGTCTCTGCTCACCTAGAGATTGTACTGGAGATTCTTAATATTTTTGTACAAAACTTAAAACATTTTAAATATAACTAGGTACTTGTTTTTGTTTCAATTTATTTTGTCATTTAAATTTCTTCGTAGACTAAGACATTTAAGATGGTTTCTCTATCGTATATATTTTAGTTCACTGAAGTATTTTTGTAAGGGATTGCTACTTCGTTACTCGTGTGAGAGAGAACTTGAACATACTTTGTCTTTGTTCATTGGCTATGAATATTATATAATATTATATATAGAGGCATTAGATTATTATGTTCTAAAACATTGGCCTACGTCAATCATAAAGTACGTTAGTGAATAAAACAGAATCGTGAGACAGTGAAAGCTTATTCGTAACATTTTACAAAAATAAACTGCTTTCTTGCAAGATGGCATAAATTTAGAAAATTAATATATAGTAATTATTGTATTAGTGGGAAAATAAACCAAGTTAAAAATATTAGTAGGTATTTCCTCAGAAAGAATATTTTAATCTATATCTAACTATACTAATTTAATAAAGCTGAAACTTGTTTGATTTGTATAATGCGCTAATCTCTGGTGGTACAGTCAGTCTACAGTCTTTTTTGGATATTAGATCAGTAAATTTATCTAGTATTATAGTTAAGTTCTAGAGCAGGTATATTAATGAAAAATTTATATAAATTAGGAGTATTTCTACATGGTGAAGACGTTAAAATTATTGGCCCCATTTTACAATGACTATGGGTGGTAAAAAAAATATGATAAAGCTCTTAACGCAACGAAATTGCTGAAGACAACTAGTATCAGTATAATTTATCTGATGATGATGATGATATATGAGAGTATTACAAAACACGTATGTATTCCGTTTGGTACGACACGTTTTCGTGACGCTATTAAAGCCTATTATTTACAGTTTCCTATTAAACAAAGCATTACATAAAAATATATCTATGAAAAATATCTTAGTGGATGGAACACCGGCGTACAGTAAGAGAGTACGAGCATATTTTGGGTTTACACATATTATAAATTTACCATTTACTACATAAAAAGATACTATTTGATACGTCTAATAGCTAATACTTAAGGTAGTGGTGTATAAAACAGTTGCAATGCATCTTTTATAATTTTCGTAAAAATCACATTGTACTCTCTTTTTACAGCAAAAAAAACTGATTGTGAAAGTCGGATATCTATTAATTTTAGTAATTTTATACTATATAAAATATATTTGGAAATTTGAAAAAAATGTGACTTTTAACGTGGGAACTCATGGCCCAGGTTATAAATGGCGAGTGCTTCAGAGTAAGGCTCTGCGACCGAATTTAACCCAATATTTAAGCGATGGCTCTTTGTGATATTATGGCTATTATTATTAAAATTTGAGTACTAATATGAAATGAAAAACAATTTATTGTATACTTATATTAATATTTCCATATTTTTATTACTTTATATGAATAAAAGAAGAGCATACCCATCATCGTTCTTATGCAATATTTTAAAAGTTTTGTAAGACGGTTAGATAATCCGTTTATCTACATCCTAAATCATTCTAGAAATACATATAAAGACCAAACTTATGTTTAACCATTTGCTAAAATTGACGTTCGACCTCTTTATTTTTTAAATTTATTTTTAATACGTCACATAGGCATTTCGTAGGTATATGCTTTAAACTTAAAATTAGATGTACCTAATTATTTTATTAGCATAATAACAAAATAAACTGTTTATAAAAAAGTACTTATTCATTTCAATATATAAGATATTTTTGACATTTATGATATGTCGATTTAAAAGAGTATCTAAAACCAAAGATAATATTAGATATTCTTAAAAATATTTATCTTATTGTAGAAGCGTATAGTTATGTTTAAATACTTTTGAAACAATGAAATATCTTTGGGCAATTCAAACTAATAAATGCGTCAATTATGACTAGAAAATTTAGTCAAACTTTGACACCAAACTACCAGCTCATGAAAACAACAAGATTTTTTTATGGCAAGCTAATTACAAGCGTTAGTTAAAATTTGAAACTTAATTATAGACGGAAAGGTAATAGTGATGAAATCTCATTATGTTTTTAATTTAGACGGGATTTTCATGATTTATATGTAAAATAACTACTTTATTATTCATAGTAATTTTAAATTTATAAATTATATATAGTAATGACATACTTTTATCTTACTGATTAATTCTCTTATTCTTTTATACTTTGTACACCAAAGCAATTGAAAATACATTTAAAATAGAGAATATTCATCATGTATGTATTATAATAAGTATAACCATGTTCGTAAAAATATATATTTAAAATTGTGATAGTTATACAAATTGAACAAATCGCTAATTGTTTACAAAAGACATGCAAAGAGGATGGAAAAGAAACTTCGAATAGCTGAAGTATACTCTTCAGATCTTAACTAAATTTAAATGCGACCACGTGTAAAGCACTAATTAGAAAAATCCTCCTTTTTAACCGATTTTCAAAAAGCTTATCTGTATATGTGCTATGCTATAAACATAGCTTTTAATTGGGTGAACCAATTTTCTATGATTGATGATTCTTTTTTATACGATAGATAAAAAAGACTTATCAAAATGAAAAGAAAGAATGATTTCAAAATGAAAATATGGCGATTCTGATAAGTTCCCATTTAAATTTAGTTAAGATCTGACTAGGAATCTTGGAATTTTTCGTAATAACCTTAATTTTTAGGATTTGAAGTCGGTTACTTTTTGTTATAATCTTAATTATTTTGAAGTCCGATATCCATTGTGCCAATGTAAATGAATTTGACACAAATTATTAATCATAAACATAACAAAAAGGTTACATTAGGCAATGTTTACGAGATGCTCATTATATTTCGATATACTTCAACAAGGGTACGATTATTCGCAACAGCTCATTAAGCGAGCATGAGCATTGTCTTTGCGGGAGAAATATATGCAATATTTTTATTGTGTTGTATCAGATGTTCCAATTACTATACACATCAACTCATTAACATCATTAATTTGTTTAATTAATAAGCGCTGTACTCTAATTTAACGTACTTAAGGAAATATTTTTATTAAACAACTAACTGTATACCGCGACTTACTTTGTGTAGGCAACACTGCGTGGACTTTATTTTTTTCCCTTGATATTTTTCCAAATTAGCATGCAGATATTTTCGAAGAAGATAAGTAAGTAAAATAAAATATTTAATATTTCAGGATTACTTTTAGTTTTTAAGATACATGTGTGTTACCTTTATTTCCGCATTACCTGTTGAGAAGCATTTACTTTATTACCCATAAAATGCAATTGTTGTAGTTGTGGAAAATATTTCACACTCTCTCTCGTAGAAATTTATGTGTTTCACATTTGCTATAAGAATTGTTACGTCTTAGGTAACTGTTAGCTATTAACACAGTATAATAACAAATTTACTAATTTTTTAATAGATAGATATATTTTATCGTCGGGTCCAACGTATACTGGTACAAGTGCAAAAACACATCTTCACAGGACAGGAGACTCAAAAGTAAATAGATTTAAATAATGATTCCCTTGAATAATGACAAAATTACGACTTCAGGAACCTTTAAAGGGTTCTCCTGTAAAGTTTTGCTTTGTATCAGACAACGTAGGACTAGTCGTAACTATATTTAAAGATGACGCTGTTATAATAAGGTACTATTAAATAAATCCTCCAAAAGATGACCCTAAAAGAAAAACGTAAAAATTATACTTGCGCAAAGGTCATAGATAGGTACAACATAGGAAATGAATCAGTATTGTTGTATCCAATGTTTTATAAATCACTGGTGTCAGGTGAACCCCGAGGCGACTGGTTCTCTTTATAAACGTAATTATATTAGGCGCCATAAGATCCGATCGTGTGATACGTTTACGCAACACTGAGTACAAGTCTACAGCATATATTAGGTAGATACTAAGCATATTTTAAAATAAATACATACATTGATTTGATACTGAGTTATCATTGATTAAATATATATTATATAGATTTGTCATACGTATAGTTTAATAAAAAACAAACAACACACTAGTAGACTACAATTTAGTAATAAACGCATTAATAACCTCTTTTATTTAATGAACTTGATTATTAAAAAAAATGAACTTACATTCATGGCATAAATTGGCTACAGTATGAATATAATTGACACATTGTTGACTTTAGTATGAATAAGAAATCCTTTGGCTAACAGCAATAAGTGCTCACCTTTGGAAGAGAAATTCCTAACAATGCTGACAATAGTATATTATATAATTTGCACCATTGTATGTATGTAAATGGCTCAGTTGTTGTCAATCATAATTTAACAAATGTACCTACGTACAATGCCTTCTGTGATTATTAAAATGACAGAAGTGTTAGTAAACATCTCATGAAATATAGATGCTAGGTACTATTTTAGCTCCGCACAACCTTTACACCTACCTATAAATTTAGGTAAAGTACAAGGCACACACTCAAATAAATAGTTACGATAAAATTTTTCGTATAAAAATTATTACGTATAAAAACGATCTTTTATCGATACTGGTCATCTACGTTAAAATTTTCTTTCAACTGTATGAGCGTATGTATATATCAGACCAAATTAAAGTCAGTATATTTTCTTGAAAAATGTTATATGATTATTAGTGTTAGATCAATCCAAATAGAGAAGTTCCTAGTTTAATATAAAATATGAACTAAGATCGCAAAATCTTTGGCTGTGTTTTCATTTAAGTGTTCGGGGCTACCTCACTTTCCCCTATATAATTATTACATATATTACAATAGTATAACCTTGAATTATCGTTTTTCTTTTGTTAAATTCTATTATTAATAATTACAAATTATGTATGTAGCAATTGCATATACATATATCAAATATACCTATAAATATTTAATATAGTGAAAGTATGAAGAACGCGGCAATTTAACGCAAGCCTAATTGCAGATAAAGATTATAAATCATATTTGGCGGTCATTGTTGGTGATTCAATGGGTCGCATGGCTGTGGAATGCTTCGAGCAATAATATCTTCTTTAAGTAATGTTTCAAGCACGATCGCCTACACTTGCATAATATTAGGCAAGTCATATTTTTAATATTTAAATATTAGTTGTTCATAGACAGAAGTACTGATGATTTCTGAATAGGAACATAATATCCATTATAAAATTTGCTTTGTAATACACAACACGTTTTCATATGTATGCGAAAGGTGAAGTATGGTATTTTTTTGGACTGTCAATTTTCTTTTTTTTTTATTTCAAATTTGGCATCTCCAATGTAGAATATGTTGTATTAATTTCATCCATAAAGAAATACTAATTAAGTACATAAATGAATATTGTAATTTTTAGTTAAACAAATATATATGGTAATCAAGGGAAGACAGGTGGGAATGAAAGCGTGAATAAAGGTGCATGTGATTTGGACAGTAGAAATAGACTAAAATGAAAAAAATAAAAAAAAGCACACATGCAATGCAAGTAGGTAGCTGTAAGTGCTAAAAGAAGAAAATCGGACTTGAGACCAAGATAGCTTGATACGTAAGTGACAAAACTGGATGAATCAAAGTTACAATGTTGAGACGAATAATATTTAAAAGTCTAAAGCTATCTTGTGTCATGCTCTCATAGGTGCGTGGGCGTACATTATTTATTAATTTTGACATGTTTCAAGAAGTCATTCATCAACTTGCAAGAATGAGCAGTGAAAGCGTAAGCAGGTACGTTGTTCGACAGTGAGATCGTGATCGACAGTCTTTATTACCTAAAAGCAAAAAATGTACGCTCGTACGTCTTCTATCCTATTACTTTATATACTCAAGGTATTAATATTTTTTTTACTGAGTGGATTTTTATATGAAAATTAATATTTATAACAAATCCTCATTTTTATCAAATAGGTACGTAAGCCTGTGCCTAAAAATTTATAAGTACACTTTATAATAAGTAGACTCCGGACCTAAATATAATTACTTATTAATTGATCAAATGCACATAGAAAACAATACCTTCATGCTAATAAGTTATGGGAGAATGACTATCAGAGAGGAGCATTCTAATATCATATCTACGATACTTAATGTTCGTGAGAACTTACGGAGCCACTTCCATCAATGAAGTAATTTTCTAAGATCATGAAAAAAATAAACTCATTAGTAATTTTTGTCATATTTTTTTATATTCCACATACTTACAAATTTTACCCTATATCAATTTAAATGAAACCATTTTAACGTAGTGGGACAACGTTTAACTGTAAACGCAATAGGTTGTGTGTCTGATTCCCAAAATCTGCTTTTTTTGCTTTTGCTCTATCAATTTTAGAAAATAATAAAAAAACACTAAACATTGCTGAAAGTTGAAAACAGTAAAAATTGTTTTTTATATTATTATAAAATATTTATACTTTTCCCGTATAACAGCCAATATATATGTATACAACTGTTATTACATTTCACGTTACAAGCCGTTTCCTCCTTGCGCTTTCCGCTCGAATTAGAGACATTCAGCGGCGTGCTTTGTCTTAATACTGTAGCGGAAAATTAAAATATATTTTTGGAAATATGTATTTTAATATAATCATGTCTTCGAGTCGATATTCCACAATGAATTACGCTTGCGGTCAGTCACTACAACCGCCACGATGGCCTCTCGTAATGTAATAATATAATTCTTTAAATCTTTATTTTTTTAACATCTTCAGTTTAGATGCTCGTTTGATTTCACCAAATAATAAACTATAAATAGTATTTTTAATAGCTTTTGTTTCGTAAGATGATTTTATAGATTAGCTAATAAATGTATATTTAGTAATATAAAACTTTTTACAAAAATAATTTTACAACGAATGTAGATCAGTAAATTTACTTAGCAGTAAAACAACCTAACGATCAAGTACAGGTCGTTCCGTGACTTAGGAAGATGAAATTTACGCAATAGATGACAAGAAATAAGTCATTGTTCTGCATTACACAAAAGTCTTCAATGGGCTCACTTTTTTTAGCAAACCTTATGTGTTTTAACAAAATTATAATGTTGATCAGTAATAGTAGGTACCTGAAGTACTATTTCATATTTTATAATATAAATTTTCATGTTTCAGATGCAGACCATTATTTTCTTCGCCATTATCCATTTCGGGGTCACTCAAGATACCACCATTAGCGAGGATTTTAATCATAAAACAAATTCTATAGAAACGGCACCTTCAGTCCGCTTAGACCCATATATACGAAAAGCTTTATTAAAAGCTTTGAGTGATCTGGAAGAAAGTGCAACTTTTACAGATACTGAAAGTACTGATAGTACCACGATATACAAAACGGCAAATGTAGATAACAACCAAGATACACAAACAAGTAAAGAAAATATACAAATTCATTCATTTGTTGTAAATGGACAGGCTGCATTCGATAATTCATCTCAAACAACTCCTATGATAATTGATAATAAAATATCCATCTTAAGCACTACAGTAGGAAACGTTGAAAATTATGCCACCGCTAATCTTCCAACTAAAGCCCCATTTGAAGATATTTTTCAAACCAAAGAAAGCGGAATAAATTTACAACAAGTAAGAAGCATACCAAGTAATTCAAAATCAAGTTCCAATCTAGGTCATGGTAGTATAAAAACGACGTCTAAACCTCATAGTGTATCGACATCAACGACGACGACTACTACCACTACGACTACGCCAAAACCGACACATAATGAAGACGGTGAAAATATCGAGGAAGTAGATAAGAAAGATGTTCAGGTGTTCCAAGCTCCACTAGTAGCCGCATTTACAGTTCATCAGGATGCACAAGGCGTACCAAAAAAAGTTATACCTATTTACCAACAATCAAATAATCAAGAAATATTAAAACCGTTACCAACTCTAAGTACACCAACAAACGGCATAATTCCTAGTTTATTGACACCACAATTTTCCCCTGTTAATGTACCAAATTCACCAAATTCACCATCAAGAGAATTTATTAATCAGCAACTAACTCTGCAGAGGCAATTGGAAGAAAAACAACGGATATTAGAACAACAACTTCATCTACTGCAAATACAACAAAGGCAACAGGAAGATCTTCTAAGAAAGCAGCAGTTGCTCTTGCAACAAAAAGAAGCTCAAAGGTTGCAACAAGCTCTTTTTGAAGAACAGCTTAAGCGAAAAACGTTTGTAGGAGAGCAAGAACAACTCCCAAGCAATCAAATACAGAGTACCTTCAACACTCATAAAAATATCGTACAAAATTCTATTTTAAATCAAAATACTTTAAGACCACAAAATTCTCAAATTATAATTCAACCAAGTGTTGTTTTGGAACAAGCGAGTACAGTGCAGCCACAACAGCAACTGCCAAATAGAGAGGCAGTAGATTTTCTATTACATTTAAGGAACCAGCAGCCTAATCAATTTCCCTTACAAGAAAATCATCTGCCGCAAGGTATAGGCAATTTTTTGCAGTCTAACACAGCGCAAAATTTGAATCAAATTCCTAATTTTCAAATCACAAATCAAATAAGACCTGATGAACAGCTAGGATTAAAACAAGGAAACCGTGTGTTTCGTCACGAGAGTGGTGTTGGAAATGTAGGAATTAACAACCAAAATTATAATAGATTCAACACATTTGAATTACCCTTTTCCAATCGAGTTGTACCATCAAATAGATTCAACCAATTCAGTCGTGATGCGGAATTAAAACAGCTATTAGCTAAAACAAACATTAACGCGAGAGCTCAAGAAGATCTTAACATTGTATCTAAAGTATTATCTTTAAATCATGGTATTTCGGTAAATAATGTTTCGAATAGACTCGGATTTGATAATCGTAGACATGTCAGAAAGTCTGTCTAAAAACATTTGTGTAAAATTAATTAGGAATACATATCACACATATGGTTGAGTTCTACCAAACACAGTTAACCTTTTCATAGGCTTTACCTTACCCATTCAATTATATTTTATAAGCCAAACCACATAACTACGTCAAATTATTCATATGTTTTTATAGTAAATGTAAAAACAATAATTTTATAATAATAAATTTCTTTGAATTGTATAAGAACTAGTTATGGGTTTAAGTAGCAAAGGAAATGACAAAAATTGTTAATTTAAGAGCTTGTTCACGTATTGTATAATATTTATTTCATACAAATATTTTGCCATAAGTAGTTAAATAATTTAATTGTAAGATAAATGATATAATAGATCTAGTTGAATTCTAATGGCGAATATAATATATACACTTATTAATTAGTACTAGAATCTAGAGTATGATAGGTGTTGTGCATACAATTACAAATGTACAAATTTATTTTCATATAATATAAAAAAAATAATAAAAATTAGTCTGTTAAGACTGAAGTAACTGAGAAATAAAAACGAACCAACAATGGTGACTATTTTTATGATTCTAAAATAATATTTGAAGGAGGCTGGAACACTCAAAAGCCACAAATAACTAGAGATAAATTAAAATTATGCAATAGGTACAAATGAAATGAATGAGATATTGAAATGATCGCACTAATATTGCCCTATGTATAAACAATAATTATAAGTGTTTAATTAATATTCTTATATATTTAACACTTTTTTACTTCAATATATGCATTGATAGCAAACATTGTAAATATATATTCCTTATTATAGTCTGAATTTCATTTGTCTATATTTCAATTAATTTCTTGGAATCACCACTGGGGTTTCCTTATGGCATTTAATGATAAGGATTACGGTTTGTTGATAACTACTGTCGCAAATACCGCCCGCCTGTTTCAAATTAAATATGATCATTCCTTCCAATGGGAATCGATCCTACAACCAATTGAGGTTACAGTCAAAAAGAGTCCCACGTCGCAACAATTCCTTTTAATATTTAGTAAACAATATATAATTATAAACAATATATAATTATAAACATTATGTTTAAATGATTTAATATTTATAGATTGTACAAAACTTCAATAAATTTATAAATAAAATTAATAAGCCTAAAAAACATTAATGATACTTCTGAAGAAAAAAAAAATAAATCAGGAAAATGGCAGAAAAATGATTTATTAAATCAGAGATAATCTTTGAAAATAATACAATACATACATAAAAAAAAATAACTACTTCTGAAATAATCCCCAAAAATATTTAAAAAACAATGAGATAAAATAAAGAAAATCATATTTTTATGTACCTATTTTTTATCGTCAAAGATGTATTAATTATATGAGATATTGGATTAATACGATATTATAGCTTAGAATAATAATAGTTAAATAATATTGAAACGTATTTTACGTTATATCGATGTGCAAATGGGAAAAAATTATCTATATATACATGTCGATATTTTTATTTGTGTATATCGATATTTTAATCATTGAAACAAAATGCCAACAAATTGAGAAACATGTTACTTGGCAACATGCAGCATTTAATATTTGAAACAAATTTTCGAACGACGACGATATTGTACAACCACCGCAAATCATAGACAATTCACACTAGATAGATAGCTTTAGAACTTGTGTCAAATATCTGTGATCTATGTCATTCTATTTTACGTCATAATCAATTTTGTGGTCAACTGTCGTATGTAATATGTAAAGCTAAGTTTAAAGTTAGTGTTCAAGTAAATCTTTTGCATCAATTACTAAATAATTAATTATATAATTAAATTCAATTACTTGTAGTCTCTTTATTCTGGAGTTATAAGTAATGAAGTTTAACAAATTATGTACATAATACACTAAAGTTTAACGCAAATAGCAACTATGGTTGTTCTCGATACCATGGAAGGCATTGGTAATTTAGAAGAACAAGCTTTGAAAAGAAAAGAAAAGCTTAAAAATCTTAAACGAAAAGCAACAAATAGTGACAGTACCCCAGAAAGCACAACAAAATCAGATCCTGTGGTACTACCAAAGTACGATATTTTTTATTTATACTTAAAAATATTGTGTGCTTAAGAAAGTATATTTGACTTTAAAAAATTTCAGACCTAAATTCAGAAGTTACAAACCTCAAGATGAAACTTTACAGAAGGAAAAATTACAGGATGCAGAGCCATCACTAGTTGATGAAGAAGTGAAAGATCTGGTTGAAGCTGGCAAAGAAAAGGTGATTGACATATGTGTATATTTTTTAGAAGTGTAATAGCTGAAGACATTAATTTGTGTATCCTTAAATAATATTTTTACAGTGTTAAAACAATGTAAAACACAAACTCGATTTAATTTTAACTAACTGATGAAACATTGCCATGTCGGAAGATATAATAACTGGCAAAAGATATTTATATATGCTACAAACATATTTATGTATTATATTGTATAAAACTACTTATATATTTTTTAACTTTGTTAAGTCATATGACTGCTTTAATTCTTAAAACATTGATAAAACAATGTAAAAGTAACTCTCTATCTCATGATGGATATAATTAATATTGTATAATACGATAATTTTAATGCGAAATAATATTAATTTACAGTTATAGACAACCACAATGTTTTAAACTTTCTCAGAAACCTCATACCTATATCACATAGTTAATAGTCTATTTTGTAATTCAAGTTTATGTCTTTTACTTAAAGAAAACAAATAATGTCAGAGAAATCAATGATTAGTAAAAAGCAGTGTAAAATTTAATGCTAGATATATCTGAAAACCATGTACCTGAAAAATATAATTACATTATGTACTTAATATAATATTTCAGGTAGTCTTACAAGATTTAGACATATCCAGTTTAGCTCCTCGAAAACCTGATTGGGATTTAAAAAGGGATGTTGCTAAAAAATTAGAAAAATTAGAAAGAAGAACTCAAAAAGCAATTGCTGAATTAATCTGGGAACGACTTAAAGAAGGTAATGAAGAAAATTTAAGTGCCATGGTGTCTTTGAATGACAATAGACAAATAGACGAAGAATAATTTCTTATTTTTCAGATTTAGATATAAAGCAGTTAATTTTAATGATAATAAAACTTTACCCACATCAAGTTGAATTTCTTCTATTAAGACTTTGTAACATCATATTCATTATCCTAGATAAATTCAAAAGTGATTTATAAAAAAAGTTTATTTTCAAACAATTTTAACTTATGTTTCTAAGTAATGATTGGATAAGGCTGGAACCTTGTCAGGAAGAAATAAATAATACAAATAGTAACTTTATTCTTCTACTTTATTTGCAAGTAACTATTTTATCACAGATCTAATTAACAATTCTAAAATATAGATAATAAAATTAACCATAAGTGGCATATGCATACATACAGAGTAGAAGTGACAATCTATATAACTAATGACTAAGATAATAAATTTTACTAAAAATACATATTTAAGTATTTTTTAAATGCATGCACAAGCCTTTTTACTATTTTTTTAATTTATCCTTACAACTTTCTCATTTTATATAATATGTCAGGCAGAATATAATATTTATTCTCTGTATTGGGTGATGGTACCCAATCTCCCAATCTATCTCAAATCTAACAAAACAGAAACTCTTATATTAAAATTAGTCTGCTGAGGATTTGAATCCACAAACAGTGAAACACCAACATAACGATGTCAGAATTAACCTTAAAATTATTATTACTTCACGCTTAACCTTAGTTTATAGAGAGCTTATTTTTATTAATACTTTATATATTGATAGGCAAGTTGAAACTGTCAGGCAGATTTAAATTTATAAAACACCTTTTTAAAATTATGAATTTCGACAAATTACGAGTCTATTTTTGTTACTTAATTTAACTTTATATGCATTAATGTTACAAAAATACAAATAAATAGTAAATTGCTAATTTTATTGCCACTGGCACCATTGCGGCCTTTCTTCCTTCGATTAGAGCCTGTCGTTTCCTGCTCTGGCTCGTCGATTTCATTATAACTATAGTAATTATTATCTACATTGTAAAATACTACACGATCGCCAATTGGTTGAATGGGCCTGAAGTTATGTCGGATTTTCCCTGTTGCAGATCGCAGTTCTCTAAACGATTCTATCTGTAAAAATTATAAACTTGTGAGAGAGAATGAACATATTTTACATAAGGTCGTATGAAATTAATAAGTAAAAATAAATTCATGATTAATAAATGACATATCTGGCTTTAATAACAGAGAAGGTCAGGGTTTATAAACAGTATCATACTAAACTACGATGAATTTACCAAAAACTGAAATCGCACAATACCATCGCACACAGCATTATTTTAACTATGTGATGTCTTTTTTTTACAATTTCACGCTTTTTCCCACAGCAGGGACCTAGGATCAAGTCATATCGCATTCGCGGCGTTGCATATTCAGTAGCAGAATTCAACGCCATGGTTTGTATCACAGCAATGGAGACGTGAATATAATTTAAATACAATAAATAAGCAATCGCATTTTAAGTCTGACGCTGTCCGATTGCGCCGCGGATCGATTTTTATAAAGAAATATTAATGAGGTTCTTCTTTCCCCTTTATATTTGATTAAATTCACAAAGCACATGTCATGGCAAAGACCATAAACCGATTTTTTGCAGTTCCAAAAGCACAGTCGCCACAATCAACGTTTTATCGCTGAGATTGGTCTCTTATGTGGTACCTTAATTTCATATGAGGTTATATTTTGTAGCGTGAATGACTATCACTTATACACTGTATACTTTGTTCAATTTTTTTAAAGAGTTTAGAATAGCTATATTCATAAAAGACGTATATATTTATATTTAAATTAAGGTAATTTCTTATGTTCTATAGATTGTACACATTACTTTTAAAAATAATTGTATTAATATTTATTTCTTATGAATGTATAAAGTGCTATGGAAGAGCGGGGCCTCCTGACACAAGTACTAGTATTATACTAGTAACTTACTAGGCTAGTCTCCTTGCTTCGCATACAGCTAAAGAAAATTGTGAAACTGAAATAAATATATATATTTTTTTTTTATTTTTATACAAGTATTACAGACACTTTGTATTACGTATTCCACTATTGTCTATAAATAGAGTACATCAATTTAGTCCATATTTGTCATTTGTTTGTTATTTCTATCAAAATAAATGTAACCTCGTATAGTTTCTCTAACCTCGAATAATTTCATAACAAAATTATTTCAGAGGTATCTGTAGCAATCCATAAACCAAAATTAAAGTTTAAAATCTTAGGTAAAAAAACAAAGAGCATTATCTTTTGCTTAACGTTTCAACAATTTGCTTAATAAATGCTGATTTTAACCGACTTCAAAAAAAGGATAAAGTTCTGAATTGGACTGTATTTATTCTTTTTTATGTGTGTTACTTTTTACTGAGTGTACCAACTTTAATGATTCTATTTTTATAAGATAGCTACTGCAACTGATTTGGTCTTTTTTAATTGAGTTAAGTTCAGGCTAGTACGTTTTAAGCTATTTGAAGTCGTTTTTTTTTTTTTTTAAAATTTTAATTATTATATTAAATAAAATGTGGAGTATAAGCGCTTGACGGATGGCACCATGATGATATCTACATTATTTATTTAAACTTGGTGTTTATAAGGCCAACATTAGACCATTTCAATTAATTAATAATTTTGAAAACATAATATTTCAAAAGAAATATTTGTAACAAAATTTCTATACTTAACAAAGTATATTATCACGCTACAGACACTTGGACGGTATCCTTTTTTCCTTGTATTATTTGTTTTGTTTTCTTAACATATAATTTATATAAATGTTGACTAAGAACTAAGGCTAGACTTTTTAATGTTTAATCGAATTTATTTTTTATGATTATTACAATTAAATTATTATAAACCAAAGTTAAAGGTAAAATATAAATCTACGTTTAAGAGTGCCAGGGATGGCAGAGAGGGCAAACAAATATTTGTGGTTGTAGATAAATCGTCAGTATACGTAAAAAAGGCCTGTCGTGACGCAAAGGTACAAGCGTGCGACTGTAAGCAGGACAGGTTGTGGTTTCGATTCCTACGCTAAAAAATGAAAATATTAAATAAAATTTAGTATTATCATTTCTTTGTTCTGGTGACAAGACAAAGCGCGACGTTGAGTTCCGCCACTCAGCACGCAATTCGTCGAAAAGTATGAAACGGAAATGTTAAAAGAGAACTGAGTGTGTTAACACTAGGTTTTCTGGTTCCATCTGCCTACCCTGCCATGTGCAGGATACAGCGTGAAGCTAAAAAAACAAAAATACCGGTACAGCGATGGAATTTAATACAGATATGTCAGTACCTGGTCATGAGTCAATCTTATTGGCTGCTCAAAGTCTAGCCATATGACTACTTCAGAACACGGCGGAGTAGTTAACGACCCTTTATAAGTGAAATATCTCCGCAAGTCTAAAGGCAGAATGTTTAAGAAGGAAAATGGCTGGCTCATCACAACACTAGTATGCGGCTCCGTCACATTTGACAAGGCAGACGTTATATCATCGTAGGCTGGATGTTGGTGCCGGTCAAGCTGCAAATAAGATGCCTTAGTAATTATATTAATAACAGAATCACAATTAGTACGTATGTTAATATTTATATTTAGTCCATAACTTTGAAAAAGTTTGACTTTCTTTGATTGATTATAATTTTTTTAGTAGTTTCAACCGGATACTGTGTTTCTAAATTCCGCCCATATGCAAATTGACAAGTTGATAGTGAAAAAAATGATTTGAGATACACTGCCGTACCCAGTGACTTGTTTATTTAAAAGTAATCGAACTAGTGAAATTACTTAATATATCTGGATTTCAGGATATCTTATTATTACCTATTTTATATTAGGCGTAAATATAAGATTAGTCGCATATTATCATGTGGTTAGAAAGTTCAATCCTTCTAATATACAATATTAATGGGAAAGTTTATGAGAATGGATGTTTTTTACTCTTTCACGCAAAAGCAACTACATGGAAAGAGATGGAACTTTATAATAATATAGTATACAATATAATACAATTTATAAATATTTTTTATTATTTGTTGTAAACGTATTCTAATTTTTGTCTACTACAAATATCAGATAGATCGTACGTTTCTGTCGTCCAATGCACATAGAATTTAAATTTTAATTGTGAAAAATGACACATGAAGATACACGATATAGGTATGTCAACAATTTTTAAGAATATGGTCGACTAATTAAAAATAACATTGTTGTCTTAAAAAATATAGATACATGAATATTACTATTAATAGTAAAATAATTAGGTAATACCTACTTGAATGGTAACTGAATAAATTATTTACCTCATAAAAGAAAGCGAGAACCGTTAGTCCATCCGAATACTTCATAGCAGATTTTGCAGTTTTGTATTGTTCCTTATAAAACACCATGTGTAATTCCATGGGAAAACTGTTAAACAAATAAATAAAGGTTTTAATCAACTTTTGAAATTTTCTTTTAACATTATAAGTTGTGTTCAAATAAGGTAGGTACATATAAGTAATTGGAGTAGATAGCGATATGTGTATAGTAGCAATAATAAGAATGTTTTGGCTCTCTTGGATATAATATATTATTTTTAGATTAAGCGCACCTTCTATGATTTATTTTATCTTCAGAGCCAAATGTATCATTATCTCCCCAATGAAAGTGCATTTGGCTAAAAACATATGTGCCATCGAGAGGACCACCGCTGACACGAGGATGTGGTTCATTTTCAACCTCAATTAAAACTGAAATTAAAATGATATTAAACTTTCATATATTGTAGAATACTTTCTATAAGAAAATTGTCATGCAAATATATACGAATTCGAAATCGTTTTTCAAAAGTCATTTCTATTAACAGTACCTCATTTATTTTTACTAGACTTTTGAGTTAGTTTCATGCCATAAACCTTAAATAAGACTACGCTAGTTTTTCTTTCCGTAGGTTATAAATGGCAAAATAAAATATTTAACAATAGATTTTTTTGAAAAATCAAACCATTAGTGGTAATTTTCTAAAATGTTATTCAAAAATTTCATGTAAAATTTCATGTGCAATGTTCATTTCAGTATTAAGGTTACACAAACATTTAAAAGTAAACAATTTACCTGTATGACCATTGTTCGAGACGTGAACGTCATCTATTGGGTCATCAAAGCCAATGAAAACTATATCTGGTAATGCGACTTTCTTTACACGTAGTATATTTATATTAATAGGGCTTTGATGCTTGCCTCTGCATTCTCGAAACTTTTCGCCCCAATAATTAGGACCTATAAAACATTTTTTTTTAAAGAAATAATTTGTTAAAATAGAAAAATTTAAGCGTTTTATTTATTTTTTTAAATAAATATATTTTTACCAATTACTCCATCGTATCCATAATCTTCGCCATATGCAAGTTCAGTTGCTGGAAATAAAAACAGTGTAAGTGCAAAAAAGAATTGAAGTGGTATGTAGTACTTAGGTATATTAACTTCTATGGTGTTATAAGTATATTTTAAATGAAACCGGATAAATTTAATATATAAATATATAAATTACTTAATAGTATTTAAGATATTTTTAATGTTTTGAATTAGGTATCCTATTATGCTTTCCTTCACTTAACTAACTATCTTTTGTAGTACATAAGAATAACATCTTATAACTGTAATAACTACAAAGTGTGTCGTATTGATTATCGCCCGCCTCACAAGCGTCGGTTGTGTTTTTAGTTAAACTTTGAAAAATAAATAAAAAATAAGATAAGAAACAGAAACACATCATGATGAATAATTGTATATGTGTGGTGTGAAAAGGCATTTAAGAATGTATGTTTTTTTTATGCTTATGAGCAAACAATCAAATTTTGTTTAAATTTAGTTAGATGGCCATTCTTCCATTTAATCAAAATTTAATTTTAAAAACCAATTAGTTAACTTGGTTTCACATTGGTGAAAAGTGATAAAGTATGTCCTTAATGATGATGTTTAAACCTTTTTTCTAGTAAAGCCAACGTGTTGCAAGACAAGCAATTTATTGCAATGGAAAGACTTTTTCACTATATTTACGTGTATAATAAGTTTAACTAGTATCGTGTACAAGTAAGGATGTTTCTGCATATGAAACGATTTCGCTATTTGGTATTTTGATCAGAGTTCATTAACCTAAACTAAGAAGAGAGCCTATAACACTACCTTGAACTAGTCAAAACGTAAAAACACCGTGTCAAAAGCTCTAATGCTTAAGAAAAGAGTACCTTTCTTTTCATATCATTGTTTAGTTTTTTGTTTATCATTATCCACCAAATTCATAACCGTATCCTCTGTAGATCTGTCGACTGTAAAGCCGTATTGGATAGAAGCAAGCAAGCTATGTTTATGCAAAAAACAGATCAGACTTTTATCCTTAAGTTTTTGAAGAATTTTGGAACGTGCACTCAAACAGAGATGTGTCTATGTTGCCCACGACATCTCTGCAACCTTTCTTATAGATTAGGTGAGAACCCTTTTTAAAAAAATAGGGTATATTCTCCGAGACGTATATAGATTACGAACTCATGTTATTGATAGAAAAAGAAGATCTACCGCAGTTTTAAAAATAGAGGATTCTATTAATATACCTTTCTACCCACACACACACACACACACACACACACAACACAATAGCTAGTAATCCTACAAATTATACATTTGATTTCTGAGTTATCAGTTTCTTTTATAACCATTGAATTTGGCGATCTCTGCCAAGCCATGTATGGCTGATATTGTTGAAGAATTTCCTCAGAAGAAACAGCAATGCTATGCCCTGTGCTAGCAATGTAGTTATTAACATTGTTCACTGCCTCAATTGAATTGTTTGCTAATTTTAAAAGATTGCTTGATTCTTTGATGTTTTCTTTAGTAATAACATTCTAAGTTCTTGTAATATTTTTGTTAACCTTAGAATTCGATCTTTTCAAATTTGCTTTTTTTTACATTCATACAAATTATTATTGACTTTTTATAACGTAAAGAACTGATTTTAGAAACAAGGTTATTGGGTTTTTTTTAGTTTTTTATACATCTTATACATCGACATAACCCAGGGGAGGTCCAAGTTAATATTCGCTTCCTACAAAATGACGATATATTCCGTTTGTAATTGAGTAAAGATGAAGATATTATTGTTACTTATTTATCCACTGCAACCTCTGGATCGGAGTTACTCAAAATATTCGTCTGACTTTTTAAGAACATTCAAAACAGCTGACTTATATAGAATAGGATGTCGATTGAATACAAGAAGAATTTCGAGTTACAGAAATTAGACATAGAGAGATTATAACAAACTATCCATTTTATATAGACAAGCAAAATAAAATAGTGAATAATAAATTTAAGTAAGGTACCAAATGAAAAAATCGCGGATTGTTTGGTGCCTCATAAACAACAAGCATGTTTTTGTTTTGTATATAAATTGCTTTATTTTTATCACTGCAACAGAGCTCAGCTTAGTTATGAGATTTTAGATTACAGTGGTAAAATGAAGAACTGATGACGGTAATTTGTCAAATTATGAGGTAATTCAGTGGAACTGGACGCGCTTGTAATCGCTTTAGTTGAGTAAATGTATAAAATTTCAATGGCTTAACATCTTGAATTATAACTGAACAAATACTACTAAAGAAGTAATTTATATCATTTTCAACACAGTAGTTTGTGCCATCACTTTTCAAAGTTAATGATTGAATTCAAAACGCCGTGACAGTTCTCTTTTGTGTTAGAATCGTGTACCCAGTGCCGGGAAATATATATTATCATATAAAATAGACTAGTAGGTACTTTGTAATTACCAGTATGTATCTATAACGCGTAAAATAAAAATGTTATGTTGCTTGCAAAATATCCAAACACTATTTTATATAGATAATTGATTTCTATAATGTCGATACATTTATGATTGTTTATATTGTCTGTTCATTCAGTGGTTAGTAAGACAGGTAGGAAGGAAGCTCGAAAAAAGATTTAGAGATATTAGTATATGTAATTGTGATCGGTACGTATATTTTTGTTTTTTTTTTATTTACTCTTATTTATTAATATTGAATTGTATTTTACATATATCTCAATTTATTTATTTCTATAGGTAGATTTGGATTGGGTAGCGATGTGTTCTTATACCTTAATGGTTTTGGTTTTGAAAAAGTGATTTTATATAAAATCTATATTTCAATATTAAAATTACTTACTTACTTAACTTTACGCTTTATCCCTAGCGGGGTAGACTAATTCTAGAAAAATCATTCCTAGCAAGCTTGATATAAGCAATATTTAGTATTATCACTAAATAAAATATGTTTCCATTATAACGGAACGTGAACACATGTGATAGCGTGTTAGGGAAAAATTTTTACTTTACATGCATTCCAAAAACGCACTTAATCTTATACTCGCCTTGTAAATTGCAAAATTTAACCTTGTGTAGTTGGCGTCTCAAGGTGGTCATTTTTTATTGTAAGTTTTTCTTTAGATCCGGAGATGATAGAGTATATTAACTTTAACGCCAATATGGAATATTTTAAATCAAGCTTAAAAAATTAAGTGGATCAATGTTGTTACATCGAAAAAATTATGAATATTGAAAAGTTATAATGAAGTGTATCTAAAAGTTATAATCAACCGTACTGTCAAGACAGTAAGAATTATTTTAGCAATTCACGGTTATTGAATTTAAGTTTCACTAAGCCTAAACGAGTGAATCGATGTTAGGAAATTGTGCCATAACACCTTTCTGAAGCATGACAAGTTCATTGATAACATAATTTATTTCAATCTTCTCTAAATGATCCAGAGCGAATAAGAGTTTTTGAAGTAAATTGTATACTAGAAATTGTAATTAACAAATAATATTTAGAATAATAAAATTAAATTGCAAACTATTGAAAAATAATATTTTTGCCTTTCTAATTTAGAATTTTATCTTCTGTCGTATAATTATACAAAAGATTTTGTTTACGCGAACATCAAGTACGAACATCAAAGTATTCAAGAATAGTAGTTTGACTTCTGTTAGACCTTACATAATACATACATTTTATATTTTTTATTTATCATACTTTCAATTATCTATTTATAAAATACAATAGTGATCATTTAAAATTGGATACACTTTCAAGGGCCCTAAAATAATTGTGCGTAATGACATAGACCTTAATTCGAAAGTAAGGTTCATTTTAAACAATCTTAGAATCGCACAATAGCAATTGTGGCTCTATTTAGTGTGAACATGCTTAACCATGACCAAACTCAAGACTGGTACATTACACTGTAGATATGAATGAACACAATCATTTTAACGCCTAACTTCGTACAAGGTTTTCACATTGTTTTAACTGCCGGTTTACACGAAAATATGAAGTTTGAACTGAAACTGATGACTGAGACTCAAATAAAGAAAAGACTATTCATGATATGACCTAATGAGTCGATAGATAAACGTGAATCCAATTCATTCATCGAAACATAAGTGTTAGGTAGATAGGTACATACATATTCAAATATAATATATCTAGATTCTAGAAGTTATATAAATAGTTCCAATTATAACGTATAGGTAATTGTCGTAATCGGTGACAATTTGCTGTTCCTGTTCGATCGGTTTTAATAAATTAATAATGTATAATAGCTACCTACAATCATGGCAAATGTCACTTTGAATAAGTGACAGTACTTGCCTATCATACAGTCAATAATAAACACCATGTCTACATTTTTATTATTGACACCATATAACGTATAGCCATTGTCCATTCTTCATAAATTGTAAAACATGTAATAGGTAAATAAAGGTCGTTGTAAAATAACTTATTAATTTCTTGTTAATATAAAAATAACCTTTGCAATGGCATATTTTTAACATAAGTAGGACATATCACATTCTATATAAATATTATATCCCACATATCCTTACTCTACTTACTATACTTACTAGGTATTACTACGAATTACTACTAATAACTATATTTTATTATTTGTATCATTTACACTATTTATTTAATATATCAAATAAAAAATATGATTAAGGAACATAATCATTTTATGATTAATAAACTGGCATAATCTAAAAAATCCAGACTAATTTCTGAAAATGGAGTCAATAACTAATGAACAACAACATTCAATTTCAATAGTTCAAATGACTGCCTCTAAATGAATATAATTATTTAGTGATAATTTAGTTTCGCAGCGCTGTAAAACTCCGATGATTAAATAAAAAAGAGAAGTTGATCATATAAAAAAGGAAAAAAAGGATGTTTGAACATTAGTTATATATTTATAAAAAAAAATATTATTACTCTTTAAATTAAAAAAAATAAATTACCTCCCTTATAGAAGTTGCTCAGCATAATGGATATTTTCCGCTTAAAAATTAGACATCTGAAACTAACTATCTAAGCATACTATAAAATGTATGGATAGATTCCATATATTTTATATAATAGTTTACATGAAAAGGGTCTGATATCATTTTTCTAACATTACCTAAAAAGTTGTAAGAACCAAATTATATTTTTAACAGATTTTTGTTAAAACTTTACAATTTTTTGTTGTTTGACTAAGATGATTGTAACGTAGACAATATATAGTGCAGTAGCATACACAATAATAAATCTCGCTGGTTCTGACGGAGTACATGCTTCGAGTACTTATGTAGATAAAATCGTAATAATACTGGGTATAAATAAAATAACTCTAATATGAATGTTTGTACAGGCCGGATGTATAACGTCATAGACTTTTAATACCTACTTTATAAATGGTTTTCTTTGTAATATGCAACAATCTTTAAAAAATATGTTAATTCTAAATTTAAAAAAACAATTCCAAATTTATATACCTTAAGAAGAATTCAATATATTCCGTTAATGAATCTTTCTCTTTAATGAATTCCTTTAATCAATTCATGTAGATATTAGTATGATGTTAAATTATTGGTCAAAAAATGCACTATTTTTCAAATAAACTTACGTTTTATCTTTTAAATTTTACAGATGTTTATTTTGCTGTGCATTATGATTATGGGGGTTAAAAGGTATTCTTCTATTTACTAATTTAAAAAATGAAATTTATGATGACACAAATTTAATTTTATTATTTATAAAATTAGGTATGTATGTGCGTAATAATCTGTACAATGTCGCTTTTCTCATGTATGCACACACATAGCATTTTACATGTACAATGTGCTAAGTGTCCGTAAACCGTAGAATTAAAAACAGATAAGATCTTAATTCATGAAGCGGCTTTTACAGAATCTGACTCTTTCATACTGTTTTTTACATTATTAAAGTAAGTACATGTTTTTTACATTCTTTGTTTTAATTTATGATGAAATGAAAATATTTTTTAATTATTATCGAAAGTTATTAAAAAGCAGTGGGACAAAGTCGGACTTCAAACGCGATTGACTGTAAGTTCCATTCCCACTCGAAGGAATTATTATGATTACCTTGTTAAGTGGGATAAAGTATAAGGCCGCAAAAAAGTAATTAAAATATGCATAGAATATATTTATTAAATTTATTTTAGAAATATTTCATGCTCTATAGTCATTCTTCTTAATTGCTTTACTTGAATGCTTATAAGACTATTCGCATAATTATACTCATTATGTATAGTACGAGGTAAAAAAATATTCATAAGACGGCAAAAACGTGTCTAATTTATTACTATATACATATTTATCTTGCAAAGTCATGTCTAAATTAAATTAAGAAATCTTTACATTATAAAGTACATGAATAATGTGTTTTTCTTAATATATATGTGACTAATACTTTATCAAAATATAAAGTAGTCTTTTGTTTTGCACGTTTCACTAACAATAAACTGCACATGTGACAGTTCTAAATCTATGAAACGTCTATTGATCGTCATCGGGTGTGAACATGATCAACAGGCACGGCTGCAATTATTTTTAGTACTTTTAGTATGTACATTATTACCTATGTAGAAACTTTGTGCTACTTTGCCGTTCTTGGAAAACAATAAGTAAACAATAAACCATCGACAGTGATTAATAATGAACTAAAGAGAAACGAACAATTAAACTAGGTACCAACTTAAATTTTGAAAATACATATATATTTAATATTAAATTTAAAAACTTATAAGTAATTCATAACAGATTGTTGTCATATTTTACTTATATTAAAATATGATAACAATCTATTATGAATTGTCAGTTTTATATATTGATTTACGTAAATGTAAATCACTATTATTGGTGTTATTTGCCTGCTTAGGATAATAAAATATTTAGAAACAACAGAAATTTAGAAGATGTAGGAATCAAAACTGCGCTGCTAAAGAAAAAGATGTTGCAACAGGCGCGTAAAAATCCCGAGATTCTTTTTCAATAAGAAGACAGGCGCGTAAAAATCACGAGATTCTTTTTCAATAAGAAGACAGGCGCGAAAAATCCCGAGATTCTTTTTCAATAAGAAGCTTGTATAAATAAATATAATTGGCAAAAGAGCGTGGGTTCGAATCCTGCTACTCGTCAGTATTCGTATTAAATATTTAACGATATAAGTAATTGTTTAAAGCATATAATTTCGTTATATATAACGAGATTACCGTCTGTTAATTCATTTGCAAATATTGAATAATTTTTATTAAACGCAATAAAACTATACACAATAGTGATTAGATAAATACCTAAGTACTTTATTACAAGTGTTCTTGGTTCTAATCCAAATGCAGTTATACTAGACAAACAAATAGAGTATGAAGCCAAGAATTTATATCAATGATTATTTTAATGTGTATACATTGAAGGTATCTTAACTAATTGCATAAGGTAGTGTACCATATGTAAATAAATATGAAATTCAAATTTCAAGATATTACAGGTTCGCTTTGCTTTTTTATATTAAAACAAAATCTTCCGATTTTTTTCATATTATTTGTGCGTAGGAGGTGTCTCAAATTTGGCATAGTTACAGTTAGAAGTGGAAGTACACAAAGCCAATATGTTTCATAATAATGCATGAAAAATATAATAAATCAATAAAATAAATATTAATATGTGTTTGATATACTCTTAGACTTAAATGTCCATGTTGCTAATGGGACGTGAATTTTAGCCATCAACGCGTTAACTAAAATAAATAATTATTTTTACATGAATTGTTATAAGTATATTAACACTTTTTCCTTTGGTATAAACAATCATTTGTTATATCGTAGATCTTACTTTCCATACATTTGGAGACATGATGTAGACTGTAGAACTTATCTATTCCGTATATTTAACCAAATCAAAACAATATCCATGCCTTAAATATAATGAGACGTTATAGTGCCACCACCGCCATCGGAAGTAGTCTATAGTAGGTCTTTTTCATAAAGCTAAAACTTTTAACAGTCATTTTATTTCTTGCCTTACTGTGTATTCACGTCATCATGGTTTATTTGGAACATGCCTAACAGAATGCAATGTATATAGGTTCAAATCTCACTGATGGTTTATTTATAACTAATTCCTTCCCGCAATACTATTTCCATACCATTTCCATTTATCATCTCTTGTCAAAAAAGTCATAAATAGATAGACATAGGTGTCTCTTTGGTCTCATTAAATATAGTTAGGAGGATGACTTACCAATTTGTCACCTGCGGTAACATCAAAGAATATCACAAAATTATCACAATATTGTACATTGCACCTTCTTCTTAATTCGTTTCAAAGCTCAGGTAGTTATGGCACATCGAGCGGATGAATAATGAAAGAATGGTGAGAAAGGTATATTACGAAGCAAAGGTGAGCGGCAAGAGAGGTACAAAAGGGAGACCTTGGTTGACCTTCGAGAACACAGAATTAATGGCACTGAGGAAGTGCACCTAAAAAACATGAGGAACCTCTGGAGAGCATCAATGAAGAGGAGGATTGTGGACGAGGCGAAAAAAAAATGCAGGGACATTTGGGACATTTAGCGTTCCAATTATTTAACTACCCCGCTTAAGCGTGAAGATAAAAAAATGTACAAGGAGACATAATGCTTAACAATTCGGACCAAAATGTAAATTCAAAATTCATATTAGTTTTAACGGAATATCTCTTGAAATATACATAAATGAGCAAATTAAAGTGGAAATTACATTTGTATGGAAAATAAGCGGCCAACATTCTCTGTTGCTCAGTATAACTTGCACCCAAAGACTATATGAAGTTTCTTTATGTTTAAAACATAGTTTCTTAATTATTTTACAGACTTTAAAGAAAAAGAGCCCTAAGGAATAATCGAGTCTGACAAATCTTAAAAATTAAGGTCTTTTCTAGTAAATTACTTAAATTAATAATTGATAAAAGAATTATGTTGAAAAAAATTTAAAGTTAAATAAAACTAATAAGTATATTATGGTTGCTTATTTCAAACGTCTGTCAATTTCACAAGATATCCTTTTGAGGCTAAGACGCTCGTTAGTTTAAACCTATTTCTTTAACAAGCTAAATCTCTCAACTGATTCAAGTGAAAGTTGAGTGGTTTAGTTCCTGCCTCTGATAAACAGACGTATTGTTACGACAGCTACCATTTAAATATCTAGATACTTGCTTCATTTGCAAAGCAAAAAGTGCTCACAAAAATAATCATGATTATAATATTGTTATTCTAAACTACACAAATAGGCTAAAAAAAGTTAATATTGAGTAATAATTTATTTTTGACTCTTTAAAAACTATAATACAGTGAGCGTGTTAAAAATATTACCTATATGACGTATTTAGATATATATGGGGATATTTCCTTGTTCTATGTAAAACTCCACACAATAAATATGTGGTATTTGTTGAGAATTAGCCGTGAATCATTTTATTCCTAAAAAAATATATATTTTTAATATCTTTTGTTACATGCCTATATACAAGGCGTCACAACAATTTTGTTATATTGAAATATTTAAAAAGAATACATTACGTTTATAAAATAATTTTGTCAAATAATAAGAAAATTTAAATTTTTATACTGCCTATCAACATTAACGCACTTTTTTCATGAAGTAACGCAGTTTAAACCTTGTT
Source organism: Philaethria dido (assembly GCA_033558755.1). Taxonomy (NCBI): domain Eukaryota; kingdom Metazoa; phylum Arthropoda; class Insecta; order Lepidoptera; family Nymphalidae; genus Philaethria; species Philaethria dido. The sequence goes on along the minus strand of JAKGSA010000244.1, from coordinate 388,774 downwards.
ACTTTTTCGCAATAGATTTTTTTATATGCTCTGTGAACCGATTAACTTTTTAACGCCATTCAAATTAGATATCTATTTCTAGAGAGATTGTCAGAAATAAACGAAATACATAATATGTAAATTTTAAATTAGGTAATTTACAACCTTAGTATTTTTATAACTTATAATATTTTATTTTATTAATAAATACGGTTGGTACGCTTTTTTATCCATGTCTCCTTTTTCGGTTTCAAATTTGTAAATAATTCATATTTATTAAGCGGATACGTGAAGATAATAAAAATAATATGTACAGAAGACTCATAGAATTTCCAATGAAAATATACTTTTTATTAGAGTAACTACTCCAATAAAAAATGGTAATAAACATTGAAATATTTTTAAGCGCTACAAAATATGATTATAATTTTAAAATAAAATGTATAATAAATTGTACAATATTAGTTTTATTGCTATTTGTATATAACTATATTTCAAATTTATGACCGATTCAAAATTATCACTACATACAAACAGTACACATAAAAATCATTCGTGTAATATGTACCCATAATTTTTTTAAATATGACATAAGTATTCTGAATATTTATTCAAAATAAAAATATATAATTTAATTTAAAAATTTTAAAACGTACCTTGCAAAAGCACTAGAGCAGTGATTGTTGAAACTATAAAACACATCACGGCACTTTTCAATAATTACAAAATTTTCACATTAATAATTTTTCAAGAAAATGCTCTAATATAATTAAATTAAGAAACAATTTTTGCATTATACATATTGGTCAGTAAAGCGACAGCACTCTACTACGTGACCAAACAACTGTGCGAAGCGAGTCGTTTCCCTGCTTTATAACTGCCCTGCCTTTCATAGGGCGACAGATGTCTTTGAAGTGTAATTTTCCGGAAATAAAAATAATTTTCTAGTTGCGGTAAAAATGATAATAATGTGGGGCAAGCTCTTAAAAATTAAAACTGTAATGCGATCACAGTACAGTTAATATTATAAAGTAAGTATAATAATATATTATTATTGAAATTTCTGTGAAAAATTTTTTATATTTTAACTTTAATGGACATTTCTAAGCTTTAGTATTTTCTTTATAAAAGTTTACACGCTCGCTTTCTATTAGTAGAAACTACTCACCTTTATTGAGAAATAGAAAATAGAAGATGAACAATAAAAATAAGCTAATACATTCAATAAAGTATGTCTATTACATATGTGTAGGGTTGTTAAAATATACGTCTAGGGATTTCCTTTTAATTAATAGAAGTAAAATATATTTTTTCGATTTGTCTGTCTGTTGTTCACCTATCACGTAAAAACTGCTAGACGGTATTGATGTTTTTCTTTTATTATAGGTATATACTTATCATCGGCAACGTATATTAGGCCATAATTAATTTTAAGAATCTGAATACCTAATGTGAAACCCTAGAAGCCTGTCGTATCTACAAGAAATATACTTAAATGTATAATAAAACCTTAGGTTGACCTGACCACAGCATAATAAGCTGTAGGTACTTCCTTGACATAAAAAAATAAAGTCATATGCATCTGATGTGGAATCTGAGCATTCCAGCTAAACCTTAAGAGATACAATAAAACTCCTTAAGAAAAGTTGGTCAGCGTAATCTCATCTCCTGTAAAGCTGTTATGTCTGCTTGGTAGAGCATAAGTTGGTCAATTAGAAGTCTTGCCCCCCCAGTTCTGTTTAGTGTTTGCAGGTTCCATGTACATAAGCGGATATCTTTGTCAGTTTTCTTACCAGGTCGTCGTGTTTTGATCGGTCCGGTATTTTGCATTTTAGTTTTCATAATCAATTTGTTATTCAGATGAGTTGGTGATTAGCCATCTGCACCCTAAGTCTTCTGGTGGGTTCGCCACCTTGGTCTGAAGACATACCCCTTTGATTCAGGTTTGGTCCTTGTACTGTACGGCCGGTTTTAAGCCGCCGGTCACTCGGCTTTCATCCTATACCTTCTGCTACTGCTCCTGAGCAAGGAAGTGGCACTCATTTTGTGGCGCAGCATTGCCCGGGGGGTACGAGCGGGGACGTAGGTATTAGGACTTGCTGATGTCACCCTATTGAAGCCCTGCCACCCAAAGGCGTGGTGAGTGGTATTTCTCGGCATTTGGCCACAGTGATTTCCCCAGCACAAGTAAATCACCCCACCGAGGCCTTACATCAGCGTTAACTGCACACGATGTAACATGCAGTATCGGAAGAACCGACCCCCCCAAACGCAAGGTTGGAAGACCTAAGCTTAGGTGGCTTGATGGAGTAACCAAAGACCTCAAGACCTTAGGCTTCAAAAACTGGAAGAGAGCGGCCTTGAATAGAGAGGAATGGAATAAAGCGTTGAAGGAGGCTAGGGCCCACCGAGGGCTGTACAGCCACTGATGATGATGATGATGATGGTCAGCGTAATCATAATAATTATACTTACCTACATATTACAACATTTACCACGTGGAGACAGTTTCAGCATTATTATTACATTAGCTAAAAATATTTCCAAGAATTTTAAGGATTTATTGTTTTATTTTGATATTGTACATAATTTGCTAAAGATCTATCTCCTAAGAATACCTCACAGTAATCTTTATTATTTATATATTGCGAAATAATAATGAGTTAATACAGTATTATTCCTTATCCAATTAAATACGCTAAATATATTGTGTAATTAATGAAAACCAATATTGTCCTTTACAAAGATATCACAAGTTTAAAATAAGTTTGCCATCTTATAACAGCCGTCGGGTCGAGCCGTAAGTATGTATGCCTCACAGTAGAGAGAGAAGCTGAGAAGCTAAAAAAATTGCTTGCCAGTTCTAGAGACACTAATAAATAAAAGCAGTTTAGTAATTTTAACACAAAAATAATAAAATATTCATAGCAGGCTTTAATTAAAGTTTATTTTCTCGAAGATGACTTTGTTAGTATAAACTAATTGGGGTATCCCGGTCTAGACTTTAGAGTCTAAGTCAGTCATGTATTAATTTAGACTGTTATATTTGATATTAGCGAAGAGGTCTAACACTGCTTGAACTTGACTATTAAGTAACGAATAATATCGCGCAAATCAGGTATTCAATATTCATTGCTAATCACAGGGTAGTCTAGAATGAGGACGTCATGTTCTATTTAATATTATATTGATTTGGTAAGTTATGCCATTATTATACATTGAACTCTTTCTTATTTTTTGTTTTACGGCTCTCCCGAATATAATGGAGTAAGGACATATCGTTCTTTATATTTTTTCTGTGTATTATATTTAATTCATGGGAGCCAGTTAAAACAAAAAATGGAAAATGTCAAAATCGATCTCATTCTAGTGGTTATTGTGACAGTGACAGTGCCCGGGGTTGGTAGTGACAGATTTAAAAAACACCAATGAAAATGATCATCAATAACTTTTATTGTCCACAATAACTTAAACATGGAAATAATGTTTTACATTCTTGAAAGTAACTTTTTGTAGGTCTAATCGGAGTCTGCACAGTTATAATATAGTCATCCAACTAAATACCAATGGTGAGGCGTCCATACAACTCGATTCCCACCGGCTTGCTTAACTTTTCAAAGTACATGAGACCTAAAAAAAAAATCTCGCCAGTAAAATGTGGAGCTCCAAAAAAAAAAGTCAAGCTCTCACAGAGCTAAAAAAATTCTGACATCTTATATACCTAAAAAAAAAGGTCATCGCCAAAATTCGATAGTGAAACTACTAAATACCTTAACATCCTATACCAGTTTCCCTAAATATATCGGCTTCCCTAAAAATTACCGCCTTCCCTAAATATATATACCCGATTATACCTAAAAATACATCGGCTTCTCTTAATTTTACTATTGGAATATAAGCCTACACACATGAGACTAAAATATTCCTCCCCTTCAGGCCTTGCTGTTGTGTTGTTTTAGGTCTGATTGCCTTATCTTTATCTCTGTCTATCTGTAAGCAAAATTAACCCAAATTAATTTATCACAATCGTACCCAAAGCAAGCTTTCGCGAAAATATAACTACAATGGCAATATTAAATAAGCTACATATAAAGTAACCATTTCTATTTAATCACTTAAGATTAAGTAACAATTAAAAAATACATATATTATCTCTATCTATATATCTATATATTTGTACATACATGGCAGAATTCATTAAAGTAAATTAAATAAAATTATTTGTTTTGACTCTTAAAAGCAATGAGGATTTCAGCTGAGAAGCTTCAGAAGAAGCTTTTAAAGAAGTTCAGGCTCTCTTCTCACGTTACACGCAGGCTGATGTAACAGTAAAACACACTTAGCACCATGAGGTTCGGTTTTTTTCCCTGAAACTCCGGTGTTCCTTATAGATTCATTAATATTACGATTGTCATTACCGTATCCTGGCTTGTGAATTGTTGGTCAAATGTTCTCTATACCTTAACTTAAAAAAAAACCTTAACTTGCCGAAATCTAACACAAAAATTTGTTTAACCAAAATGAGACAAAATCTGTTATTTTTTTTTTTATTTTGAAAAATCCTCTTATTGTTTGCTTCGCGACTCTCTCCAAAAAGACTACATGCTAAATTGCAGCTTTCTACGTCCAGTAGTTTCGCTTGTACGTTATCTGTCAATCACTTAGCAACGCAAGTGAATATATATGGTATAGATTATTTTTATTTCACCTCTCTGGCTAAACAAACCACCCAACACGCTATGCATTTAGGGCGGCAAACATTTACGTAGTATCACTTTGGTACTACGTTCTCTCTGTAAGGGAAAAATTGTAAAGCTAAAACAAATGTAAGAAATGTTACAAAAATATGAGCTATAAACAGTCGATAAGAAAATTACGAATTGCACGTACTCGAAGAAACAAACAATTCAAAGAACGTTAAGCTTTACACTTTGTAGCGTTGTATTAGCATAATAATAATCTGTACCGCCGTCCATATTTAAATCTGTCACAGTAATAAAAACTAACTTTATTTTAGAGAGTTCTTCTTAGTTGCCTTTATAAAAATGTTATTATCATAAATATAATACAATAAAAGCAGGCCTTTAGGAAAATAAAAGATTATAGTTTGGACTTCACACATTTATTGTATTTTTGTCTAATAAAAATACTTTATAATAAAACTATCATATTATAAGGATATATACAGCAATTGACAGTCTTGCTGGTTGTACACACCCACCAGAACACAACATTATTTTCCCATGCAATATGTGCATTTTAATATTTCCAAGAACAAAATTCTTTAACCTAATTTTTACAGCCCTAGACATCGTTATTTTAATTTAAAAAAAAGAATTTGCCACAACAAACACCATTCAATGGATATACACGTGTATTGCACTATTGAAGCAAAGATACGTTTAGTATAAATATAAGCAACTCAGTATACGGTTCGACTTCATCCTCACCGTCCACATATCAAGCGTAGTTAAGTACTGTGATTCAATTTAGGCACAACATGTGTTCAATCAGTAATACTCCCTCAACGTCGTTCTCTTTAGATTTTATAAACATTTAAATAATTTACACGTATAAACATCTATTTAAATTCCATAGACCACTACAGAACATACACATCTCGAGTACGAGCAAAAACAAAACAAACTCGATGATCATACAAAATTATTAAATTTTTAACAGAAATATTACACAAAATGTACGCAAATGGTTCGCGTTTTCAGCAATTATTACAAAAGTGAACTACTTATTCTACAATTTAAAATGTATATACACGAACAAACTAAAATTGGCTAATTATGATTAAATCAAACCCATTTGTAACATTCACCTTTAAATCATTTCTAAATTAGCTCTGCATCGCAGCTCCTCTATACAAAAGGAAACGCCTGGGCAAACTTTGCATACGCATGCACATAGCAATCTAATTTTATTCAAACAAAAGCTACATAATATAAAAAATAGTTTATAATACTTTAATATAAACAGCCCCAAATTTTGTCACATTAGAACAAATAACGTGTCGTTGTCGTTATTGTTAAAAAAATCATTTATACATATTCTACAAGTTATAAATTCAACAATTTCTAATCAAAAATATATGACTTGAGTTATTTTATCACACCAACATGTTATTCAATAATGCAGTATGTCTGAACTAACCATTTATGCCCAGGGTCGTGTTTGCTAAACTATTTTAAAAATATAAAAAAAGTTATTTTTAGTACAACAATATTCCAATCCGATAAATTATAAAATATTATAATCATATGATCAATTTTGAAGTTTCAAATTTCATTACAAAATAATTTATCATTGGATACAAATTATCGTTAATAACAAAAATATTCTTAAGTGCAGAACAAAAAATAAAGATATCTTGAAAATAATTTTATGACAAAGTGTATAAGTAAAAATAATAATCGCAACAAATTGTGTGATACAAACACGTTGAAGTCTCAGCTGTGGCTCACAGACTAAGTAATAAACGTATCACTCCTCATAAATTCGACTTACGATCCTAACAACTTGAAACAATCTACAGTTCTACACACAGCATACATAGTATGTACAATAGTAACTATATACAAAAATATAATATGGCAAAGGTGTAGCAACTACTAACCATGCTTTGAACACGCAAGCATTTATTTCCATGTCGCTTTCATATAAAACATAAAAATATATTTTTCCTTCGTATATCATATTAAAATGTAAACATTAATTCATTTCACAATTTCTACACTGTAAGTGTTCGTGACACAGTCCGCCAGGAAGTCGGATGTCGTCACCGCCATACATTGATGGTCAAGGTAAGTCTAACACAGATAAATCGTAAGGCATGTTCACTACTGCGGCAGAGGTGGTAACTGAACATCATTATTGTCAAGAAGCATCTCGTCTTGAATGAGAACAACATATATTATATTATAAATTATTATTGTACATAAAATATTTTACAATCGATACATGTATTTATACACGAACCCACGGTCTCCAGAGTTAGTAACTCTAAGCTTGTAATCTAATGAATAGGTACTATTTGTCACAATATAAAAATTAATATTACACAAATAAATTAAAGGTGAATCTACAAGTAGTATTATTATAAATAAAAAACTTCCTACATCATAATGCATATTGTACCAATTGTGCGTGTTTGATACCGGCATCACTTACTCGCAACATATAAGTCCGAATGATTAGCATAAGGCCGTTTTCACAGTAACGCCTCAACCGTGTGTCGTAAGAGAAACTACTTCCTAGAAGAAATATTTAGATACTTTTTAGCTATTTCCATGTGACTGCTCGTAATGACATTTCAAAACTTGCAATTTTAAAGCAAAAAGTATCTGAATATAATAAAATTTGCTGAATGTAGTTTCATTTACAAGCACACACTATTAAAACTAAGAAAACACAATGTCCATATTAAGCTAACTTTTCAATGTACTGTTCATAGACTTTGTCACACTTATATATAGATATTTAAACTGTAGTTAGAGCACATAGTCCGTGAAGTCATGACAGATTGATATGTTTCCCGAACAAGTGACATGATGCAAGAATTGTGTGAAGCCCGAACACTTGAGACTATCTTAACACGGCACCTACTGTATTTACTGTACATCATGTCACAAAAATACTCACTTTCTATGTATATTCATATAGTTATAAATATATTTATTTGTACATCACACAAGAGATTTTACGTTCAATAATATTTACAAATAAAACAACATCCCCCTCCTCACAGTGGGTAGAGTAGGGCTGTAAAACATATCAACTAAACACCTATATATGATGCTGTTCAAAAATTAAAACATCGCGAATATAACGGTATGAATTTTTGAAGAGCACTTACATAAAATTAAAAAAAGAACTTAAAAATAATCAAGCCCTTTAACAGCTACAATTCAATTAAGAAATATTATGTTATATTTATTTTGTAGAATAATTTAAATATTTTCGATATAAAGTAAGCATATTTGATAAAGGGGGCGTCGTGTACGCCAAATAATTAATTCAACATAAATTTCATTTAAAAGTGGGGTAAGTACCTCTTATGTAATTTACAAGAGGTTGATAACCTTTGATCTCTGTATAATTTGTTATTATGACCCTCAGTTAAAATTGAAATTCAAGAACTTATATTTTATAGAAACATTTGGCATACAAATACTGTCCTGGATCTAATCTGTATATTACCAAATTGAGCAGAGTAATACAAAATTGTATTTATTGCATCAGAAATACTGAAATTTTCACTTTATAAATGTATTTTTTTTAATTAAATTTAAATAAATATTGGTAAAGGATTTTTCAAGCGTTGTAAAACATGAAGTCGTACAATTAAGCAAATAAATATGAAGCAAGTGAAAGATGCTAAAAATATTAATAGGTAACAAACTAACCACAACCTTTATTTTATATATATTGTATACTTCCATTCACACATTACAATTGTTATATGACGACTTTCGACATTTTTAATATAAATATTTAATTAAGTTGTGGTTTCAACATATCTTTAAAAACGATATTAATAGTATTCAAAATACATACTTTCATGGTTTTATATATATGAAAACATTTTATCGATTAAACTAAATGAAATTTTATATTTGTAATATTAGTGTTTAATATGGTTTCCTTGAAAACTTTTAAATTATCGAAATAAATATAACAATTTTTTTTTTATTCAGCTAAAAAATAAATGTAATAAAAAAATCCTACAAACAGTAGGTAAAGACAGGTATCTTATAAGACTACATTAATCTTTCTTACCTGTGCAGCAATATTATTGCTTGAAGCATTTCTTGTTTCTTGATATTGTCATAGTACCGCCAACATATTTTTCATTTTATACAATAAAATTATGAAAAATATAGTTTTATCATCTGATAAGAAATCATCTAATTTTATCATAAGGCATTTGATTACTTACAAGATGTTAGACAAAAATAAATTAAAATTGTTGGCATATCACACACACGCTCTGTGTAGTATGTGATGAATTAATTTTAGTATCTACATTGCACAATAAATCTTCCAACTAATTACGCATTTAAGCTTATTTTACTCATTCTTGCCAAAGTATACATTTTTCACTTAATGGTGGAAAAGTTAAGTCATGTAATTTGCTCCCTCAAATTGAATTTTGTAGTACATGTACTGACTGCATACTAATATGTGTCGTTATTAATATTTTAGTTAGCTTTAGCAAGATATTGTTTTAGATTTTTTACTTTGAAGTACGAAACAAAAAATATTATATATTTTTCTCTGGCTAACCCCGAATATGGTAAACTTAAAAAGTCAACATTGTGGATGTAAGAAAAAATTCTCTGTATAATAAAAAATACAAAGTGAGGATAAATTATGATAGGAAATAAATATTTTACTTTCTATGGAAAGATAACGCTATTGCATTCAGTTTTAAACCACATGCACACTGAAAAATAACCATGAATGACATACATAAACTGTTTTGTAAAAATGGTTTTTAATGGGAAAAAATGTAGATTCAGAATCAACTATTTTTTAAAGTAAATAGGGGCTTTAAATTGTAATATTTAGGTCTTGATACTGTAAAATTAAATTAATGTTTTTTAAGAAATTGTCCATAAGGACAACCGAGAAGGTTATGGTACTTTCTCAGCTAAACATGCTAACAAGAACGAGACATTAATTTGCTTTAAGAATAAATATGTTTATGAATTTAAAGATTTTCTCTGGAGAATTTTTAAATGGCCACGCGAGGCATAAAACTAAACTGCCGAAATCGTGTATCCAGAGTTAATAGTTTCCTAAGAATCGTTAATAGTTTAAAAATGTAGCAGGAAATCATCGAAAAAGTTAAATAAAGTAAAGAAAGAGTCGTCCGACTCGAGCCGTAACGTAAGTGAACAATGCAATCGGGATGTTAGTGTTATTTTTGGCCAACACTCGTTCCGTGGGGGTGCGGCGCGCCTCACAGCTTGCGCGGGCGCGTGAGGCGGCGACGCTTGCGGTCGGGCGTGGAGGCGGGCGCGGCGGGCGCGGGCGCGGCGTGCGTGGCGGGCGCGGGCGCGTCGTCGGAGGCGCGGCGGCGCGCGGGCGGCGAGTGCGCGTCCTCGTCCCGCGGCTCGGGCCTGGGCTCGGTGGGCGTGTCGACGGGCGGCGCGTCCTTGCCGTCCTTGCTGTCCTTGCTGTCCCTGCCGTCCCTGACGTCCTTGCTGCCGCTGGGAGTTTCTTCGCTCGCGTCCGCGCTGCTGCCCGCCGCCCACTGAAATTTTTTTCACATTGTAATTTTAGCCCCAAAGAAATTTATTACTTTACTGCACCACACCCTACTCGTTTTGGATATAAAAAAAATATTAGATTAACTAAGTGTTACAAGTTTATTATAATATTTACTTTTGTTTAAATAGCTCTGTTTTTTATTTATATTTAGTAATTGAAATGTGATCCCTTTGTGTTGACACAAATTCAACTCATGTTTGATACATAGGGTATGTATATTTATTATTTTCAATGACAACACAATTTAATTTCTTTATAATTGCATTAAGTAGGCCGCGGCCACAAAATTACACATTTTTGTATAACCTGGGTAGTTTTACAATAATTTATATTAACCCTTTGAGTACTGAATACTCGCGGACCATGCAGCTCGCACGGACAGCGCGCAGTTGACGCTAGTCTTTACTAATGAGCGCCTATTTGTGTCCATAATCTACGTCGATGGCTTTCGGTAGACGCATACGAGCGCCCATAGCCTTTAAAGGGCTAAGTATATATAAGGTAATTAAAGTGTAGACCTGCGCGAGCGCCGGTGACAGACGCAACGAGGCGCCGCACTCCGCGCACAGCGGCGGCACGGCGGGCGAGCGCGACCGCCAGTACTGCAACTCCGTCTTGCACTTATTCAGCTCCTGCAATTATATATCAAAACATATTAGTACATTATTTTTTCATAATATATTCATTACCATATATGAAATGTAACACAATGATTATTTCGTTTTTATAATGAACCCAAAAAATATAATTTGTTCCAAATTATTAAATTTATAATGCTAAATCTAAGCATTGTTATATATTAAATACATTTGAGACTTTAAAGATTTATATATTTATAACAATTTATTGTATTTAAAAATAATACACTTAACGTTTGTGTAATGAAATATTTGTGTAAAAAAATAGTATAACTTAAGTCGAATTTACTACAAAATATTACACAAAGCACCTTATTTAGCATTTACTACAGGGTCTTTGAAAGTCAATTGCCTCATATCCAGCAATTGATAGATATCAACATTTACAACACATTGATAATCTTCTGGAAATTCTCATTATTTTCGTTCATAAGGTGTACGTGCTTATGTAGTAATTAAAAATGTTTGTTATTTATTAATGGGTTGTACCTACTGTACAATTTATTTTAATTGTATAATTTAGTTAAATTTTACGAAGCATAATGCTATCTGTTTAATTTCCAATAAGAACAGATTAAAAATGAAAAGACCTTTTAAAAATACAAAGCAAAGAAAGCAAAAACAAAAACTAATTCACCAAATATTAAATAAATATACTTTTCATACAGTTTAAAAGTGCAAAATGGTTTCTGCCATGCCCAAAAATATGAAATAAATGTATTAAAAAAAGTCTTATAAGAAATAACCTGCAATAGAGTTTGAAATTTCCGGCTGGTCTCTTCATTTTTCTTATCATAATCATCCAGTCTGTTGGCATACTCCAATGTTTGTTTCTGTTGCTCTGCTATCTGCTTCTGTTGTTCTGCAATCTGCTTCTGTTGTAGAGCTGTCTTGCGCTTACAGCTCCTGAGATCACTGCGTAGAGCTGACAACTGGTCATTATATCTGAAATATATTCATAAATAATTAACTATAAAAATATATCAATACCCTCACGCTTTAAAAACACATAAAGGTAAAGTTGAAAAAAGTGTAGAGGAGTTAGATAAAAATAATAGCTGACATAAAAAAGAATAATTTATATGTGGGAATGATTATAATGTACAAACGAACTGAATATATTTTTACATATGATCATCAATATATAGTTACCTCATGAAGCGACGCACTGGAACAGTTTGAGAGAGTAGTAGAGCTGTATAAAGAGAGTCGTTACTGGTATAAGTTACCCACTTCTTCATGCCCTGCTTGATGCGGTGTATCCGCTTGCGCAGCACCATGTTGCTCTGCGGCGGCGGCGGCGAGGGCGGCAGGCTCTCCTCCATGTACAGGTTGAGCGACGACACGCGGCGCTCCGACGCGGACGCGCCCGCCGCCTGCGACGCGCCCTCGAACCCGCTCGGCGGCGGCGAGTCCAGGCAGATGTACGACTTGCTGCTCTCCCCCGCTGCAATCACGCAAATACCACGGTGACCACGAGGAACTACAGAACCGACGTGTCAAGAAACTTCATTCTCTTTTAACATTTCCGTTCCCCTGTATAAACTAATTAAATTACTTTCTAAAATTTATTACTGACAATAAATGTTTAATTTTATAAATGTGTTATGGTAACAAATATCCACCAAAATTGGAAATATCATACGGCGTCTAACTGAACTGTATCTCTGTCAGAATGAACTGGTACTCAGTAGTACAATTGTTCGCAAGAGTCTGACTCACTGGGCCATGCAGCAGAAATCGTAATATTTTAATTTCACCATAACTTCAAAACCAAACGTCCAATTTTAATCATTCAAGAACCAAATATTATCTACATAAACTGTACTTAGTGATAAAATAATTTATTTAAAAATTTATATTAAAAAAAATGTCTATTTTGCCTCACTCGACATAGATAGGTGTAGTGTCGCGGACTTTTAAAGATATTTATAAGATCTACAATTAATTAGAACATTTTATGGTTCTATCTTTTATAATTTATGCAGCTTACGGAAAATACTTATTTTGAAATTTTACTTTTCTGAAATATGAACTATACCCTATTTTTTTCCAAAATAAAATATAGCCTATGTTACTCGTGGATAATGTAGCTTTCAAATGGTAAAATAATTTTTAAAATCGGTCCAGTAGTTTTTGAGCCTATTCATTACAAACAAAAAATAATATGTCTTATGTAGAGGCCATCGCGGCCTAGTGGAACAACATCTGACTGGAGACACAATGCTATGCGGGATAAAGCGTGAAGTTACTTTTTTTACGTATAATATTTGTGTCAGGCATGAATCGTGTCGACTAGCATTTACAATAGTTATAATTACAATAGTAATAAAGAATGGTTTATTTATATAGCGAATAAAATGTTTAAAATTATGCCTTTTGCGACTTTTCAACTTAATTCGCGTCTGGTATGGATATAATCAAGTTAATATTAAAAACTTTACTGATAATATTATGTTCTATGTCAATTAGTAGCTACTGAATACATTGTTACACATGACTATATAAAACTTTATACCACTAGTATGAAATAAAAAAAAAAAAATTGACCATTGATATGAAATCTTACATGACATGGCAAATCTTGATTATGTTTTGCTAATTTTCTATATTTTAGAGAATTAAAGATATTTATTTTATAAATGTCAGTAAAAACGAAAATAAAACTCCAAAACAAGGAATAATTGTCATTTTTTACAGAGAAACCATAAAAGTTATAAAATAAAACATACATATAAAATGTCAAATGTAAGTTTTTTTTTTTTAATGTAATAAACATGGACGCTAAGCTTATGTAATGTAGTCAGTCATGAAACAAATTCCAACTACCAATACATGTATGTGTTTAGTATAATTAGTATCCATGTACTGATATATAATTGAATTACAAGGTAAAACAACTAAAATCCTATTTATTGTTACAATTATAAAACCAATACTAAAACCGCCATTTTAGTATCCGTACGTATCTTTATCGTTATAATAACGCACGTATAATAGAAACTCAAATTCATGATGATGCATAATTCATCGTGTAGAGATATGTTTTATTTATATTGTTATATCATAATACAAAGCAGCCTACAAGAATAATATTGTATCAACTTTTACCTACCTAACCTAAATGTAATAAATGGTACAATTGTTAATATTAAGTATACATAATAATATAACAGAACATGGCTGGTTGAAATAGGTTATAGTGTCACATACTTAGGAAACGAAAAACTATTAAATTAAAACACATTTTTTTAAAAAAAAAGGTTACGTTTTCTGGACTTCAAGCATTGTGTCATGTAAATGCAAGATAAAAACTTTTTAGTGGTAGGAAGTGAGAATTTCAATATGTTTGAAATTGATAGTTTTCAAAGTTATTGTTAGTATTATTAAACTTTGTTTTATTATCATTGTCTCGTATAATTTAAAATTCATTGGGGGGTAACAAGTAAACTGTTTTTGGCACTTATTCATATTAACTCATGAAATTACAACTCGCAACTGCAACGTTACTCGTAAAACTTTAACTGTAAATCTGAAACGTAGTCATTTACTAAATAAAAAAAAAACATTTATTTATAATCACATATGTATTGGCTGAAAAAGAAACCCTACTCATAAAGTCAGTACGTGCGTTGGTATTATTAAGTTACTTATTAATTGTCCACATAATTATATTCAATGTCAGTACGTGATTAATTACGATAAGTGATATATTGTTATAATATTAATACGATGTATTTGACCGGTTAGTAAACAGGAATTAACAATTTGAAAACAATATATCACGCTATATATATATATATATATATATATATATATATATATTTGATATCATAATTGGTTTATGTTAGTTATATCAGCATACAAGTACCTACTGTGTTTATTTTGGAACACTAAATTAGAGATAAACTTGATATATTGTTTATTGAATCAAAATAATAATAATCGTAAGATGCGGGAGCAGTAAACCTTGTATTATACCTTATTGGAGACAGTGTAAAGGGATATAGTAAAAATATCAACCACCTTAAATGCATACATTTTCTTAGTTGAAAATTTCCATTAAATCATAGCATGCAGTCTCAGATCAAATGGCATTAATATAAAATATATTTAATTCGCAAAAAAAAAACGTTTACAATTACGAGGCATTCCCACTAGTTCTTTATACTAAACTTTGCCAATCAGGGATTAGTATGAGAATTCTGTTGTACACTTGTACATAAGTAAATGTTGTGTTTCACTAGTTTTAAATAAAGCTGTTCAAAGACTCTATTTATATAATTATTTATTAGACTAAAAGGAAATAGCAAGATTAAACTGACCACATCAACATATACAATGATGGGCAAAAAACCTTATCAAGTGTGGTTTTTTTTTCTTTTTAAACATTCATATCATCGCATATATCACTATAGGCATAACCAAACCCAATAATTCGCTTTTTTATATATATTCATAAATATAAATAATAAATACAATAATTAAATAGAAAATAGAGTTCACAAATGAATACCAAGAAATATCTTTCTTTCTTTTACTTTAGAATGATTTAAATTCAATGTTTAATAATAATGTTATAAATACAAAAACATTTATTGTTAGAAGTAAACTTTTATGCAGTCTATCTTATTAAAAAAAATTGAGTATAGGCTTTTTTTCTTATATATTTAAAAAATAATAACGTTGACAAGACCATTGCATTAAATTAAAATTATAGTTGTTCTTACCACATTTTTATTATCTGTAAGCCTCTATAATTGTCCTTATATATGAATTAATATATTTTATTATAAATAAATAAATAAATGAACCATAAACTATTTTTTTTTTTAACTTCATGCTGTATCCCACATATAGCAGGGTAGGCAGAGGGAACCTGAGAACCTAGTGTTAAGACACTCCGTTCTCTTACTAATTATAATATTGTACACTTAATAAAGAATAATCAATAAGAAAAAGTAAATAAAGTTATTATTTTATCTTATGTCTGCTATTCAGTCTTCACTCTACATGCTCTACTGTAGTAGCTATTATTATTTGTCTCCAAGTCATATGCAAGACCACAAAAATACAATACAAAAATACAGTATATCATTTATACAACTGTAAACGAAGATAACTAATTGATATTGATTTCATATCATCAAGTTATTCTTTAATAACTCACAGTAATGATTGTCATAAAAAAAATGGTATCTCTTAAAATTTTTCAATTTAATTAAAGCAGTAGTTTCAATAAACTAATTGTTCTTATCATTGTGAAAATACAAATTATTAATACTTACGTGAAAAGGCAGTAGACATATCAAAGAAATCTGTGCCAAAATATGTAATTTCTGGAAGATTGGGTTCAATGTGCTCCTTGAAATATTCCATAGCCATTGTAGTTAAATCAAAAAGCTCATCAGTTACTTTATAAGGCCTTGCCAGTTTAGTGGTGGTTTTTAAATAACACAAAATACTATATACTTCATCAAGTATCTAAAATAAATTTTGTGAATGAGCTAAATGTGGAAAGTAAAAATAATCATATTCTTATATACTATGGAACATTAAGAACATACCTCCCCTGGAAAAAAACAGCAATGTTTTCTCTCAATATGCTTTCCAAACGTCATTTGCAACAAACTTAATCTCATATGCAATGTTTCAATAATATCTGATTCACAAGCCAGAGGATGGCTTCGTCTTGCTGACTCCCTCCTGGGCATCTTAGCTTTTATTGCTTGGAATCTGTGTAACATTTGGTTTTGTAATCTTTGAAATGTAGAATTTAAGAGACTACTACAAACTGTGTTAAAATGCCGGTTCACCTGCAATTTTACAAAACTGTGAATGAAGTGCTATAAGCATATAGTTATAATTACATTTTTGAGAAAATTATATTATGTTAAAATTATTAAACATATAATACATTTAATAATTTATTGACATTTTCATAACCTATGAAGGATGTTGTTTTACTAAGAATAATTTTATCTGATTGAATTAGATTTTCCATTTTATCACTCAAATGGTAAAGTTTAAAATATTTAATAAAAGCATTCATTTTAGATTGTTAAATTAGGTTAATAAATATTCACCATTCTAAGATGGGATACATTTTTGAATCCCAAATAGCGAAATATTTTCTCTAAAACTTCAATGGGCAAATCTAATAAATTTGTTGTGTATATTTTAGGTGCCGACACTGTAGCATTTTTGGAACTATTGTGTGGCGAGAAGCCCCCGGGGAGCAAGGCACTTGAGTGGCGTGTTACCCGCGCCACCGTCACAGGCTCTGCGTTAGAGGGCCCGGCACCATCGCTACTCCCATTACTTCCTCCGATACTACTCATTTGCCTTGTCGACACCATCTTGCCCGAATATTATTTAAATATTATTTCTGAAAAAAAAATTTGCTTTATAATAAACTTATCTTTCTTAATAAACGAAATAATAATAACTTCAAAAGAGCGAGTTTTAATTTGCATCACCATTAGAAATAATTATTACTATAAACTGCATACAAGTTTATTTGATTAAAGTAACATTTGTATTTTTTATATTTAAAATAAAATTTAATTCAATGCACTATCGAACCGAACAATTCTAAAATGGTGGCCATTGCTGCCTGCCTATGTCATTTGAGTGGATACACTATACAGAAATTATGCATTAATTCAAACGAATATATTTGAAATAACACACTCACTCAAGAGTTCATGCACATGATTTGTTTCTTGGTAAAATCTTTAATTTTAATAGAAATTTTAATAAGACGCAATAGTTACAAGAACGCTATGCTTTCACAAGAAATATTTTTTGTTTGTTGGAGCACAGACAACATTATATTTATAACGATTGAGTTCGAGAACTAAACGTTTCACTCTTTCAGACGTTCTTTTCGGTTTTCCATTCGCAATTCGTATAGACATGGCTGCCAACATCTAGGTACAAATGAGGACGGCTACATTCTCGACTTTTTACAACTTTTTCCTTGTTTATGGTTGGAGAATTGAAATAAGATAAATATTTTCATAATTAAATATGTTTTATAATAAATATATACATTACTGTAGTATATGTTATTTGTTGTTTATTGATTTCTTCTTTTGTTCTTTAATAGTAAATTATCGATAGCTCGTCTCGATTTCTAAATTGAACACCAACGGTTTCACTATTTCATTTAAATGTCAGTTATTTCAGCTGTTAATCCTAATGTCAATGTCGTTGTCATCGTTATAGCCATACGAAAGTAGGCACTAGGCAGCGATTTTTTTGGTAATCTCTAATCGTTATTAGACATTTCTATAATTAAACATAATGTACTCACGCTGTGGTAGTAGTGGTTCTATTCAAAATATACATCAAACACCATCATCCTCAAATCATAACTCCGGTAACATTTTAACAATATCTTAATATCTTTATCTTAATGTCACACTTATACTAAATAAGTTATATTTATTTATTTCAGAAGATGAAGACGATAGCGGAGATAACAAAGCGTCAGCACTTAGTTTTAAAGAAAGACGAAGAGAAGCTCATACTCAGGTAATATACTTACATATTATTTAATGGATTATTTTTTTATTTATGACATATTAACCTTAGATAAACATTCGAGTGCACATTTATATATATTTATCTACGTATAGGAAAAGTGATTCTTATACTACATATTTTATATTATATTTTATTTTTATTTTTCGTAGGCAGAACAAAAAAGAAGAGATGCTATAAAAAAGGGTTATGATTCTTTGCAAGAATTAGTACCCACTTGTCAGCAAACAGATGCCTCTGGCTATAAGCCCAGCAAAGCTGCAGTAAGTATTCATAATTTTTTTCTTATTCTCAAAGAAAGCTTTATATATTTTTTTATTATATTTTTCAAATCATATTTTAAAAATTCGAAAATAATCCTATCATAAATATATTTTTACATTAAAAGAAATGAAATTGACCATATTATATAATCCCAAAGTATAAAATTAGATTTTATATGTTATAAAACACCTGTCGTGGCGCAGAGGCACAAGCGTGCGACTGTAATGCAGGACAGGTTGTGGGTTCGGGATCCCCCCACCCAGGAATTCTAAAAATTCTAGTATTTTCATTTTTTTAGCTAGGGTAACAAGGCAAAAAGTGCGCGTTGGAGTTCTGCCACCTCAAACACTGACAATGCCTCAATTCTGGTGGAAAGTGGAGAAATCTTTACTGTTGAAAGAAAAATTTAAGTCTTAACACTAAAGCCTTTGGTCTCCTCCGCCCACCTTTCTGCGCCGGCTTTATATGGGATATGGTTTTGGTTTTTCGAAAAAATAAATAAACAAAACTCCATGCTCAAGCCAGGATCCTTCTTGGGAGTTCTAAGCATTATTGGCTATTTATTGAATTTTTACAAAATATAACAGGATTTGATCTTGATATTAACACACTACTATTATTATCGGTACTCTGAACAGAGTTTTATAAACATTTGATGAAGGAAAAAGGAAATGGTACGGTGAACATTGCCAAAATCATGTAAGGTTGTGTGGTTTTGCTAAAAGCCTGGCCAGATCTATTCAATACTGCTGCAACAAAAAGAAGACGATTGAGTAGGAACAGCCGTAATGCTTACGAAGATGTTATTGCTCTCCTATCAACAGCGTGCGCCACCATGAGCAAATAGTGCAAAAAGCTCAACACTCAGCCGTCCCCGGTCACAACGAGCAAAGATTAAGTGATCAAGATAAGTTTCTAAGTGGTAAGATTATAAAAGCATTAAACCATTATATATGCATATTAGTTTTTCTTTATTATTTTTTTGTAACAGCTACTGTGGTATATGTTATAACAGATAAATGTGTCATGTTACTGATAAATGATTATTTAATAAAAAATAATTAAAGAAGCAATTTTAATAAAATCTTTATTGAAGTTTATTTGAACAAAACATTTAAAGTGCATATATTTATGTATGACATTCTTTATTTTATATTTATTATAAAATAAAAAGCAAATACTATTAACTCAGCTCGCAATCTCAATCTGGCGGAAGGAGTGGGAGCCGTGGAGGACGTCTACCCTACTATAAGGCAAAAGGTGGGATACAGCGTGAAGCTATGTATTCATGTATAAACAAGCCAAATTAGTAAAACCTCTAAGAGACCCACAAAAGTTTTACGTTTTAATATACTCTAAATATCGGGCGTAATGTTAGCTAAATAAAAATCGATTGAAACTTCGTATTTATTTTAGGAATTGTGTCAACAAAGCTAAGCCGTGTATTTGAGAAAGCAGGTGTATTTATTGCAAGTCCTTTTTTTGGTCACATTTCATACAAAGCTGTATTTATTTTGACCCCCCTTCTCAAAGTTTGCTTAGTTCTAAAAAAGATTAGATAAACATTGAATTTCAATTCAATCCTAATTTACCTTTAAGGTTTCGCAATATCCATCCATTTACCTATTTCGTAATAGATAAAATGAATAAAACAACAGAAAATTTCTTACGTTTTTATTATTAAAAAAACGGAAAATTAACTGACAATATTATTAGAAATTTTAAACCAAGTCATTGTTTTGAAATTTTTATGTTTCTTGAGCAGTAGCCGTAGTTCGTGGTATAACTTTTGCTACGTCATATAGGTATAGGACAATTTAGACAAAGGCTTTTTTTTGCCTTGCCTTTGCCTAATGATAATAAAAATTTTAACTAGGAAAAACCCGAATTCATAGAAAATACACTAAAAAGTACCATTATTACGAATAACTCAAAAACTACTGATCCGGTCTTAATTTAAATGGGACTACATAACTATCTATTATATAAGAAAAGTTTCATCAAAGGTTCACTCATTAACAAGTTATGTGATAAAAAAGCAGTGATAAAGAAAATACAGCCGAATTGATAACTTCTTTTTTGGAGTCGGTTAAAAAATGATAGTACATGTATTTAGATTTGATTAGATTATATTTGGTGACAAATATATATTTTTTAATATAAGTGTTTTTTGTTTAGTTTCAGGGAATAATGGATAAACTTTTCGAGTCATTTGAATCGGTTCCTACAAATGATTTCGCGGAATTTTCTGCGGGTGTTTTCAACTGGCTCGAGGAGTACTGCAAACCTCAGTCGTTGCGCACTTTGGTTCATGGAGTTTTACGTGAACAAAACTACACGCCATAATTACATAATATTATATAAGACAGTGCCTACGTAATAAATGTATACATAATGTTTTAATGGGATTAGTTTCTGTTATTTGTTAAATAATGTTAAGTAAATTGACTATTACATATTTTTATAATTAAATAATAATAATACAGTAAATTCTCGTGACTATTAACCTATAAGTATGACCAATTTCGTTTTGTTAGTCTGTATTTTAATTTTTATAACAATATTTTTTGCAATAGCGATATAAAATCACCTAGTCTTAGAACTTGTTATGTCTTTATATTTTATATTAGGAGTGAAAAATGTTACAATTTATATACTGAAATGTATGTGTCATTTTAGAATGGTAACATTTTAAAGTCGAAATACATCACATTATTGTTATATTTGCGCCATTTGTACCCATTTGCGCCAAATTTGATGCAAAAATTAAGTAAAGTTTGACAATAGAAATTTATTAGTAAATTGACTAGAAAACAATATTAGCAAAACCCCTTTATATTTTCATAATCATCTGAAGGAAATAGATAATCTTTGATACAAAACATTTATTATTATTATATAAATATATTATACAAATATTTAAACAGTTATAATATAAAATATTTTATTAAACAAAGTACAAGAAGGTGAATTATACAATACATTTTACATAAATATATATTTGACTTTGTTGTACATAAATTAATTTCTTTATAATTTCATTCATTTGTATATATTTATATTAACTTTGCTACAATATAGGGAAATAAATGTATGAAATAGTTATAACATTGTGTAAAGAATATCGTCAATATGTTATTTATACGATATATAAGTAGTAGTAGTACAATTATGAAAGCTATATACAGTGTTGGTAATATGTACTTTGATTGTTACAATTTATTAACATTTTATAAAAATATTTTTATATATCAATTGTCAAAATGATTGTCTTTAATGACTTAAATGTGTTCTTATTTTATATAGATATTATATTATATATATATATAGTAAATTGTTATCTATGAACGAATTATTAGAGTAATTTATTGCTTTATTAGCAATTGAAATAAACATATGGTTATATTATATAAATTAATTTGTTTTATTTGCAATTCATATAATTAATAATTTTCTTATTTTCATCTTTTTCATTGCTCATCTTATGATGGCTACAATTCTTGTCTTTAAAGCAAAAACCTTTGAAGATGTTTTTTTAACTATACATTTATGATTATATGATAGACAATCGCATTATATAAAAATATTACAACAAATAAGAGGTAGGTACCTGTAACGAAAAACATACATAAACATAGGTACTTTAGATAAGCTACTGCTTATTTCAAGATTTTAACGTAGTAACTAATATACAAACAACAATACATATTTAAAATAAAACCAGATATTTTGATTTATTTTGAATATGAGCGATTCTGCTCTTCTAATAGTATATCTCAAAGGTCTTAATGTTAATTATAACATAATAGAATCTTAATTTGAATAATTCTTATTGCTCCAATAAATATTTGCCTATGAAAACAACAATCAACATTTCAATAAATAAAAGGAGCCAAAACGCTGAATACTTGATGGGTTGGTAACCTGCCTGTCGATATAAGTGTTGTAGTAGGTTTTGATTGTTTCATTATATATTATCTAATATCTTTCATAAAAGAATAAAGTAAAGAATAGATTGGCTGTACTGACTTTCGTCTAATTGTAATAATTATAACTATGTCGTCTAGTCCATTAATACTCACATTCCGAAAATTCCATGTTATTGATAATATTTATACTATCGTTATAAATATATATATATATATATATATATATATATATATATATATATATATATTTTTTTTTTATATATATATATATATATATATATATATATATATATATATATATATATATATATATATATATATATATATACATATATGATATTAGTAAAGTCAGAGACAAAACTTACCAGTGTTATATTAAATTGATTGAGTGTAATTTATAAATAATATTAAGAAGAATACATAAAATCTACATAAAGCTACATACTTAGACTTGAATAAAGGAATTGCTTCTTTATTTTCATACATATTTATAAATACTTACATAGGAATACATCTACGTTACTTACAAATAATTACTAAGTAGTTGTAACTTTAGTCGAGTTTCCAATTGAAATTACTCAATATATTTCTAATAAATTCCAATATTGAGTCTACAAACAAGTAAAAGTTAGGTATATCAACATTCTATGGCGACGACTGAGTGTCATGATTAAATATTTCGTATGGATGTATAGTCCACGAGCGAATTGAATGCAGTCGGAGGCTGAAATAGTGCGCGAGAGCATGCCCGCCCGCCCTCGTACGTCCTAAATCGCACGTCCGTAATATATTGCTGTATCTAGTACGTGTATCTATACTTAAAATAATGAAGCCGCGTAACCTTTTCGTTCTTTTATTTCAAAAATGACTCAAGCTAGTACCTTAAGCAATATAAAAAACATCTTTATATTGTGATTATTAAATAATTATTACTATTCTGTTTTTTAATTATTTCAAAATGTAGGTATATAAAATAACACCAGTATTGATTAGGGTTTTTCGTGGAAAAAGGTCGTCTGCTTGTGTGCCAGGTGGAAATTAGAAGTCATGCAAATGCAAAAAAAATGTAAAAATTTGTAAGTACTACTTTGTCTTCGTTGAAATTATTGATACATTTTTAATAACCCTGTCAGAACAATAGCCCATTCCTCAGATCGCTGCACTCATTTGGCGCGCGGACTATATCAGAATGTGACATTAGATCTTAGAATCTTTATATTTTAGTTCATTATTGACGTAAATATCCATCAAATCACGTTATTGTGATTAAGCATCCCAAATTGTACCTATATAGGAACTCTGACAAAAGATTTCCGGAAAACGAAGTATCAAAGAGAATAAAGATATAGGTATAAGTGTTAGGTACATATCTAAAGCACAAATAATATTGTATAATTACAGACTACGATTAGTTCCAGCAGGCATCAAAGAAGGCGTAGATATTGGTATATCAAATATTTATACAATAAATAATGTCAAAAATGAGATATATATTTATAAACTACAGTTTTGTTATTTGTTGTTTATAAATTATTACAAATGTTAAAACTACCACTTTTTGCTACTTAAGTTTTTTATGAACATTCTTGTTGAGTATATACATATAATGTTATTTGGGAGTTGTCTGGAGTAAAACAAAATAAGTGTGGAACCGACTAATGCTAAGTTTAGTTTTGTCTTGTACCTTGCTTTTCGCCTTTCTTGTGAAATATTTAATAATTTTCTATTAAAACAATCATTGCGAAAATAGAAGATATATTCAGTTTTTTTGTACATTACTAATAAGTATAACAATGCATAACACACCAGTACACTCTTCTTTTTTCTCTACATACAAATTACGCTCCTATATGTATGTTTTTAATTATTATTTCTTATAAAAAAATCCTATCATATCAATGTCGAGACGTAATTCTGATTGAACGTTAATTGCAATTTTAATATTTACCTTATTTAGAATATTTGCGGTTTTTCTAATTTATCGAATTATAAATTACAGGAAAACACTTCAGATTATATTAAAACTTTTTAAAATTAATAATTGTATACACAAAACACGTAAGCAAAAGTACATTTGAAAAGGAAGCATTTGCCATTGTGATCGTAAAAATAAATAACTGCAAACTCGCTTTAAACTTATCTGGAACTCTATGAAACTCTTGAAAACTTAGAACATTGTTCTATATAAGTTTTTGTTGGACTGTTCGAATCCAAAACATGTTTTAATGTTGTTTAAGAGTCTTTGGAGAGATTTTTTTATTTTCAAATATCCTTTACTAGTAGTCATTAGGTAAGTATCTATATAAATAGTAAGGTCAAAAACAGTAGCAGGAAACTGGTTTTATTGACAGGTAATGAATTTGTGCGCTCTTTTACCAAATTTATCATTCAGAGAAAAAAATCATTCTTTCATTGGGAACATAAAATATGAATAATTAAGAAAATTCGTTTGCTCTTTCATACATAAAAAATGTTGCCCGCGCATCTAACTAGAGACAACTTTTTAAATGGAATTGGAATTGTTTATTAATGAATAAACAATTCCATTATGATAAATAAAAACCAAAATTAAAATGGTATAATTTTATTTTTAGTCCATAAGTTTATTATTAATATTCACACAATTAAAAAATCGTATTTTACACATTAGAAAAAATTTATTGAGAGTCTGGTTGGACAAATTGTAACATTGATCTGCTGGTGACCACTGTGATTTTACATCGTTTAACGAACTTAGTGCTTTATTTAACAGTAGTTGCTACCCCAAGCTTTATTAACGTGGACTTTAAGACCCTTTTTACACTAACCAAAAGCATTCGTCGAAAATATATCTATTTTTTATTTATTTATTTTATTTATTTTATTTATTTATTATCATTCTACAAATTAAAATACTTATTAATATAATTGAACATCTAAAAACCCGACAAGGTTTGACCCGATGTTACAAAAGAATCTAAATAGACATGGCTTTGACCATGGCATATAATCATTTCCCCGGTGCGGAGACCGAACTCATAACTTTTATTCATTTTCTGTTAACACTGTCTCATCGCACTGAACAACTTTTGTGAAGGCGCCGTTTTCATTATTTCTTATAATTTATCTAGATTATTATGGTTCCACATCAGCCGTTTCAGATCTTTAATTTTTATATGTCAATCAAGAGAATCTATCACAGTGAACAATTTGTACTAATACGGCATTTTCTTATACTTTATACATTAACAAGACTGTTATAATTTTTCCTCAGAAGTACTGGACCTTCATTTCTTTTATGATAACGAAAATTGGTTATCACGCTCAACAACTTTTGTTAATGCGCCTTTTCATTATTTTTTATAGTTTAGTTTGACTATTATGGTTTTTCATGAGATTTTCCAGATATATAATATTTTTATGTCAACGGTAGATGCTTAACACGTTGAACAGCTTTTGTCAAGCCGGCTTTTCTTCCTTATAGTTAAACTGGTGTATTATGGTTCCACATCAGGTGTTCTGCTTTTTGAAATTAATTATAGCCTAGTTTCTGTCGAGGCTTAATAGCTATACAAAATAATATAAGTTTCATACAAATCCATCCAGTAAAGATGTACGCTTTCAAACAGACAGATAGACAAACATAAATTTTAAAAATCATACATTCATATCCTATGACGGTTTTTACATAACCCTAAACTGGTTTTTCATGAATATCATCATATTCAAACACACTTTTTTACTTTTTTATTATAGTATAGATAATGTTTCAATACACATTATGTGATATATAGTGTTTTATGTTATTTACATAGTACAGAACTTTATGAACACTGATATTTAAACGCGTTCGCTCTCTGTTGGTTGAGAAAGTAACGTCACGTCTCCCATTGGAAAACTCTCAGTTCTTCTTGCACATGCTAAGTTCTTTGCTCTTTCTCTGGGAGTACCGCAACAGAGCCTTTTAAGAACACATGCGTAACACATAAGTAGAGACATCATAAGCATCAAACCAATCACTACGGTTACTACCAATAAAATTCTGAGTTCTCCATTAGTTTCAAGACCTCCGGTGCCACGACCCATTGTCGCAAGGGGAAGAACAAACCTTCACCTGTAAGAAATACAAGAAGGTAAATTCAAGTGATGGCTATATTTAAACATTTATCTAATATTTGGTACCGAAAAAAGGAATTTGATAAAAGTATTAAACAGGATAAATAAAAGCTTATTTTATAAATGCAAATAGATTCTATAAAATACATATATTATTTATTTATTTAAAATTAGCAAATTTAAATTTTATAGCGCGCCTTTTAAAGGATCCTAAAAGTTGTTGTTTTCTTTACCATTTAACAGAATTTAATTATAATAACAAACAAAAATAAAATGAAATCTCTGTAATCAGAGGTATTTTTTACAAAGTGTTATACGACTTGCTGGTTCCGGGAGAGATTTATTGTTTCAATAAAAGATCGATCGTTTTCAAAAATATTGAAATGATAATATTATAGATATCTGATTTAACTTTGGAAGCGTAATTGAAAAAATGAGTAGGCATTACAATCTTTTTATAACAATAAAAAAAATAAAAATATAGCGTATATTTCCTTTAGAATTGAAATATGTAATTTTTGTTAATGAAGATGTATTATATCATAAATTAAATAGATATTTTTGTTTCATACTAATCACGTAATAAAATATAAAAATTTAACGATTGTGGCCCAGATCACGTTGAAATCTAGTAGTACTTAGCTTTAAATTTGAATAACATGGTGTCGACATTGTAGACAGTGACAAATAGTTTGTAGACCAATAGAACTTTTTGCAGATTTGATTTTAAGAATAATAAACCCTCTTCTGAGGAGCGTATCACATCTGAACGTGTTTTACGATTATTTCTATCCCATAAAATGAACGAGGTCAATATCTTATGGCCTGGCAAGTGGATGATTAAGTGCGTCTTCGTTTTCATAACAACAGCTTAATGAAATTTCACCCTTGTGTAAATATTTTTTTATATCACTTTATATTGATGAAAAATTTTAGTATGGCGTAAGTCTGTCTCTTTTATGCCCCAAAATTTTATTCCTTTTAGATAAATTTTGAATAGCTTTTTTTTAAATAAACAAAATATTTATTATTTCTTGGCAAAACATTTGTTACGATGATGAGAAAATATTTGTTATTTTAAATTTTTTAAACAAACTTGTACATAAAAACTCGCTATAAATTAAAAATATAAAATTTCTCCCTTGGCCTTTTATATAACTTCATTAAAAGACATATTAATACTTTTTAGATGAGCGTCACCGCGTCGGGAGACCGGATATCTTTCTTATTCTTTTGCTTTTTATAAATTGTATTATTTTTTTATTAAAATTATATATAGATATACAAATTTTCAATATTATCATGATTAAAAAATGAAATAAATAGAAGGTGACTCCATAGTAGCGCATTGGGATAATGCCTGTTTGTACATGCGATGGTTGCGAGTTTGACCACGATATGTTAGCTTATAGCTTTTAGGTATTTTATATTATCACTATGCGTGTAAGCATACTGCCTACATACTACCATAGTTAAATCAGGAACAACTTCCTGAGTCAAACGCCTGAACATGTTTTCATAATTTGATTAAGTGAGCTTTCAAACAAAAGAGATCGTAACATAATCGGTCTAAAAGACCACACAGACAGACACAGAGCACATCTTTCATTCATTACCTATTACATCTTTCTTTATGGCTAGTAATGAAATGTACCATTATAAAAGGGACCTCAAGAAGCTTAACCAAGAACTAATTAGACATAAAAAATAAGCAGCTTCACGCTGTTTCCTACACGCCTGATGGGAGGGTAGAAAGGATCAATAGAGAGAATCTAAACTTTGCGTATTGAGTGGCAGAACTCAGCGCCGCGTATTATAATACCAGCTGGGAAATGAAAATAGTTTAAATGAGTGACGGTTGAATGTATAACAGCAACGCTGAGATGCTGTTCCACTACGTAACGTTATTCTTTGATATAAAAATATAAATATTTATTTATATATTTTATATTAGTATTTGTAATGTAAAATATAGAAATAATATATTTGAAGTAAGTAATATTTACGTGTAGGTAGGTAGGATAAATAATTTTATTACATATTGTTTGACATAGCATTGGTAAATAGGAAAAGGATCAGTGAATCTATAGTGAACTAACAATGGCGTCACCGTTGAAATTGTTTGTGGCAGGACGGTTTATCGCGCGGAACCCGAGTAACAGTTTGTTTACGTTCCGGTTTTATTTCATATACGATCGGTTTTGGTATGTGATTATTTACATAGCTGATTCTGGCGATATTGCAATAAACCGTTGAATGGACACATGTTGATATTTACTATTTAGCAACTCTACGAAACACATATGTTTATAACAGAATAAGAAATTGTTATCCTTTGATTGTGATCTTAGCTTGTGAATGATTGTAGTTGTTTTGTAGAGGTCTTTTTCTAAGAAAACATCTTCAGGTTTATTCTGAATTTAGTGCGAAATTATGCAATATTGTTTACCTCAAATATTATTTTGTTTCATTTATATACTAATTAAGTTTAAAAAGCGTATTATTTGACAAATTGTAGTCCATAAAGAATTCAGTTCACCATGTTTTTCTTATTCGTTACAGATAGTTCGTGTTGAGCAGCGGCTTTGTAAACAGGTGGGTATTTATATACGTATTTCACACCCGGTGGGTGTTTTTAATTAGATTACCGGCCTGATTTCAATCGTGTACAAACACAATAGTTGCATAGGATCTATGAAATTTGCAAACACTTTGACAGATTTTTTAAATTTACACGATAAATAATAATATTATTAGAATCGAAATAGGCTATAAGATGATGTGGAAAATAATATTTTAATCGACACCTATCATGTTTGAAAACATATATATTTTCAGGACAATTTAAATCAATCACCCGACCAACAAATAAAAATTTAAGCTTATGTTTCGGTTTTCGTTATGTGCAGATAAATTTGAAAGAAAAGTAAACATCGTAATCAATATTATTTCACAATAGTCGCATAAGTTCTATGTGTAAGCCCAAAAAGATTTTGCGGTTTATATGTTAGTGACAGTAAGTATATCGATTAAAGCTCAATAGGAAAGTTTTATACAAAATTTTATACGTATAAATACCTTATCAAAACTTTTTAAAGTATATGAATACATTGAATGGCGTATTTGTATTTGGCTTTTAATATTAAACAATCTTTTAAGTACCTATTTTATTAGATTATTCAGTCTCATACCTTAACTTGGCATGACGTTAGGAGGACTGTTTTATTTCCGATTTAATAGGTATATTTTACCATCATTCTTGTAATTTGCGCTAAAAATAAGCTTATAAATCATCTATTTCCATCTAGCATGTATTTTATTTCATTCACTACTTACTTAATTTGTATTTTTGCTAACTATAATATTTTAGCTATATTATTTAATTTTAACTATATTATTTAATTTAATTATATTTTACTTTATTTTCAATATTCTCTCTCTCTCTATAGTCGATCCCTCATGTCTACAGGATCGTGGTCAGCATCAGGGTTGCATCTGGAGCGGATGATCTGCCTCCACTGGTTTTTGTCCAGCGCGTCATAGTGCAAATTTTAATCTTCACAGAAAAAGAAATTCGAGAGAAGCTATCGTTCTCCCGAATTTCTTTGGTTGTAGTGGTGATGATTTCCGTCTCTGTGTCAAAGCCTTGCCTAATCCAAGTTGTTTTGTCGCATCCACAAATTGTATGGTAAGTAACATAGCATAATAATGTGTGCCGTGAACATTGTACGCTGCCATGTTATGATGCATGTAATCTTCGATGTTGCCTTTAACATTTTTGGCAGAATACATATATACATAGCTTCACACTG
This sequence comes from Philaethria dido, assembly GCA_033558755.1. Lineage (NCBI taxonomy): Eukaryota > Metazoa > Arthropoda > Insecta > Lepidoptera > Nymphalidae > Philaethria > Philaethria dido. Next base: position 358,225 of record JAKGSA010000244.1, on the reverse strand, counting down.
TATCCCGCATATAGCAGGATAAGCAGAGGGAACCTAGTGTTAAGATACTACGTTCCCGAATACGTCGAATTGAGGCATTGCATGCTGAGTGGCGGAACTCAACGCCGCGCCTTGCCTTGTTACCAAACTCAGGAAATGAAAAAATCCATTTCCTGGAGTGGGAATCGAACCCACAACCTGTCACGTTTACAGTCGCACGCTTGTGCCTCTGCGCAACCACATGCGTTTGGCAGAGTCATTGTTGTATATAGAGACTTTTCTATTCGTTTTGCTTATCAATATTTGATCTTTTTCCGAGATCAGAAATCATTGCCGTAAGGCAATAATTATTTACTTACAAATCCTGAGCTCCACATGTTGTGGCTTTTAAGACTGCAAGAAATTTGAGGAAGACATTCTTTCATGCCTGTCATCTGATGAAGGTTTCCTATTGCCCAATAAGTATTCTACGGTTGATATAAGACCATAGCAGCTCTTATTGGTGAAAATTTTTGCTTTGTCCTTATATGTTTGGCTTTTTTTGCCAATTTACGTTTACACTTTCAGTGTTCGTGAGGGTTGTTTGTGGTTTTCCCGTTAGATTACCAGATTGTTCCAAATTAAGCAGAGATTTTCATTTAAATGTATTTGTGTTGTGCTGTTTGGAAGGTTTTATGTACTTTTTTTTTTATATACCACGACGGTGGCAACAAGGCACACGGCCCACCTGATGGTAAGTGGTTACCGTGGCCTATGGACGCTTGCAACACCAGGGGCATCACTTACGCGTTGCCGACCCTTCAAAAACCTATTTATTCCCTATCTAAGTCAGTGTGCTATTTCTCTTCTCCTGTATTCGACCATCATATTGTATACGCTTTATTACACATGCTCCTTAACCTGCCACTTTGCTCATATTACTGAGTTTATTCGAAGAGTTTGAAGAGCGTCATTTAAGTAGTATGATTGATTTGTTGTTCCTACTCCTCGATAGATTACGACCCCGGCCGTCCTACTAGTTACTACTAGCCGAGTCGTAGTCCGCTACTAAGCTACTACTAGCCGATGCTAAGGGTATCTTATATAAATTATGTTACGGAAACTTATATAAGATCATATTGTACGTTTATCTCTAGATATTTGACTTTATTTTTGAAATATATGAAAATATAGTTGTACTGATGTATGCAAGCACGTAAAGTAGAGTTTTTACTTGTAAAGAATAGTCAAAATAGCATTCAATTTATATTAAGCAATTTGTATTTTATGTTTAGTTCAAGCAATCATCGTAAATTAATAGGTTACTAGTTTGCGAGTACTATACGCTTCGTAAAAGTTTGTGTTGAACGTAAATTGGTTACTTGGCGTTCTTAAAATAAAAATGGACTGCAATAACAACCAAGTCATATTGAGTTCTTTATAAATGTTGAAAAACTATATATAACTATATGATTAATACATGAAATATATAAAGAGTATTGAATGATTTCTGTGTATCTTTTTTATTGTTGACATCAGCCAAAAAAAAAGTTACAAAAGAGAAAATTAGCTCATTTTAGTACTATCAATAACTGTTTATTTTATCGATACTCGATATCAACATGTGATACCGCAAGTAGATTCAATATGTAATTCTATCTCACTATAGACAATGAATGACGCCCAATATCCACTTTACAATAATGTCAAAAAACGACGCATAATAAAAATAACAATATGTTTTATATTATTAAGAATCAAAATGACGTCTCTATGATATTAAAACCAACTAATAATTAGATTTATTTATTTGGCTTTTGCTATCTTAATTTAATATATTTTCCCGTCCTTTATTTCTTTTTGTTAACACAAAGAAGAAATTTTACTTTCCAAGTATTTTTTGCTTATTATATATAAGAAAGATTATACCCACTATAAAATATAAAAAAAAATGTACTCAATTGACCAAGCACAAATTATTGCCTAGTAAAATTTCTTACAGACTGAAATGAATATAGCAAGGAAAAACCCATACTCGCACAATTGTGTCAAATAGCTTCGCCCTACATTCGTAGTACTTTTATAGGGTACGCTTATTCTAATGCAAACACAAGGGAATACATTGATAAAATTGGCAAACTTTGAAAACAATGTACGCTGGATGAACCAGTGTTGATTTTTATATTAAATAAGTAAGGGATTCAGTGATTGAGAATGAATTTTATATAATATGAGCATATTTGAATTAACAATAAATTGATTAATCAATAATAAATATAACTAAATTATTTGTAGTGGATAAAAAATGGACCTTAATTGATGTTATTAACAACAAAATAATAAAGTAAAGTGTCACACAGTAGAACTTTTATTTATGTCATTGATTATTTTAAAAGATTCATATGGTCGACGTCTAAGGGTAAAGTGCTCCTATAATTGCATTCACGCCGAGCTCATAGTGGCACTGCGGGTTGTGGATGGAAAGCTATTTGTATTGGAAATAGGCAAACGTATGTACATATGTATGTACGATATTGGTTCTAAGCTGTTCTAAAATTTTAAGCATATATGTTATTTGATAAAGAAGGTATATATATTTTTAGATATACCATTGAAATATATTTAAATTTAAAATATTTATAGAAAGCACTTTCGGTCTAAACTTACCTACTTCACATATACAAAGATACATCTGTCGGTCTAGTCATTTAAATTCCAAAATGACTTAACAGATAGATTTATCTTTGTTCATAATATATGGTATTTAATACGAAGCCTTTCATAGGTTCAGATCAAATCAGAAGTACACTAATTGAGTAAGCTAGTCTTTTTTTCGCTGCATAAACAGAGAGGAATAAAGCTCATATAAACTGCGTACTATAACTTTGCGCATATGTGTATTAACAAAATATTTTCTTCTATATCTCTCGAATGCCCTACATTTGTAGAGCGTGCCATTACATATCATGTGTGTTTGAAAAGTAAAAGTAGTTATAAGAGATTATGCTGTAGTTTTTTAGTAGATATTTGGAAGGCTCTGTGTATGTGTCTCGCGTACCTTTATAGTAAAGACGGAACTATGTATGTGTACAACAGTGAACAGATAAACGCTAGCACCTTATTGATATGTAACATAAATCTTTTTAGTAAATAAAAGAGCTTAAAATTTTAATTCTTTTATTTTAAAGTGACAGGCGATCGAAATTTTCTTATAAAGAGTATAGCAGGATAAGCATACAAAAATTGCACTGGCGTGTAATGAATTGATTTGACCATTTTTATATTGTTTTTTTTCGATCTAAAATAGCGACAAACTTAATTTTGTGTCACCAACTCTTATAGGGAGATATGGAGGTCACAACCCTTAACAAAAAAGCTTATTTTCTCGGTATCTATTAAAGTTATTGTTATGAAATTTAAACTGAACATTATTATTAATGAGCTTAATATAATATATTTTTTTCAGAATTTTCGGTAAGATTTAAATATTAGAAAACGAGAAGTTAATTTTTAGGGGTGTTTTTTTATGCCAACCTCTGAATTGAGTGAGCTATTATATATTTATATAGTTTAGAAAAATAATATTTGGTGGAACAATGGTTTAAGCACTAAAAACCGCGAACGTAGTAACAACTTTCTTCATATGTGCTGTTAACAGCTAGGGACTTTCTTTATACCCGTCATCCTCTTATTACTTATAGGGAAATGGCGGGTAGGCCTGGACACTTCAATTTCTAAGAAACTAATTACATTGCTTAAACAAAGAGTTATTGTAAAGATACCTTTTCTAGAGTAGAAACATTACAAACAGGAACAACATAAGTAGTTTTTACTTAATTTTTTATATGGTGAATATTTTATAATCTCGCTTTCTTGAACTTTCACGGCCACGTCAATCGGGAAGTAAACTTGGTGGTACATCATATTTCTCTTCAACTCGTCTCGCTCAGAAATTGCATTTAATCGTACTATTTTTGCTTGTAAATGTTTCTGTCATTTGATTTTTCTCTCATTTTGCTCTTTCTCTGGTTCTCCTCATGATTTTTGGCATATCTTAATATTTTTGCAATGATATTAATAACATAGGTACTTCATCTATGTTATTACTATAGTTGTAGAATTATTTAACATATTTAAGATATTGTGGTACCAATTGAAGTACCCTCTATAAATAAGCAAAATTACATTAAATTGCAGTTAGAAGAAAAGTAAGACCCATGTTCGGGAGTACCCGACATCATAGTGTCCGGGGCTACCCGCACATTATCATGCAAAGCATTCCAAATGTACAAGAATTATTATAAATACCATTATAATCCTTAAATATATAAAATTTGCTAAAACTCTGAATAGTAGGCAAGTATAAAAATTTACTTATTGTACTTAATATTTTCTGGGCGAAAATAAAACATTCTCACACGGTTAATTTACCCAGCGTCCGCGCCGCGATCAAACTACAATTGTTTCTACTCTAGAAAAGGTACCTTTACAATAACTCTTTGTCCTAAGCCATGCGTTTAGTTTCTTAGAAATTGAAATGTCCGGGCTACCCGCCGTCCGGGGCTATCTGCTGATCCCCTAGCAGGGCAGGCAGAGGAACCTAGTCCGTTCCCCACTTCCCGCCGAATTGATATATAATAACACCGCACGCCGATATATAATAACTGTACCATTTTACTTACACTGATTTTATTCTCATACACTATTAGGTTTAGACCCATAACTTTATTACATTCTTGTGACAATCCCGCCTATTCTATATGAAATACTGGAAGTTCCATACATAAATTGTATGTGAAACCTGTCCAATATTGCATGTTTCGAGAAAATTTGGTACTATAGATTGGGTAGATTAATTTTGCCTATAAAATTTTACTTTTTGCTTACTTTTTGTAATCGTAAATAATATAACCTAATAACTAGCACTTAAGATTACCTATTAGATCCACGTGCCAATTTAAATGCGGTATATCTATTGATAAAATGAGTCTAACAGTCCAAATGGATTTACGAAATTACATAGTTGTTTCAATTAAGTGAAATAATATTCTTTCGTTTCAGTAACAAAACATAAAAAGCTTTTATTAGCATTACGATTTAGTTTTGCAGGACAGTCAAAGAGATTTTTAAGAATCTTCACTCTACTGTGTTCTCCACTTTCTGCCCGAAAATAAGACTATAAATAATAATAAAAGAAAAATAAATATAATTATTTCTCATGGTTGGTATAGAACCAAACGTGGTAGAGTCGGACGCTGTTCCATAGAGCCACGATGGCCTCAAGTCCTGGTTTTTGTTATAGGTATGTCTACATAAAAAGTCTCTTCATATGTGTTTACTTTGACATAGTGAAATAGATATTTGTACTTGTATATTAAATGACAATATATATTTATAGTAACTATTGGGAACTGCTTACAATTTTTGACAGAAATATTGATTTTAAAAACATATGAACTGCATTTATGATACAGGAGCGAGACCACCCTGCCACCCTGGGGGCAACGAAAACAGTAATGCTTAGTAATACCCTACGCGATAGAATGAAGACATTCCTAATAGGAAAAGTAACCGATATATCTCAAAGACACCCACTTGAAGTAGTAGTGAAGGGGACACATAGCGAGGAGAACCGATGGCCGTTGGGGCGGAACGGTTCTCGAGTGACGACCATGAACCGGACGATGCTTAGTGGACAGGCTGTTTAATAGGTGGTCCGACGATCTGATCAAGTTTACCGGAATACGTTGGATGCAGGAAGCGCAGGACCGATCGGTGTCGAAATCCTTGTGGGAGGCCTATGTCCAGCAGTGAGTGTCTAATACAACGAACTGCATTTAATGTGAATCTTGCAACAATAATATATTGACAAAATAATAGCACAATTTTATTTCTTATGTAATGTTAATGTGGGTAATTAAATTTGGCAATTTCCTTATCTTTATAAAATAATAAATGAACCTCAATTAAACATAAAAGGTTCTTAACGCAGTAACGTGTTGCAATATTAATTTCAAAAAGATGTTTACAATCAGATAAATTTGTTCTTTAAATGTCAATAATTTTTTCGTCAAATACTTTCACAGGTAACGTTTAAACATGCTGCTACTATGTAAAATTATAAAAAAGCTTAAATGCAGCATCTATACGTACATATAATAAACAATTAATATATTTATATATTTTGTAAGATTCTATCTATAACTGTTTGAGAACTTCTTGAAGTAAATGTCTTTTGCTATTTACACAAAGTTTCGAGCTTATAGATGAGATCGTTTGCTTCTATTGGTTAAAGTTCACAGAAGAGGAAATTAGGGTGGATAAAACTAAAATAATATTGACCTTCCAGTTGAATAATTGCCTTTTTATATTATCGCATTTTTCTTATGTTACTTTATTTCTAATTATTTCCTTAATCTTTAAATAGATACAAAGTTAAAAGTTTGCATAACATTTTACTGTCTTAAATTTTTATTTATACTTTAACTTGTTTTTGAAAAAGAGAATGTTAAATGGGAACGAAGTGTCTTAACACTAGGTTCTCTGGTTCCCTCTGCACAATTAAATTAAATTAAAAACTTTTTATATGTACAATATATTAATATATTATATTGCATATTTTTATATATTGTACAAAGCTTCAATATCCTAATGATATATACATTTGTATGCTTCTTATAAATAAAATACTAGTTAACGAAAAAATATTTTTTTTTACTTACCGTGAGTTTTCCATTTTATTCATATTACTTGAATCACTTTTTTTTCTAAGTTGCGATATTGGCTAGTAAATTCATTTAGCATCCAAAGTAAGTTACTTCGAAGAAAAAACTTTTTCCAATTTGAAACTTTTTAAAAGTTACGTCCAAAGCTAAAAAGTATGAAACAATTAGTAAATTTACATTATTTTAAGTAAATATGCAAATATCTATCTAATAATAGCGTTTACAAAAATAGTAAAAACAACCGAGCCGCTTGTTGCCATAGGGCGTGACGTGCGCACTCCATCGGTCTTGAAATATTACTGATCCAGTGGTTCTGTAGATACGTACCTAAATCTACGTAGTGTAATAAATAGAACTCCTTTAGTTATGTTTTAACGCTATATCAGTTTTCATTTCGTCTCCATAATCGTAACAGAAAATAAATGCTTATACAAAAGCAGAAATGAAACAGAAATATCGCAATACTATGAAGTGGTTAAATATAAACTTTATAGTTAGTACTGTAAACATCAAATATGGACAATATTTGAATAAAAGTTTTGGAAGTTTTACGAAGTATACTCTTATTTTAGACTTTTTAGATTACATTATATTACTAACGCATGTTGCAATAACAGACATTATTCAACCATATATCCCCTGCTCGACAAAATATTGTGCGAATTAAATAGTAGAAATATTTCAGTTTTTATGAGAGCCTAGTGTTAACACACTGTATTCTCCATTTTTCGTCTGAATTCAAAAGTAATCTGAATTTGAATTTAATAGAGCAAAATATTAAAATGAATTTTAATAGGTATAAGCATTTACCCGAGCCCATAACTATTGCTTGAAATCAGACGCCGTCCGACCGCACCACGACATTTCAGTTAGACCTATCTGAGTGTATCGACTTTAATATTGAAAACATATATGTCGGAGAAAGTCATTTGAACAGGAACGCGAACGACTGTTTCTGATTAGTCAAAATCAAGTTAGCGCTTCTTGTCACAGTCGTGCAATACTCTGCAGGAGCTTCAGCGTAGAGGCACAGTGGAGTCTGAGCTTCTGAATATTAGTATAGTGCAAAGCATTCCATGTTCGGTAATACCAATATTATATTATAATAAAATGATTATATTAGTACGTATATAAGTTTTGGCCATAAGCTGGCCACAATTACCTTTAATGTTAATATTTTGTTATAAAATAGTATGATACAGTCGAAGCAAAAAACGTTTTTTTGAGTATATATATAGCTGTCTATCAGTTGCTAGAGATGCAACTATCCTATGCCTGTAGACACAGCGCGTCCATGAGTAAATCATATTAATATTGCGAAAGCCAAGGTCGCTCAATGTATGAATATGACTGTAGCTAACGTTTTTTGTCATGTTAATACATAGTTTGACTGCAATAAGTTTTGTTTTCGGTACTAGTGTACCCACTCATGTATTCATTATGATAATGATGGCGTCATAGGTGTAACAGAACCTTACCCCGGCATCTGAGTTTCCAAATCGTACTTGTGCCTAAATGGTTTGAATAGAAAAAGCTTCGGATGAGTATCTACATAGTAGTGGCAAAGAGTGAAAATTTTATAAAAGTAAGCCGGTATATATATAAAGAACACAATATAGACGTAAGCCCGCTTATATAAATCCCACCTGGGCGGCGGTATAGGATATTAAATTTTTGTCAAGTTTATTTTTTCGCAAACGAAAAAAAATCTGGACCTTTTTTAGATGTGAAACATCTATTGAATTTTTGTTAAGCTTGTTTTTTGCATGACATGACATCCTAAATTTTTCTAGCGACTTTTTTTAGCATTCTCAAATTTTCGTAGTTCCAAATTTTTCTAAAACGATACTATGAAGGGAAAACTTCTTTAACGGCGTTGCGTACTTTTTATGATACGTAAAAAATGTTAAACTCGCGTCAAGTGACCTGATCGAAAATTCGTAAGACGAAATTGTCTAAATTTTTATTTTTGTGTATGATAGCGTAATAAAAAAATATTGTATTTTACCGAATATAATAATAGTATTTTTAAACTCTAACCATACCAAAATATTAAAAAGGCACAACGTTAATATTCAAGTTTACTTGCCGCCACTTCCAGAGTGCAACCATTTGCTTTTTTGCCACTAATGTATCTTAATCTTAATTCACAAAAAGTAAGGTGGTGGGTAATTGTGTTATATGGACGCTTCGTCACTGTTACATAGTAACTTGTAATTAAGACCATGGTATGTGAAAATGATATCCGAATGAGCTATAGTTAGAAAATGGTTTACTTTTTAAGTTTTGCGCCAATCATAAAAATATATTTTTTTTTGTTAAATTTATGTTTTTCATATGTAAACTAGGCATACAAATTACCTTTTCATTGTAACTTTATTACTTTGCATGTGGCCAGTGACTACGACTGTAACGAATTCACTATCCCTATCGTTAAGCTTACTAAAAAAGTGATTTAAAGTACATCAGTTTGGTTAATAGATAAATAATAGAAATTTTACTTTTTTAAGTGAGAATAACCCGCTGCATCCTCCTCTGGTTTATTTGAAACCTCTATTTATTATATCTATTTCTTAAAGCGTCAAAAACGCGTTGAAGTCTTTCGACTAAGATCCAAGTGAAGTAAGATGTATTACCAAGATGACGGCAGTATAACTAAGGAGGCTATAAAATTATATTGGGCTTCATACTTCATACCTACCTACCTACCTAACTTCGCTTTACCCCTAGCGGGGTAGTTAGAAAGATACAGAGAAAAAGATTTCATACTTCCTAAAGTACTGAAATTCTGAAATAATTTGCTACGATTTAAAAAATAATTGAGGCACAATTTAAGAAAGTATGACTTTATATTAATTTTTTTTTTATGTAACTAATATTAACTATAAAATGTTAATTATATTTGCAGTGGCAATAAGATCAAATGGGAAAAAAAATGTACCGACACTTACACCATAACACTCTTACACTCCCAATAAACAACTTGTTTCTACATCGGTAACACAAGATCATGGTCTAGTGTCACCCGAAGGCTCCATTTTTACAGAATTTGCTTTACGTTTTCGTATTCATTTATAAGAAGGTACACATAATATACAACAAGCTAATATTATTCATCCCAGATTAATTAATGACTAAAATAAACTTCATGGTGTCCTTTTGTGTTGTAATATACGTTATATTTAATTTAAAGATTTCTTTCCATTTTGCCCGAAAATAAAACCGTTGTCTTTTGGTTTTAGCTACTTAGTTGACTTATGGAAAACATTCAGAAAAAAAAAATATTATTAGTATGACTGCAAAAACAATTACATATTGATCTTGATAGATTTTCGTTTGTACTCGTCAGCACCCAAGTGATGCAAAATTCGATCGAATTTTGTACGAATTACAATGAGATTAACAAATCAACAGTAATAAGCGACTGGGGTAACAATTTTATTAATATTCATTTAATGATTTTCCATTAACAATGCGGGCGCAGCCGCGGGTAAGGGCTAGTATATTAAATAAATAAAATGAATATTACGCACACTACCATCCGCTTGACATATGTTAATATAAGCAATGCGAGTAATGGTATGGTAATGGAGTTAATGGGACCTGCAGTATACATATATTTTAGATTTAAATTGTTCTACTTAAATTACTTTGTAATAGTAGTAAAAGATTTTAATTTTTGTTAAGAAAATTAAAATGATAGTAAAAATTACGTTTAATTGGGCTATAGAATAAAACACCTTATTTGAATAGTTAAGACTTTTATATCAATACAAAAATAACATCAATAAATAATATGCAAGCGCATTAATTACATGAAACTGGTCTAAATTGATATAAATTACAAGGTTGTGTGCAAAAAATTTAAAAGTTGTCCACCTCAATCTATTCATACGTTAATAATAGATTTAAATAATAATACTAAACAATGTATATGTGTATAGGTATTTTTTACGATATTATAATAAATACAGCAATGCCACATCACAAATTATACAAGCACGTGTTTTACATACAGCAGGTATAAATATTGTTGCAAATTAAAGACAACCTTTAGTGTAATATGGCGTTCTTATGGCATATATCAGTCATCGAAACATTAGTTAAAGCTTTTGTATATTTTTAAATATTAATATTAAATATCTATTACATAAGAAAACGTCACATAATTTTATCTTAGTAAGTAATGGACAGATATTTAGTTTAACCTGTATGCTTATCATTCACAAGTCGATTAATACCGGAGTACTTATAATAATGATATTAATATATAACATCAATTTCCAACCTACTTTACCTACTTCTAAATACTGATGCAAGTTAGTAAATATTGTACTAAATTCAAACTATAGGAACCCAAAGCTCAGTTCTAGATCCTTTGTACGATCAAAACAGTTTTAATTTTCACCTCACAAGTGATATAAGATACTAAAAGCATTGTCATTTTAAGCCGCAATTTTAGTATTTCATAAAAAAATTTATACGGTTATAACACAATGTAGCCATAAAAATAGCTTTCAAAAATCATTTTTATATCATAATGAAAAAATACTTCTGTCCAGTTTCTCCAACTAGTTATAAATCTTTTAATGCTTTAAGAGTAATAAAAGCGGCAAAGGAGCGAAAATGAGGATACAAACAATATATAAAGTATACCCTTTATGTACCCACTGTTTATATAAGATTTAATTGTATACAATATACATATGTATGTATATTGAGGTTAATATTTATATATAGATACACTTAAAGAAATATCTGTGATATTATAATTCCATAAGTTACATGTACAAATATTCTAAAGCTTAATATGATAGTTAAGTGTAACAAAAAACAAGCATTGCTAAATAAATAGAAAGCGGTACAAAGTTTGTAAAGAGAAAAATAAATAATGCATTCAGCGAATAAACTTAAAAGTAGACTAATGCAGCTGAATAAGTTAAAAGTATATAGATTTTATTGTATTTGTCAATTTTTAAATAGAGAACTAGCCTATATAACAATAAATAAAATCTTAAGGCACTGTTTTAGGTACCAAGATCACAATTTCATTACTCTTGTAAAATGTTAATTCGTAAAAAGATTAGTGTCTTGGAATGTCAAGTTACTAGTATAGTGAAAAATGATTATTTGGCAATAACCAAATAGGATTTTGTGACACAAGAGACCTAAAAAACGTAAATAATAGCCGAAGAGCGATAATTTAGATTTACTAGTAAAGTGCTTATATTATCTATACAAATATGTTACTTAAAATATATAAGCGCATACAGATAATTATTTCTGCATTGTGCAGAATAACAATACCGACACAATTTACAAATATTTGTATGTTACCTAAATATTATTAATATGTAAATTTTGCAAAGTCATTTCTAAAATTAATAAATAAATAGACAAGATCTCGTCAACGATAATTATAGCAGAGTTTAACATTAGAGAACTTCAATATTCCAGATCTATTTACAATATCCATGATTACCGAATTCACGGCATTATATACAAGCTTTTATATATACAAATGTTCAACTTTAGCACGTCCTGCGTGCATAATATTCACAAATCACAATAAGGTCCTCTTAGCACATGAACACTTTTTCTGTATCATTAGTGATATTTATATGATGAAGGGAGCACGAAGTCGCCGATGTTGTAAAGGGTATTAGCATACCAATGGACGCCGCGAGGCACTGATTTTGAGTTACTCCAGTTGGACATCCAACGTAAAGGAGCCATTGCGGCGTGGGCTAAATAATGGCTATGAACAAGAGCGTAACAAGAGGCTAAAACATCATCTACTATTATAGTTCCAGATTTCGTTAATGGAGCAAAAACACCTTTCTTCGAAACTAATCTTGTCTTTATAACTTTTGATGGCCGCATTACACTACCTTGTCCCCTAGTAAGAAGGACATCTCCTATTTTTACATTAGCAACTTAAATACATCTCGCCAGTTATCAGCAGCCGCTAGCAGAAGTAGATGAGAAGGCGTTGTAGTGATAACAACACCATTCTCCGCAGTTATTTCAACAAATTGGCGTGTAGCATTTCTCATCACGGGCTCGATGAATGCCCAAAACCTGAAAGGAAAATATTTAAGATATAAGAGATTACACCTAATAGAAATTGTCGAACAATAATTATGTAACATAATTATTTAATAAAAATGAATATATTACAGTTATGCCCAGAGGTTTAAACATTTCAGACAATCACACATATATAAGCCAATACCTAATTAATACGCATTTATCGTACACTAAGACAACATACCTCTGAAAATATCATTTTTCCTGTGTCATCTGCAGCGAGCACTGTGTCTCCTATTTTAAGACTGGTAATATCGCGAGGACCTTCTTCTGTGTGAACCACTGAACCAGAAGGGAAGCAGCCAGCACCCGTCCCCACTGATGATTCTGAAAAATCAGATTGAGTTAATTAACTTTTTTATAGTAGAAAATGGATCAATTATTTATATATATGAAACTAATTTACGAAAACTAATACTAGGTATAATATTTTTTCTTTAAGTATTAAATTTATAATTGGATTAATAATGAGTTCGCGCTCAATGTAACATTTTAAAATTAAGCTTACTCGCAAAAATAAATATATATTTGTTAGCAAGGCTTATATCTCCACAGGAATAACGAGATTTCTCTATACTGGTAATTAAAATCCGATAAGATACAAAACAAAAGAGAATCGCAGTCGCTTTCTTGTTCTCAGTCCGAAGGTTATCTGTACAATGTACACTACAAAACGTTGTTCCGTTCAGGTAATTCCTTTGTTAGATTATGTGTAAATCCAATATAAGAAATGTTCATTATTTACTTATAGTAGGTATAAATAAAAATTCGAGGAAACACGTTAAGTTTAACCTAAATAAATTTCAATGCATAAAAAATCAATCCTTTTTGGTAAATTTTTAGCCCATTGTTTGTAAAAAATAGATGTAGAAAAATGGCCAGAGTTTGCTTTCCTGTAGCTTTATTTGTTTATTATATAATGGTATTTATTTTAATCCTGATCCAGCTTAAACTGTACCTGTAGTTAATCTTTCACCTACAAAAACTCTGCCTTTACGTGCCAAGCATCAACATGATAAGTCGGTATGGTAAACCATTAAAACCAGCGTTAAGTAAACCAGCGGTGTGTTCTCGCGCTTTTTTCTCAATGGAAAGTGTTGTAAAGGTAGCAAAAAGATAAGCACATGGCGATGTAACTTCTTTTTCGAAGTTTATTATTTTGACAATTACAGGAGACGGTACAATTACACGCTTTAATGAACACATTGTCGGTAGATTAACGCAAAGCTTATGGCAACGCTTATGAGACCTCGTTAAAGTTTGATTTGTTGTGTAACCAACCGATAAATTCGGCCGATATCGTTTACAAAACGACGGAAAGTCCTGATCATATTACACAATAACCACACAAATTAGATTTCGTTCAAAGTCAAGCACTTATTGTAGATATTCTGTTTATTGTTAGCAGAACATATCATACGAATCATTGAATAGGTGTCGGCCACCTTTGCTTTTTTGCACACTTCTCTCAAGGCAATCAATATTTTTTTTCAATATTCATTTAGGATGACTGTAGTAATTTTCGTGTATATCGTATTAAAATATTCAAGTCCTCGAAGTCTTATATCGAAAATTGATGCAAATGTCACATTAGTGATCACAAGTCTGATTCTCTGTCATAGGTGTATAGTGTAAAGTATTAAAAAAATTATATATAGAGTTTTAATTTGAAGCAATGAGAATCCTGACCTCGGTGGCCATTAAACTAATTATATATCTTAAACCTGTCACACGATTTCACAGTGGCGTGACGTAAGTGAGGTTAGGTTGAAGATGCGTCGATAAGCGGCGCGGGCGCGGGTGAGGGTGCGGGAGAGGCGGAGGCGGCTGCCGCGAGTGGCCGCGCCGACCCCGCCCCGCGGAGACCACCGGGAGAGCTAGGCGGCGCCTGAGCTGTGGCCTGACCATGCTGTCGTTGCCAGATAAATATACGCACGTGACACTGTTCATTTAATCTCAGCAATGGATCATTTTATGTGACCAATAAAAAATTGCGATGTGTCACTATTTCTATTAAACATAAATGTGGCATTTTTTACAAAATTAAAAAATATTATGTTTAAGTCTATAACAACCCTCCTTTATTCCGCTCAGACCCAATTATTAATATAACTTTGTTAATATTATATAAAAAATAGGTAGGTTCACATCCTATTTCTTCAGTCATTATTGGGAATAGGTAGTGACGACGATGACTACCTATTGCTAATTACGGCATAGTACGTATACAATGCTAGCTGAGTTTAGTATCGTGTGTTCATTGGAGTACATTGTTTCTTATATGTATAACATTAGGTATGTATTTTTTTCAAATTCAAAAAATGCCTCATGTTGCGATTTATCCCACAAATGTATTTATTTTTTATCAAAATTTATAGCAATTAAATATCCACATCAGCGTAATCATGTAAATGTAAACTGCTCTCGTGCCGCTTTGGTTATGATTCATATGCGATCGCGGTATCTTTATAGAGCTTCCAAAGCAATAAATATTTAGTCTGCCAAAATACCTAAATTTATCAAACATTTTAATATGATGCGGCCAGAAGAGCTTCTTGTAACTAAGAAAAAGTTATTGCGCGCATTGTACGCGTTTGCTTTGCATAAATCATTTTAAATATTTACTGTCGAGAAGTTTGTAGAGTATTTACAAACAATTTTATGCGTGTACAAACAATGTTTTCTTTACGAGATTTTATTGAAAAGCCCCACAATATGATAACATTTACAAATGTTAGCAAATTAAGAGGACATTTTGCACATAAACGCTGAGAAGTTATAAAAATATATAAAAAAGAAATAAAAAATAAGTTATAAAAATCTAAGCGCGTAATTGAATCATTAGAACTATAGATAAAGTATGCTAACTTTCTAAAATAATAGATATCTTCAGAATATTATAACACGCTGAGTTATTGCTATCGGAGAGTAATGACATTGATAATAGATGAGCCTATTCATCTAAATATACTTAATACATATATTACTTATAAATAAATTGATTGACCATTTTATAATTTTAATAGAAATTCTTCAGCTTTAAATATGGTAATTGACACCATTTAGTTATCTTGCTCAATGTTATAGAGCATTGAACCTTACTCCTATGGTTTCTTTAAAGGGAATACATGCTCTCATTTTTTACTATCTTTAAAGCAGGAGCATATTTTAAAACACACAAAAAACTGCAAAGGTAAATTAAAAACTACTAAAAATTTATGTAAGATGAGAATAAGTTCATAATAAAGACCATAACTGCAAAACTTTTCTATAGTTATTAATATAGAAAACAACTTATAATGACTACTTTTTTAGACTGTTATAAAATTTGATGTAACTCTATTATTAAAAAATATATAGGTAAGGTTTTTAATAAAGAAGCCACCGTGGCCATCAATTATATCTTACTTATTTTCATTTCTCCGCCCAAGACAAAACGCGGCCTTTAATGTCGCTGCTTAACACGCCAAGTCTCACACTACATCGTTATGCAGGACAAAAATACAGCTGTTTTTGACACATAAATATGATTATAATAATACATATACTCAATATACTAAAATGTTATTGCTCAATACGGGATATAAAGACTACTAATATAGCTAGCAGAATAAGAGGAGAAGAAGAATATTGATAGCGGACGATGTGCGCTCGAGCGATGCACGCTGTTGCGACTCGCCACATCCCGGATAGCTGCGGCCACGCTCCTTTACGTTCCCACACATACCAATATAAGATACACTCCACCGAAACATAGAATCCAATATAAAACTTTTGACTTGGTAATCAGATACTTTAACGAAACAGTTTTGGTTAGCTTTATTAGTATTCAATCATAATTATATAAAAAAAAACTATATATATAATGTATTTAGCAACGTAAGTTGACCAATTAGCGTTGGCATTTGCAGTTGTATTTTATTACATTTTTTTCAGTTAATATAATATCGACTCGCGATTATCTCGAGACGGGACCGTCTAGATCGTGTAGTTCGGCCTTCAGCGTCTCGTGACCTGCCTTCGGTCACACCCCATTTACGAGCACCTCCTTCATATACATGTCTATATAGAAAATATTACACTTATCAGTAGATATTTAATAAAAACTCATGTATATTATAACAGAAAGAGACAAACTATATGCAATGAGATGATTAGCATCATAATTCTTTAAGTAATATGGAAGTAAAATATTGAGAAGCATATGAAAAAATAAACGTTAGTAAGTAAAAATAGAATATTTACTTACTAAGGCAAGGCACTTACAACAAATATCTTAACGACATTCAAGCGCGTTGATGTCTTTTGAAGCTGCAGTTATGTCAACGGCATTAAACAATCGAGTTGGAGGAACATTATAATATGTACTTATTAAAAAAAATATAAATATGATTATATAAACAAGTATGCTCTTGCCAACGGTTAATGGATATTTTAATATTAAATTCTGTTAAAGTTGTACAAGAATCATAATTCTAATAACATAACCTAATATTTTTTTTAAGTAAAAAACGTTTAACTTTTATTCCAGTCTTCTTTCTCTTAAAAATTTAAATGCCTCGTTGTTTTTATGTACCTTGCTTTGGCGCAAATTTATCTGTAACTATACTTTTATGACAGTTATTTAAAAGTCTTAAATTTATCAAGTAACTACCGATAGCAATCACGACAAACGAGCTTTTAATCGTTCATTATTTTTGCATAACCACAAAGGAGCACTCAAAATTTTAATGCAGGATGAGTTTCAGGTATTTGAGATAAACAAGACCATAAAAGTTTAATTAATTAAAATTAAAATTTTTACAATACCATTATGGCCTATGGGTGTGTTAAATTATTTGTTAAAAAAAATTATGTTATATAATATATAATAGGATATCTAATAAATTAACAGAATGGTGAAATGTTCATTAGAGGAAGTTATGAATTATACGGCTTTGATCTTACGAAGGTATAACTTACACACCATATTAACTATTTATAGACCCAAAATTAACATCAAAAAATTCAATTGAAGATATGAATAAATATCATAACAAGTTCACTAAGAACAACCCGTTGCTACGCTAGTGTATAAATATTAAAATTACATATAAAACATAACCTAGTTTCGATTGCTTTTATGAGTAAAACTAATTCAACAAAAAATTCCGTCGGTTTTCCCAAACGATTTTTAAAACTAAAAATCGCCACGAATGTTTAAAATCTACATGATTTTCCTTATTTTTTTCAATATTTGTGTAAATAATTCTTACTCGTGTTCTTTCTGTCACAGATTGCTAGTTATAAGTGTACATAAACTATAAACGTTCTGAAAAACCCAGTATTTGATGTTCATTTGCAAATTTCTGTGGGAAGGAGGTCGTTTTAATTATGAATTTTGATAAAAACGACGATTCGTTAGTGCAGTGCTGGTATAATTTCGAAATTAAGAATGCGCACAAGCATCAGAACGCTGTTACGTCTAAAACATGTCCAAACATATACATAAATAGTTGTTTCTCTCATCGTTGTGTTGCATACATATATTTATATATATATATAGATATAAGTAGCCATTGAATCACCGGCGTAATTATAGAAGTGGGGGATTGGCTGCGTTGTAGCTGTGTTAGAGAAGGAAGAACATATGGAACACCTGGGGTGCGAGGAAGACATACGTTAACAAGAGGCTTGTTCGTCCGTTTGATCGACACCGCCGGTGAGCGGGCGCGGGAAGCTGTCTGAGATGCATTCTTCTTATAAAGCTCAACTATATATTTGGACTGCGAGGCCTGTCTCGTAGTCCCTGTATTATAATATAGTTATGTACCTTTCTACATTTGGCATAACTAAACAATATTTTCTTTTTTTAATTATCTTTTCCAATACTAACTACTTTTTGGATTTCTCAATAAGATCTAATAAAACAAATAAACACACTGAAACCTGATTGTCAAGTTGTAGGTACTACAACTGCATATAGTATATTATAACGAATTAACTAAAAGAATTAAATTATTGCTACACACCTGTTTTTACAGAACAATGAATGTAGGACCGGCTTTCATAGAAGACCCAGTCGAAGCCAGCCTCCACGGCGAGACGCGCTAACATTCCATTTTTACTGTGATCACGATCGCTAGTGGTAAGATCCACGGCGCGGCCTTCATAATGCAAAGAGTTGTCAAGGTGCGAATTTTCTTCATCCCAACCTTCAATTACTCTAAGACGAATTCCAGGCCACTGATTCATTACACTTATTGCCAGTGTATTTAGCTTTTCTTTGCATCGCTGAAAAATAAAATTGTTTAATGTTAAAATTTTTAAAATACAGTTAGTTCTTAAATTATAATTAATATTCTTTCGTATAATTATATAAAAATAAGAGAAAAAACGATATCACGTGCTTTTTCATGATATTTTCATAAAAAGACATACTAAAATCTCCGTTTACTTCAAAAGTATACGTCAGTCAAATAACAAATCAACTAGGTGCTCTTTTCGTGGGTTGCCGCATGTTGTCGGCATTTCGTCATGAAAAATAAATCAAATTAAAAGTTACAAAAGAATTGACATGAATTTGTTTGTGAAATAACTCGGCGGGCTACGTAAAGAAATGTCAAAATATTTATAAAGAAATGTGGACAATGACGACGCACTGCATGCCACCTTTATGTCGCGATGTCAACTCACTCTATGCAGATTTCTTTAAGAAAAAATTTAAAGATTGACGTAACGAATCGCGCGATGGGCGCCCCGCGTGGCCGTCGCGTCCGCTTGTATTCAATATAAAAGATATTTTGGAGCACCGTACATAATTATTTCTACGAACGTTCCAACCATCTAATAAAGAGTTGTAAGAAATTCAAAACGCTGAACTTCGCTAAAGTGATTCCAAATTTTTCACGGTGTAGAATTTGAAATTGAGGGATGAACAGCATAAACAAACATAAAGAAAATTACATCGTAACAGTCCTCCACTGAATTTAAAGAAAATTTACAAGATCTATCCTAAAAATTTCCTTTATATTACGAGCAATTAATTTAATGCTTATTAAACGTAACCTCATAAAAATATTTCAACGAAATATAACAGCATATATTTTCAACATAACTTTTTTAGTAACTACCGAACCCCGACACGAAGAGCGAGTTTGAGATGCGCAATATTTACTCTGTAGACGTCTCGGCCGACACTAAAACAATCGAATGCTAAATGTATTCTCAAACATTGATGCACTTTAACGTGGGAACGCAATGGTGCGGTGGCACAATTAGGTCTTTTTACAAAGAAATTTTTATTACAAATTTTACTACTTAGCCTAAACGATTTATTAATTTAGAGTAAGATATAAATTATTATTTAATCAATGTATACTAGTATATTTTATAATTTAGTAGTTTTATTTCGTTATAAAGTATATGTTGAATTCGTCATTTGCTGTATCAATATCAACCTAAGGAAGCCCTAGTGAGAAAATGTGACGCGACATGCCGGGCGGGCTATTATAAATTCATTATGCATATTTTTAGTAAACAAGCTGTCGATCACAATGCATGGGCGCAGCGGGACGCCCAACTCTGACACCTTGTTCTTTCTTGCTACACCAAACTAACCCATCGTAATAGCGTGATCGCTTATATACAAAACCTTTTATATAATGTATTAAAAGCAATGAGCGAAAATATAATATATAGTATAAGTGTGAATCAATCAGATTATACCAATTCAAAATCTAGTGTCATATTATGTACCTACATTAATTAAAAAATAAATGGCGTGGCGAATACTAGGGTCAAAACCAGGCTACCTGAACCAGTGGCGAGCAAGGCACTTGCGGACGCATAATAAAGGAATTGAGGCAAAAATGGAAATAAAAACGCTAAGGATCATCGCACTGTAGCATCGGGTGCAGTAACGTGAGAACGTATATATGCATATAGGCTTCGGGCGCTGCAATATATCAAAATAAATTACCTTTACTGTTTTAAGATATAAGTTTAGCCTTTAGTATATAGTCTACAACCTATCAGAATTTAAACATTCATAGAATCAGTTCTATTTGCCATCTTAACAAAAATTTGTTTCTCGGTTAATTTATCACCGCCTCCCTTCACGACTATAACAATATATTAGGATAATTAAATGGCTCTTTACATTCTTCAACGCATCGTTTTTTGTATAAAGTCAGAAGTCGAAAAGCACCGACCAATGCTGACTGGTTTATGTTTTTTTTTAGTGAAACCTCTACACATAGTTCAGGGATGTTTTAAAAATTCGATCGTCAATATAATAAAATAAGCATACTTTTCTTTCAGATGTGATAAAGTAATTTAAATAAAGGAATAAATAAAGGAATTTAAATTAGGCTTTAAGTATAGACTTCATAATGAAAATATATTATATGAAACAGAAAATCTAGTTATGCTGAATTTTAAATATATATAAAACAAAATGAAGAAACATATTTGATTAATAGTCAGAAATTGTATATCAATATCTTACATAAAAAATACTAGGACAAACAATACTCGCGGTTTTTTTTGTATACCAATTTGAATCGCCACATTTCAATACCTAAGAAATGAAGTTTACAATAATTCTCCACGTGTAAAATTGTCATACGTATTTAATGAACCCTACAAATTAACGGAATATTCATTTGAAATGCATTAATATTTGACTACGTCTGTGTAAAGACAGATCAAAGTAAATATTGTTTGCCATGTAGGCAAAGCTATTGAACAAATCATACATATGCATAGAAGTCCCTTGAATATTTTAATTTTTGAAAGTGTTTGAATCTTTAATACTTGTTCACGAAAAATGTCATATCTGGCACTAGCTTTGCTTTCACAAGCTAGATAGTGGACGAAAATACAATGCATTAGATTTTCAAATTATAGTAATAATAATTTTTGAAATACAAAAGAAACATATTTCCCTATTACTAAATAATGTAGTTAATTGAGCAGAATAACAAGAAATTATTACATTTTGCTTTATATAAATAAAAATAATTATACGTACGAGGTATATATATTTTAAATCAAATAGATATTATTAATTAAACATAATTAACAAAATTATACAAAGACAGAAGACTTTTTCTTAGTCAAAATATATTTTAAATCGGGACTACCATGTATCATTTATATTAATTTCAAAAAATAATAATAAAAAGAAATTGTTTAGTATATTTCATTGTATTTTATTGAATTAAATGATATTACTCATTAACGATATAGGTATGTTCATAATATGCGAGTCCCTATTTCGGCAATGAACACAAGTAAACCGAATAATCGGATAAATAATTTATGCCATGATTAAAATAAAAATAAAAGCTTAATAACATCTTATATTCGTATCGGTAGGAAGGTATAATTATTTTACTTGCGGCAATCAACTAAGTAAGATATTTTATTTGTTTGTCATAGTAGCGATTGCTTTCACACAAGAACGTGACATTAAGAAAAAATATTCATAACTAGCTTTCCGCCCGCGGCTTCGCCCGCGTGAAATTCGGTTATATCGCGCGACATGGTAAGGAGTAGCCATTTGTCAAAGGTTTTGATTTGGTTAAGTGGTTTAGGTGTGAAAGTTGTAAACAGTTAAACAATTTTACATGATTTTATGTTTGACAATAAGGAACTTCCATACAAACTTTCATCCCCTATTTCAATCACTCCACCACTCGTTTCGCGATAAAAAGTATCCTATGTCCTTTCTCAAGTTCAGTTCTATCTTCGTACCGAATTTCATCAAAATCGGTTCAGTGGTTTAGGCGTGAAAGCGTAACAGACAGACAGAGTTACTTTCGAATTTATAATATTAGTAAGGATGAATACCTTATTTGTACCATTGTAACATTTTGTATATTTTAATTAAAAATATAATTTAATAAAAAAAAAATAACATTTATCAATCTTACCAGTACAAGGTATACAACGGAAATATTTGGGATGCTTAACATTTTTGTTGTAGTTGTACTTACCAGATGCGAAACATCAGTTCGATCTATTCAAAGACTGTTTATCTTAATGTTAGCTATTCCCCGGAGTGCGATCAGTTTCAACAATTTATTATATTATTTAATATTAAATGGTAAAATACCCGCGGGAATTGTGTGAGTATTATTTATAATATCATGATCATCATGTTGTGGCGGGGGTCAATAGTGGAGTCAATGAGATTGTGCCCACTAGTTGCAACCTGCAAGTCATTCGAATAAGCAATGGAATCCACGCTTCCGACGTCGATTAATTTTTAGAGTTCTCTACTCTTGTTATTCTAATAGTTTTTTAAATAAATACAATTTTGTGCTTTGCGCATTTTAAAGTTAATGACATATACTTATTCTAAGGTATAACACTATGAATGCCTATAGGCTGTTTACTCCCCTTACCAATTATCGTCTTGCTTAATCATGTAAGGCTATAAACATTATCTTGCGTATCGCGTTAATTTTCTGCGTCAACCTCCGTCGTGCCGATAACTACCTCTGATCGATTTGCATCAGTAATAACGTCACTTTTAACGCAGGAGGTGATGAAAATGCGACAAGTACGTGATTGCGGCAGGCAATGAGTGCCCGCCTCTTCCGACTCGACCGGTTATTAGCTTTTACTTATCCTTCTTGATTTACCTTCAACCTGTTACGATTGTAAGGGCAAAATAAAGTGCAAAATTTATATCACAAGTCTGAACTCTAAGTACTTTTGTTCGTTACCCGTTATTATAATTACTAAACAACTCAATAAAGACTACATGTATTAATTCAAAAAGCAAAATTATGACGCGTCCGAGCTATCACAATAATATTTATTGATTTATCAGTATATCAGAACTTCATAACTCGAGCCGTCGCGTCGAATTTTGTACGGGTGGCTGAACGGCTTGCGCTCTAATCTCCGACGTCGGTAAGGTCCGCGGCGATGCTATTCACGCCTAAAGAATCATTCTTTTTGGATATCATCTCCGTAGAATAATAAACAATATTTGTTACAAGTCGGACTCGTAATCGCCGCTTTTATTGTTTGTCTCGCCCCAAAGAGTGATCACATCACCGTGGGCGTAAAGTCAACAATCGCACACATATCACACTATACGTCCTCTTTTGCTGACGGTCCCGAAGTGCCTCTCGATAATATTTTATAAGACAAATAACCCGATAAAGATGTTTTGACGTGAACCCGTGTTCATCGCTCACACTAAAATGCGTCCAGTGAACGCGTATAATAAAATATTTATTTACAATTTTATAATTTTAGGTAGAAACAAAATAAAAGAGTTTGTAATTTAGTGTCAACTTTATTGGTGGTGATCGAAGCGTTAAGACGATCAGTTGAATGTATAATGCGGTGACATGGTTTGATGCGGCGGGACTTTAACGTAGATCCATTAGCATTGTTTTAAGGGATTAAGCGGCGTTTAGAAGACGCATTGTAGTGCGACGCGACGTGTTGACGCTGTCCGACACGCATATTTTTATGACACATCCCATTTGTTTCTTTTCTTTTTATCATTTAATCACTGTGAAATAGCTACCTAGTTGTAAGTGTTAGATAAGCTCATTTTGTTTATAAACATGAAATAGCTGTTATCTTTTGAATAGTTTATAAATAATTTCTTTAGTGACATCTAGTATGTTTTACGTAAGTTTATATAAAAATATTAAGTGTTCAATTACATTTTCTTTCGATCAGTCACATTGATTTAAACGTTAAATTTTATATGTTGTGCCAGCTATCGGTGTTGAATTACACAAAAGGTTTTGTATTGTTTTCGGTACCCTAATCAAAAGTGATATCTCCAGTAATTTGACAAAATTACCCGATGAGAGAGGTATCGTTTTTGTTAAAGATCCTTCGCTATATGCAGGTATGCAAAAAGAAAAAGATCAACCGTATTTGCCTGACCATTCAACTTAGTGGTAGACTTTAAACTGCAAAGATAAGTTTGTAGAAAAGCATAGAATATTGATTTACATGTAGTAAAGTGCTTCCAATCGATTAATATTTCACCAGCACGACAAGCTGACACGGGACTACTTTGTGGTTATTTTCACTTCAATTATCCCATGGAATTTTTGGCAAGATTGACATTAACTTAAAAATTATCTGATATCTGTAAAACTATACAATCATGCGAGTAATATAAGTTTTTATATATAATTGTTATTGTATAATTCTTATAATATCCATTAATGCTTAGAATAATTTATATATATCACTAGATACTCATCGTTATACTAAATTTGTATAAATCATAGTCTTCATTTTATTCTAATGAAAGCTATATAACGGCAAAGTTTAGTAGTTTTTTCATGAAATAGTAATAAACATCTATCTATTCATCTGTATTTGTAGGACTAAAAATTTTAACAATAAAATTCTAGTCTCTACGTTTTGCAACGTACGTGTTCAAGGACAATTAGGGAAACGTCAAAATATTTTTCAATAAATGTTTAACGGTAATCGGCAGTCGTTTGGATGTATGCTTGCAAATACTTCGGTGTGATCAAAGACGTCGGTCGAAAATTAATTATCAATTTGTCGTGGGTGCCAGGCAGGCGACATAAATCGATCGGGTATATCTCCCTGAAGCCACATTAGCTACGCTCGAACACGAGATAAGGATAACAAATGCTCAGTTTAAGGTTATCTGAACATCGCGGACACGAGAGAGCTTTTTGCCACTGAGTCCCATTTGACCTTCTTGCGTTGTAATATTTTTAAAAGAACCATTTATAGTTATTTTTTAAATATATTTGATATTGATATGTGTAAGTGCTATATATATATATATATATATATATATATATATATATATATATATATATATATAAATAAAAAAAAATAAAAAAAAAAAAAAAAAAAAAAAAAAAAAAAAAAAAAAAAAAAAAAAAAAAAAAAAAAAAAAAAAAAAAAAAAATATATATATATATATATATATATATATATATATATATATAAAGAAGCATATGGACAAAAGGTTATATTTTAAAATGCCGGCCTTTTTTAGACTTACGTTGCTAGTGTATAATTATTATCAAGCAACAGACGTATGCGAAATTGGGGTCTCACCTCGACTCGTTGGTCATAAATAAAATAAAATGAGCGACGTCGGTGGGAGGAACTCTGCACTAATGAATAAGAACCCAACTGTATCTTAGTAGGGTTATGAACCATTACAACGAATTTTTAAAGGTTTACTATTGGTTGTTGCGATGACTCACTATGATTCTACTGTAGTATATTTTATGACGAATTTGATATCTTAGTCTTATATATATACTCGTAAATACATACAACTTTATTTTTAAGATTACATCTAACAAAACACATGTAACATCAAAGAGCAAATTTTCTAAAACCATTAGAAAACTATTACAAAATTGTCAGGTTATTGAAATTAATAACAAACTTTAAAAGCCTAACAATTTTAAAATAAGCCATTGTAATTTATCATTTGATAAGCGGTTGCACAACAAACATTGTATATAAATATTAAAATTACTCAACACGAAATATTAATTTAAATATGAATAGACAGGCGCCATGTAGGCAGGTACATAAAAAACCGGCCCAAAATAATATAATAGTAGATAAATGTCCCCCTTAACGGACACAATGAGCGACTTCAGAGCGATCAATTTTGTTTTAAGAGATGCTAATTTGAAAGTCTAGAGCGCTTTATTCCGTTTTAGGGTCATATTAAGAGGAATATATGAATATGAATTCAGTAATAATAAGTACCAAACCTATTTGTTACATTAAATGCAATGACAATTTACGTCATTGTAGATAAAAGAGGTGCAAAAATATTAATTTTGCACCATAATATTATAGGGGAACGACGGGTAGCCCCGGACACTTCAAGTTCTAAGAAACTAAACGCATTGCTTAGACAAATAGTTATTGGTTACCGTCTAGAGTACAAACAAATCCAATTCGATCGTGGTGCGCAAGCTGAGTAAATTAGCCGTGAGAGAGAGTTTTATTTCCGTCTAAATAAAATCATCGAACCTGTCAAATTTTGTCGGTAGTTATTAAGTATAATAAATAAGTTTTTATACTTGTTTGTTACTCAGAGTATCAGTAAATTATTTATTTAAATATTTTAATAGCATTTATTATATTGTTAAGTGCTGTGCTTAAAAATGGTGCAAGATAACGGTCGGGTAGCCCCGGATACTATGATGTCGTGTATCCCCGGATACCATTTTAAGGGTAGGATTTCACAATATTATTTAATCGAACTGCACTTGTTTTGGCAAGTTTTCAGCGACACAAGGGGGAAAGAGGTATGATATACCACCAAATTTAATTCACAATCGGTGCAGGCGTGGAAGTTTAAAGGAGCGAGATTATAACATCTTAGTCATATAAAAAATTGAGAAAAGCAAAAAAATTATCATATAGAAATACAGCAACGTAACAGAGCTAAAAAGGTGTTAAAATCAAAGAAAAATATTCAATGTCTTTCTTAAGCCCATTTGATTAACTCTGAATTCACTGCCAGAAATAGCAAGAATGTGCAAGGCCAAAAAACGTTTGAGCCATCATTTATCGATTTGTCCGGGGCTCGCCCTTTTATTGACGGCAAAAATCTAGACTAAATTAAACTTCTTCTTGAAAAATGTGATATGACTACCATTGTTTAATTAATTCAAATAGGGAAGTTCATAATTTAATTCCTTTTGTTGTGTTTTTTTTTTGAGTTTCACTTAAGTGTCCGGGGCTACCTCAACTTCCGCTACTCTTAAATCTACACTGCAACAAAGGCGTCGTGATAATATTCATAAAATCCACAACTCGTGAGGTCATGATATGGTACTATATATATTCAATTGTAAAGTCAACTAATTATCTTGACGATATCGATATCGATATAAAAGGCTCAACAGGGTCGTAGACAAGAAGCTATTATTTAAATTAATTGGAACATTAAACAAAAGAGGGTGAAAACAACACCACTTCGTTTCCATGTCTTATCGTTAAATGGTCACAATCAAAAATCAATTTATATTCTTACGCAGGCTCATCTTAAATGAAACTGTATATAAAAATATATTGAAGAGTGGCTCGAACAACTATTAATGCTATTTCGTTTGAAAGATTTGAAGGATTAGAGCAAGAGACTACTTTGGCCACAGTCGCAACATGATTTTTATCGGACGTCGCCGATGGAGTCAAAACTTCATGTTTGTGTTTCGACTTTATTATTTATTGCCGTCATCCTTAATATTAAGATTTAGCAATTTAATATACCTATGCATCAATAAGTAAATATTTTTTATCAATAATTTTCAATTTTTTTCAAAATTTTAAGTTAGGAAAATTAAATTTACATATCATGAAATTGGATTTTACTCATTCTATTAAAGTAATTGTATAATAAATGCTACTTGATGTTTGAAACGTGAAGGTTAGATAATTAAGCAAAACAATACTTAGCAATTTATATAAGATGCGAGTTAGCTAGTTTTAGCACTTTAGTCAATAAAGTTTATAGACACTTGTGTATCCAGCAATTATAACGTTTTAAGCGACAACTTGTTGCATAACCATTTTACGAACAAATTTGTTTCGTAAGGTCTCGGAGTTCAAGTTTGCTTACCAGGATTTCATTCAAATGTACAAGTACACTGCATAGCAATGTCGAAACAATGATGCAGTATTCAGCGCTTAAGTTAAAGTTGGACAATGCAACTGAGACGACACTTGCAGATATTCGAGAGCATTGAGGCCAAACCATCGCGTATTTTAATAGTTATGAGCGGTATGTCGGCCGTTGTATTAAAACAATGACCAATAATTTTGTATTTATGTCTCATTGCAGCAAAAGAACCAAGTGAGCATTGTCCTTGCTATTAGTTGTTTGAACTTCTATAAGTATAACGGAATCCACCTTAAATAAAATATTTTCTTAATAAAAATTTAATTTCTTCATTTACATCAAGCATAAATTAATATTGTTACTTGTAACACCTGATATCACTTTCGTTAAAGAATAGTGTTACTTATTTATTATTATTCTTAAAATGATACACAAATAAATAATACTCGTATTAAATACATTTAGAGTAGGTACCTAACTATTTTATTAGGTAGGTGAATTTATATTATATATTTTAGCTTATCGTTGAAACAATTTACGTGATATTTATGGCAAAACTTGAGACGACAAGAAAAATTATCGGACATAGGTACCTATAGCCCAACCGCTTTAGTCAAAATAATACCAATGATTGAATTACACTAACAATAATAATCAAGCCCATTAGTTTATTAATCGTGTACCGTGCAAAGCATTGTTCTTCGCTGGACAATCGTCGCTAGACGAAATAATACATCAATAACTTTTCTTGCCAGAGAGGACAGAAAGAACTAGAATATGAAGTATTGCATTTCAAAACCGGTCGCCGATGACATTTTCAAGGTCTAATACCCGTCAAATTGTGTTCTTACATGTACCTATAACTATAAAATTTTGATTATTTTTTAAGTGTTCATAATATAAGGTGTGGCGAAGCATTAAAATCAGCTATATTTTTGATAAAGTTTCTATGTCTATTATGTAGTGTATTGTATATGTTATATCACGTTATAATTCATTAATGTTATGAAAATATATTAGGTATGTACTTTCACTAACTCGGATGTTATTGAATATTCTCAAGACTAAATAGAATGTAAAATCGAACTCCGTGAGAAATAGGTATAGCTGCTTCTATATGCGGTCAGTTTTACTGTAAGTGTGGTTGCCTGAAGCTAACAATATCGTAATTATTTCTAGATACCTACATGTATACTATTTAAACTTATACAATATATTAAAAATTGCGTTGTATTAAAATGTAATCTGATTACATCAGACTAATAAAATACAGTATACCTAATGAATTAATGAAATATTTTGATATTGTCACCTTTTTTTTTTAAACTTCACGCATATAGCGGGGTAGGCAGAGGGAACCAGAGAACCTAGTGTTAAGACACTCCATTCTCTTTCAACATTTCCGTTCCGGAAATGCCTCAATTTGGCGGAAAGTGTTCCGCCAAATTGAGGCATTGCGTGTTGAGTGGCGGAACTCAACGCCGCGCTTTGCCTTGTTACCAAACCCAAGATATGAAAATACTAAATTTTACATATCCTGGAGTGGGAATCTAACTCACAACCTATCGCGTTTACAGTCGCACGCTTGTGCTTCTGCGCCACAGGCGTCACCTGTTTTATACATATATTATGTAATATAATTTCATATTACTTAATCTTTGAATAAAATAAAAAATTAAAGATAGTAAATCTTTATTTTTTTATTTTATTCAAATTATATTATATTTCTACTATCTATTTCTCAATATTAAATAAGTGGAGCATATGTTAAGTACAGCCAGTAATCATAAGTATATTATTTTATTATATATCAAATAACAATACCATAATTATAATTACATAAATAGTTGAGAAGTTTCAAAACGTTTCGTTTGCACGATAAATCATTCAACTCATGTTAATTTTCCAATTTCCTATGTACTTCAGTCAACATAACCCGAATTCAGATGATTTCCACAAAGCCCCTAAAATACAATGATTTATGCTGAACCATTAGTTTACTAACATGAATCAAAGTTACGCAAATTTTACAGTAGGTACAATGCCGAAACTTTTGTTCAATTTGATGGATATGGCATGCAATTACTAATATTTTTTTTATCAATTGACTAACTGACTTTAAATACGCAATTTTAGCCGACGCCTGCTAACCAAAACATATTATTCTCGTTACAAATAATATAAAACTGCGATGCCGGTAAACGTACCATATGGGTGAATACAAATTGATGGGTGTAATAAAGTAAACAATTGAATCATGACGGCGCCCACACCGCTTCCAAGATACTCTGAGATTGATATTAGGAAATATATTTATTAAGTCAACATTTTACATATAATTTGGGTATCCATAATTTAAAAATTTCAAATGTTACTCTTTTTATAAATATTTGTTATAAATGACAAAAACAATGTCCATTCTCTTATTAACAGAGCCATGAAGCATTGAAACATCAAAGAAGTCTAATAAAAAAGTTTACTATAGAAGTAGATGAAGTAATTAAATAAACCACGTCAGTAAGAACGTGGTGCAATATGTACATTTATGCTCATAGTAACATTGCATCGTCATATTAAGAGCCAGCGTTCCTTCATTCGCACATTCTCGCGAATTGTCTTCAACCAACTTACACAAGAATGCACTTTGCCGCACGACGAGGTCTCAATCGGTAATTTTTTATATTATGTTTACCAACGAGCGACGTATGCGATACCCGACATGTGGAGATTAATTTCCAAGGTGGCAGATTGTCACCTTTAATTTATGATCGTTCATTGTCTTTCGACTGACGTCATTCAAGGAATTTGCCGTTTTGGTTTAAACTTTTAATTAAAGCTTTAAATATATTTCTATTTATTTATTTATTTTTCATGATAAAATATATTTAAACAGTACTTTTTATAAGTGTGAATCATATGACTATTTTAATTATACATATATAGATACAGTGTTACATAGATACAGAGTCTGAATTGATGTACCTATATTTAAATAATTAAACAACAATACAATACAAAGTTTGGTAAATTTGACAATGAGATCCTATATGTTATATTATTATCGTTACGCAAATGTAAGAAATCTGAAATAATTCAGAAACAATTAATTAATCAATTAATTAAGTTAATGGGTAAATTTAACGTTATAATTTAAAAAGGTTGATTAACACTTTAGGGTTTTGAAGATTACTGAAGGTACTTAAAAAAAGCCATTATTTGTTACTAATGTTCTAGTTTGTACTTTCCACTCTTAGCACACACATTATTACTGTTTTTGTTTTATAAAGGTTTAAGTTAGTTTGATCTCGTGTTGAGGTTTTAAGATACATGAAGTGACCGCTACAGAGTTCTAGAGTTTCAGGTGACCGCAACCTCGAATGAACTCAGTCGTTGACCCCATTGATTTACCAATATAATTTCTCTTGCATTCGGAGAATTGTCTAATTGAACACATTTTCTGTATAAATAGATAA
The DNA here is from genome assembly GCA_033558755.1 of Philaethria dido. Taxonomy (NCBI): domain Eukaryota; kingdom Metazoa; phylum Arthropoda; class Insecta; order Lepidoptera; family Nymphalidae; genus Philaethria; species Philaethria dido. The sequence goes on along the minus strand of JAKGSA010000244.1, from coordinate 326,372 downwards.
ATTTAAAGTTCATTCAAATTACTAAATAAATAAATCAAAGATTGCGAACCATCTTTAACAATTAAATAAAGATATAAATACTGATGTATGTGTCGATTTTCTATTAAATAGCATAGCATAACATTCTCAAGCGTTAAATATTCGTGTCTTTTAAGGGCTGTCAGTATATCAAAGGTTCAGCCGCCGGAGAGCGCTGGGTGGAGCTAATAAACTATTTGAGTAGTACCTTGTGTTGACACTGGTGTTTCACACCTGAACAATGCTCCTCGTTTGCATTAATGTAAATTAGGTTAGGCAGCCCGCCGCCGCGCCTACGTTCAATTAGACGTGCCCTAAAGTAGCTCACATATGCTTGTGTAAAGGCAACTAATAACACGTATACATTAACTTCTTAGTAAAATCATTATTAGAAGAAAATATATGCGATTTATTTTTAGTAATTTTAGTTATAATTTTTAATTTGAAATGAAAATATATACAAATAGATAAATAGAAAAATCTGTGTAATATACAGCGTATATTTAAATTGGATCTATGTACTAGAGTTTAAAAAGATGTTACTAAGATATTGGATATTTGTCCTGTACATTTATTGTATGTAAAAATTTGGTGGATCCTAAAATAACTGAGATTAATACCAAGGAGCGGATACGAGGTACGGTGTCATAGATTGTGTGCGTGTGTTATGTCCGTCAGCGCTTAAGCCGATCGCATAAACATCGCACCCGAGTATCGGCACGCAACTAAGCAGCCGTAAAACATGCTTTGCTTTTACGAACTTCACGGTCATTGATTTCAGTAATTGTTGAGGGAATACAGGACATAATACTGATATCGTAGTACTGAAATTTGGAATTAATTCAAGTACAATAGTAGTCATGATCTTAATGATAACAATACAAGCTCGGATCGGACGTGCCATTAACATTTCCGAACATCACAAATCACACCAGCAAAATGCGAGATCTATAACCGAAAAAGATCTATGCTGGGAATGTTTTTTTATTGAGCAGCGGCGGAGTCGCACGCGCGGCTCGATTGTGGCTGTGTGGTCCTCGCTAGCCACTTTGTAAATAGCGCGGTTTACCTTTTTCAACTTTTGTGTTTTGTTACCTTTTGTGCTGTTGTACGACCAATATTACCATAGCTATTTAGGCCCGTCGGATAAATAAATACGTCATTTATCATGATAACTGATGCGCATGTATGTCGCTGTGTCACAACGTTCAAATGGGGTGAAGATTTGATCTTTAGCCTTCACGATTTGTAGCGATTTATCTTGCATTGTTTCCTTGTTAGTCCAGTATAATATGGATAAGTGGGGTTATTTATTATATATTGAAATAAGAAAGCAGAACGTGTTTTATATAACCTGTGAACAATGCACGACTTTACTTTCAAAACAAAAAAGTAATAGTTCAATAAAAAAGCAATTAATGGCTAACAGTCAAATTTTGCACAATAAAGGCAATAGACGCTTAATTTACAGCCAACCAAAATCAGCTCTTGAACCATCTGCTAAAATTAAAAAAAAAAATTTACAATAGCACCATCAAATTGTAGCCACAATAAATTCACTTTAACCGCAGGTCTCTTTCACAATATTTGTATCGGGGCGACAAAAAGGGCCGAAAGGGCGGCCCTTCGTTGAATGAAGGGAAGGTAAATAAATATAAATAAAGGTGAAGGCGGTTGGTGCGGGGGGTAGCGGCATCCTGCGGCGCCTGCGCTTGCTCAGCCTTCGCAGCACAAGCGGCATATATAACGCAAAACGGTATAATATTGAAAATATATTTTTATATTTGAATATGAGTATGGATATTGAAGTCATAAAATTATGTATACTTAAATTGTGTGCTGGCTATGAAGAGTATAGCTGTATTCAAAAACCGCTTAGAGACATACAATATTAAATAACTACAAGCGTGTTAACGTTGTGAATACAAGATTCAGTAAATTTTCCACATTGTAAAAATCCAATTACAAGCTTATTGTTCTGCATTCGAAACGTCACACGTCATTAAACAGGACCAATGAGAATCGTAAAAGTACAACGATGCTGATCGCTTGCGTTGCGAGCATAATCGAGAGCACTGAGCCCACGACCAATTACAGGTCTGTGCTGGCGAGGTGCACTTTTATTGGGTGTAAGATTTAAGTGCCGATCGACACGCCAAGGTATCGTCCAGCTTGTTTTATAGTCACTTGTATCTTAAGTTTTATTCCTGAGTTTCAGCCATTGCAAAAAGTAACAATGTTTTGCATTAATCTATTTCTTAGTACAGCGCATAAAAACTAATAATATAAAAAATTATGCATTATTTACTTTTAGATTTATACTCAAATATAATTTACAAGCTAATACTTGCTTTATACAACATGAGGATTCAATTATTAATTATACTCAGTTAATAAGCTTTCCACTTTAGTTCATAAATTCAGTGAACGTTTTTTTATTTTGTTTTGACACTTATTATAAGTCATACAGAAAAAATAACTGTATTGAAATGCTAAGATTTAAACAGCTTAATACAGCAACAGTGCCTGTTAGTGTATCTTTACCAATAACATGTTTAAAAATAGATCCTGTCAATAACGTTTAATTTGGATATTTTATTTACACAACTACTCTTGCGAAAGTAAGGAAGCATATGCAGAGCAATAAATTTCTAATCGAACGTATGCTTACACAAAATGAGAACACTTTGATCCACGTAAACATGGAAGTATTGATAGTAATACTGCGGTAAAACTGGAATGTACAAATTAACAATTAAAAGTCAATATAATATAATATTACAAGGAATTTCCTGCACTGCTTTCTGAATTAAATCAATTAAAATATTTTAAACAAATTTAACTTATTATATCTTTATTTAAACAGACAAGACAAAGTTTTCTAACAAGATTTATTTTTACCATTTATAAACACCGATGCGCATGGATTAAGCAAATTTATAGCCGTTAATCTTTTTTTATGAGTAATAAAATATTTTACGTTGCACAATAACCAATAATTTCTGAGTATATTTTTCTGAATACTTAGCACGATAGCATTGTACTTATAATATTTTTAATAAAATCTAATGATTTAATAAATACATTTAAATTGTTAGTGCGAATACAGATTTTTGAAATAAACAAAGAACTAAGTACAGGGCTATTTATCTTTATATGTTATCTTAAAACAAATAGCAGGTTCCAATATCTTCTAATAAATGAAACTGTTAATCTCCTGCTACTAAAATAATCATACAAATTTATGGTTATGTTTAGTTATGAATAAATATGATTTAAATTGTCTTTTTGTTTCTTTTCTTCTGTATCCAAAATTTGTATACCTACAATTTTTTAATATTATAAAAGATATTTTGTTTAAAAAATTGTTACTATTTCAGAAGTAAAGAGACTATATAATATTTGAACTACTGAAGTTACTGAAAATAAGTATCGCTTGTACTCTTGTGGATCTTGATGATTTGTTGTTGTGTCCTATTTAGTCTGCCTCTCTCTACATTATGATCCGAACTATTTACGGATACTGTTGAAATCATAAGCAATACAGCATAAGTGTTGTTTTTGCTATTGCAAAATGCTGAAAACGTTTAGCGTACCAACCAATAGCTTGATCAATTAATAATTTAAAAATATATTTAAAAAATCAGACTAATCTTGATTTTTAGTCGGATTAATGTAAATTTGTTTTTTTTTAAATAATTTTATAAATCTACTACGTAGTGACCCGTAACCGTTATATAACGTATAACGTTTATATCAAATAACGTTTATACCTCATGTTCATTAGATACCTATGGGATTAAAAGAAAAGACCTTAAGTAAGTATAATGGGAACAAGTACTTATATTCAAATAAACACTCGTAGTGATAAGGCAATTTTAACTTAATTATGCAAGGCACAGTATTTGTTCGTCATTTTACTGGCCCGTGCCTTCTAGCATTGACTGAGATTTGACAGATAAGAATGAGATAAACGTCAACAGCTATACCAGGACAAATATTTGTAGGAGTCATTATAAAGCAAACCCGCTTTGAAACAGACGCAATGACACAAAGGAAGTATCCTGCGGTATTAGATATTCGTTCTAAAAGTTTTAAATTACTACTACTAATATTATGTACTATTGGCGTCTCGCGATTTCGTTTGCGTGGACTTTATGACTCTTACTACACAAATTCCCATTCTCACCGAAAATTGGATCTAAAACGTACCACTTTTCTTATGTCGAGATTACATAGTTACGTTATTCTATACATACTTTAAGATATAAGACAACGTTCATCACGCTGAACGAGGACGGACAGGACGTTTCCTAGGACGTCATTTATATATTTGTTACAGTGCTGAAGATCTATCAGTTTTATTTAAGCTTTAAAGCTATATAACAAGAAAAAACATCACTAAGATGTATGGGTAAAATAAAAATAAAAAAAGCAGATAGACAAATATTTAAAAAATCATTGATTCGCATCCTACTACTTCCGTTTTTCAATACATACAAATACCTAAATAATTTTTCGTAAGTCTGTGTATACACACCTTTTTAGTTTTATTATATTAGGTATATAGATATTATACTTGTACAATAACGTTAAGACCATAGTAATATCGTATAATGACAGATACAAAATAATTGCCAATTTTATGATCACGCTAATTTATAAACTAAGTACAAGCAGTATCCCACGACTTCGATTGCGTGGACTTAAAAACCTATATTCCCATTTTCACCTGCATGATTTTTAAGAAAACCTCCCTTATCAAGGAGTGTACTTGCCAAATTTCAGCCTTCTGTAGCCAGTAGTTTCCCCCTGTGCTTTGTCTGTCAGACACCCAGTAACGTAGCCATTTTATATGCACTATATATAAATATTGAATAAAGAAATGCATGCAAATATTTAATAATATTTTAAATGTTATTTCTATACTAAAGATTACACCATAAGTAGTACTTGTACAGATGTTTTATTGGTACTATAAAATTTATTGATGTGATCACAAAACTAAATTAAAAAAAATATATATTAATGCGGTTTTATATGCCATCCTACATCCACCAGTGTATAGTTGACTACATTCATCAACTGTTTACGTTGACCAAAGAGATGCAAATCGTTAATTTATCGCCACCTTAAGAAGCAACTATATAAAACAAACCGCAAACACTACAGTTCAAAGACCTATCACAAGCAGTTCGGTGCGTATTTAAACAAGTGTTACTTGCATTCAGTTGCGAACGTTGAGAACTTACGTACCATCGATTGACAGCTATAAACATAGAGCTTATGTAAACTAACATAATCACAATTGTTATTTCATCGCCTTTGCACTGGTTCAGCCATAACATAAAAGCACAATGCGTTTGCTTTTCTTCTTATACTGTCAGCTATGTATATTTACATTATAATTTTCATTTGTATTTTCAGCAAAGCACATTTGTACTGAGAGAACCTATATGTTATATAAAGATATTTTTAAGCAAAATAAAGGTTGGTAGAACCGCTTATCGCGTAAATGTTACTAAATAGGCGAAAATTAAGAATGTCAATTTTCGCTTTGAAAAATTCCATAATATGAAGATGTGAGAAAATACAAAAAAAACAAATATTTAGAACCACATACCTATTCTCAAGCGGAGTATTATACCAGAAAGAATATGAAAAATATTAATAGTATTCAAATAATCGTTTTTGTTTAATTTAACAATTAATTATAATGATTTATTAAAATTATATTTTATTTACTCGTATAAACAAAATAAGACTTTAATACTAATGGAAACCGAATTATTTAGTACTTAATTATTAAATAATTTGAAATAACTCATTTTAAATTTACACCTTACATTTATGTTAGACAAATTAAAAAATAATTATTTTTTTATCAATTTATAAAAATCTAACATAAAAGAACTCTTCCTCTTTAAAGTTTTCTTCGGTATCTTGGTCATTTCAGTAATCAAGTCCATTCTACAAGCATATTAAATTGTTATTGTATCGGATTCATGTTCGAATTTTCCAGGAAATCCAACGATAAGAAACAGGCCAAAACAGCGTTCTAAGATTTTCCTTCATTGACGATGGATCTCCATCGTCAATGAAGGAAAATCTTAGAACGCTGTAAAGAAAAGGGTGTTAAAAAGTATTAGTTTTAACACAAAGGGTAATTTTTATTTAGATATGTATACAATATACCTTTGTATTTTATTAAAATTTATAGCTCAATAATGTCTATATACTTAGCTATTTCTAACTATAACTTTATTTTTATGCGAATTTGATTAGTTTACCAGTAAAATACTTCATTTTATGTTATTAATTAATTGACATAAAATAATAATTTCACGATATTAAAACTATCTTTCATCGTTCACTTGCGAGTAGGATATTTAGTTTCAATGACATCGAAAGTAAGATCTTCGGTAGGTAGGAGATAGACACTAACAGTAAACACGCAATCATATTATAAGGCTATTAAGCGATCTTTATTACACTTTATAACGCTGTAAACCCACCGTAGGATTTTAGGATTAATTTGATTATGGTCAATTATTCACAAAGCGATCGAAGCTCGTTCCGTTTTTTATCCTACGTTAATAAGCCGAAAAGTATCTAATTTGAACGGCGGTGTCTTTGCTGCCAACAAATTAAACCACTTTAGCGTATCGCTCACTAAAATAAAATAAATATAAACAAACTATAATTAAATGGCTTTAAAACAATTTCATCGTATAAATAAAGCTTTTTTTTATATACGGCGGAGTGATGTTTGCATTAGTAATTTCATCAAGATTGACATAAGATATAATTTATTTAAATATACGGGCATTCTCTTCAACTTCTTTATATGAACTTTAAACACGAGCTAATCTTAAGATTACAAAATATTAAATTTAGATAACAAAGCTTCGTGTAACAGCCGGGACGTCGTGCTATCTGCGCGCGCGCCGCAGTAAAAGCTCATTGTAATTCGAGCCTCAAATACGAAATTGAATAATGCTGACCTATCCCGCGACCGCCTCGCTCATAAATCACCAAGATATTTATGTCTCTCAACCCCCGCTTCCCGTCCCACTCAGTCCAGGTTTATTCGCATTTAAGAATATAAAATATAAAATAAAAACTTACATGAAATGGTAAGTAATTCCGATTGAAATCGAAGAAAATTATGAAATGCGGTCACACAACTATTCTGTGGTTTGCAGAGCTAGCCAACAAATCAAAGACTAAAGTGTTTTTTAAATGAAAAACTTCTATGACCGTCCCACATTATTACGATATTGTTACTTTGTAAACAAAATAATTTCACTGAAATTTTGAATTACTAGTAATAATATATTAAATAGTTTCATACGTTTGTTAATAAAATTAAACGTAACGTATTTAATGAGTAATCAAAAAAAATACTTCTTATAATTTTTGACCTTTTAAAAACAAGGAGGAGGTTCTCAATAGTGCTTCTGATGTAATTATATTTAAATTAATTAAGATCCGATGAGTAGTTTTTGATATGAGTTATTCAAAATAAGCACAATTTTTTGTGTATTTTCTTTGAAATCGATTTTCCTTTTATGTTAAAATCTTAATTATAATATGTACAATTAAAACGTACAATCTCTAGTTAGTATTTAAAACAACCTCCTGTGGGTTATGTTAAAATATGATATGTAAAAAGCCGCATCTACTTTGAGTTTAAGTAAGTACATTCCCTCTTATTCATGAGAAATAAATAATACTATTAGAGGAAGATATTGATTCCTGATAAAAAGTGGGCCCGAGTTAAATGGGAGGCACGATGGAGGCAGAATGAAAGTAATGGAGGCACATCAAACCGGTTTGAAGATTTTTACGAATGCAAGGCTGCTTGCCGCTTGCTCAGCTCTGGCTATGTGCTGCCTGCGGCGAGCATATAACATAACCGTCGGCGGATTCGCGCCGGCCCGAACCTTTCTTCTTTCACACGCACACATGCATTGTAAATGGTCTGCTGGGAATACCGATTATCATTATGAAAACTTAACTGGACTCCACGCACAAGTACATTAGGCTAATATAATATTTGCTGTACAAACGGTTTATATGCTCAACCTCTTATTTGCACGATACGACGAAGTAAGCAATGCCATCCTTGAACAACGTGTCAACAATTTAACATTTCGACTCAACCTAGTAAATAATTGTTTTACTAACAATGTGTTTTATTTATTGATTCGATGAAAGAAACCTATAGCATGCCTGAATAATCAATTTAATTAATATTCATCGGTCCGCAATTCCGTATATGTATATTGACATAGCAATCAAGCAACTGAATACTGACTTCGATAGACATGTCGTCTTTAATTTAATATCAATAAGAAATATGGTGCATTTTTTGCTACCCTATATCACGTTACATTTCGCAGTGTTACTACTAATTATGTACATTTATACACAACTAGTAAGAAAATTTAATTATTTGTTAACTATTAAACCTTTATATTGATTAAATAAAAACTTTAAGTGGAAATGAATTGATTATAAAGAAGAAAATGTTTTTTCATATACTACGGTACCTTTTAATACTTACGTTTTGTTTTATATTTTTACTTCTGTTCCGCAAGATAGATAACCATATTGTATAAATATTTACTATATAGTACTTCTATACAGTGTTTAAAGACAAGCATTTATTATATTTTACATATACATGACCTACATCCTACAGGAAATATTATTGACGTCGATGGTATATGTTTGTTTGTTTGTCAACAAACTGCTGTTTGTCGAGCCATTAGAGCGAGGCCGCGCTGAAAGTCGACAAGAGTTAAATTACGTGCGTATTATCCGATTTAGCTCGTGTAAACTGCGCGGGTTTTTCACCACACGGGTTGCCCTACTTAATAATTTGCGAAAATTTTAGCACTTTGCATTACTTTATATATAATCTAGGCGTTCAATAATATTTTTTTTAGTCCTATACAAATATCTAGTTTGCTAGTCATTAATAACAATGTTATACCAACGTTACTGCATTTGTTTAATTTAAAATGTAATTTATTGCGCCATAATTTCAATGAACGTGATGCATTATAGCTATAAATATTGTACCTATGTAAATCTTTAATTAACAAGATGCCTAAAATCTGTTTGTGATTCTATAAGTGCATACATTTATTTTTTGTTATACGAGTACCTATATAATAACTATATAAATATATTTAATAAGCTATAGATAAGGTTTTCTTTTTTCAAATTTTTAAATATTATTCTGTGCTGTTAACCCTATTAATGTCTAATGGCAATTTTTACTGCTTAATTTTAATGGAACCCGCTGGAAAATCCTCGAGCTGGAAAACAACTGGGAAAAGCACCATTGATGAGGCTCATACTTTCGCTAACATATTTAGTTTTGTATTAGATTATTCAGTCCTAATTAGGCTAATAAGAGAATAAATATTATTTTATATAACACATACTCATGTTGAAGCTATTCCACGTTCAAGCCCACTCAAAATGACTGCTCGCAATATTTGAAACATTTTACTATTCTAACTCCTTATTTAGGCTAATATAAATTCTCATGTTATGAGATTCGTACATGATTAACACATTATTCTTTAAAATATAATATATTACTGACAAAATATTATTTTTAGGATATAAACTTTAATAAATGGAAGACATTTTGTGATTTTTATAAGACATATATATGTTTGTATATATATGTTTATAGTATTGTATTTCTATGTATTATTCTATATTGTATGTTTAATTACGTCCATTAACAATCCGTTTCTACTTATAACGGCTTGTTTTTGGCCTAAAAGTTGTCTAGAAAAAGTGGCTACTCCACCATAAGACCGTCTTTTGTATTGTATGTAATGTTGTGAACAAAAAAGTAATAATAATGTAAAATCTTTAAAACCATATAAAAATTAAAGCATTAATGTATTTCGATATCAAAAATCTAAAATAAAGTAAAAAATATTTGATTTTTGAATCCAATAATATTATACAAAAATATTCTAAAGCGGTTAACTAATTGTTAAAAAGAATGGATATATTTTATATTTTCATATGTTATTACAAAAATAACTATTTACGTAATCTAATTCCAAAACAATGAACACTGCTAACCAGAAAGTACAATACACTAAGATAACAACAGAAAGGTTCCCGTAACTTTTATTTACACTTTAACAAAACGTCGTGAATGACAACGCATGACATTGAATACCTTCAACATTGATTTTATGATGGGTCATATATTTAGCAAAACTGGCATCAAAATTGAAAAGAATTCATCATTCATCCATTAGTCACAGAGAGTAAATGTTATTTGTCAAAGTCCGTGTAATTGCAGTGCTACAATCGTAACACTCGCTACGAAGCTACCGTAACGCCCGCAATTTGTGTCCATTGTTCCAATCGCCGTTAATATTTACACCAGCGATTGTCCCTACCCGCGCACTGAAGAGCTGTTTTCAAAACAGAAGACACTTCAAGAAACATATTGTTTTAAATCTTAAATTTCAACATCCGAGCCTAAAAAAATCCTACAAAAATGTTAACGTAATACAATAAAATCTCACCTGTGTCATAAGACGATCGGCGCCGGTTCCCTCGTCATCCTTAAAATCTATGTCCGGATTATAATTGGGCACTAAGTCTCTAAACTTTTCGTCTTCCCTCGTGATGCGGCCCTCAGGAGGACCGCTGGCAGACTTGGAGTTCTCACTGATGTTAGGATCGTGCTGGTTGAAGACGAGCGGTGTGAGGCGGCGCGGTCCGTGGCGGCGGGTGAAGCCGCGGCCAGGGCCGCAAGCCGCCGCCGCACCCAACCACAGTAGCACCAGCGATAGCCTCATCTCTCAGACATCACTTCACGCGCGTTCGACGCACGACCACCGCGCGCCGCGATTTGAGCGACACTGAGAGTTTCTTTCTGACGGCTCAGCGGCTGTGCGATGTGCCCGAGCGTCCACCACCGAGCCTGCATCCCTTGCAGTGCCAATGCCAACCCGCCAGCGATAGCGACCACTGCATAGTGTTCTGTTCTATTCGCACAGTGGGTGACGACTAGTGTTGGCCATGAACGGGGACAAGCACTTCTCACGTGAATATTATACTAGCAATAACATTCCCATATACCAATATTAAAGTACCTTCGAAATTTTTACATTCAATTTTCCGTTTTTAGTAGTATCATTAATGTCATTATGTTATCCATAGATTATCTATATCCATAATATCTATACTCCATATAGCGTTACGATTTTCGCGACGTTCAATTGCGGAACTCAACGCCGTTGTTTGGCTTAGCGGGGAAATGAAAAGATTATAAATGTTATCTTTCTCCAAAGTGAGAATCGGACCCAAAACCATCGCGTTGCGTCAGTCGTTATTCCACTGCACCGCGTAAGAATAAATATTTCACATAAAATAACAATAACTTATATTAGAAAGAAACAGAAACGTATGTTTAGATTGACCTTATATTTTGTTTTTAAAAGAACAAAAGAGGAAATTGAAAACAGGTATAAATGTATATCCATAACTCCTTTTGCGTTCGCTTAAAAATGATTACATATTTTTAAGATTTTATCTACAATAAATATCACCCAAAGTCTTATGTTTTATAAATGAAAGTAAAATGTTTTTTCTTCATCCTTTTTTTAAAGTTAAGTTAAATGGAATTTTAAAAGCTGTTACAAAACACAACCATAGGTCAAAGTACTCATTTATTAATATGAAGAAAACAATGCAACTATGGCTTCCCTTTCGTTTTTGACCTAAAAAGAAATATTTACAGGAAAATTTATATTCACATTTACATAATAAAGAGTGCCCCTTTAGGATAATTTGTACGCATTGCAAAGAGGTTTACACAATAAAAGCATAGATCGCATAATCAGATCATATTCATGAACACAACTTACTTTCTGTCTTATTTGTTATACATGCATATAATACAAAAAAAAGTTGCGAGACGATTTTTAATAAAATATATGTAATGCTTGAAATATTTTTTACAGAACACTGTTATACCAATAATAATTGTAATATATTCTTTATTACTTACAAATTTATTTACAAAACGTACTTTAAAATAGGTTTATAGATTTTTTTTCTTTTTTTTTTTTAACTACACGCTGTATCCCGCATCCAACAGGGTAGGCAGAGGGAACCAGAGAATCTAGTGCTAAGGCACTCCATTCTCTTTCAACAATTCCGTTCCCCACTTTCCGCTGAATTGAGGCATTGCGTGTTGAGTGGCGGAACTCAACGCCGCGTCTGCCTTTTTACCAAACCCAAGAAATGAAAATACTAAATTTTACATTTCCTGGAGTGGGAATCGAACCCACAACCTGTCGCGTTAACAGTCGCGCCACGACAGGCGTTAAAGCTTTATAGCGTTAGGCTTATAGATACGTGCTACATTTATATACAAATATAACTATGAAGGCTACTATTATAAAATAGTTGTATATAGAATAATTAAATAAATTTTAGGCTATCTGAATATTTTAATTTAATTATTTGGTCGTTGCAAGAGGATTTAGGACGGCGTAGCGAGCTGGGGTGGAGCTCCTGGGGTATTTATAGAGGTAATATGGAAGCTCAAGACTCTGTGGACGTGTTGCTAAATTATTTAATGATTAATAAATATAACGAAAATATCTGATGTATTTATAAGCAATATGTTTTCATATAAGTTTTTTTATACTAACGTTATCAACCTTAAACGTGTGAATTGATTTTATTTTAGTTTAATTTTGTAGTAGGTAGATACTTATGGCAATAAAAAGATATTGTTCTCTATAACACTTAATTATGCACCCCAAAGTTCAGAGTCAAGATTTATTATCATGGCAAAAAATATATGTCATACTTATACAAGAGAGAGAAGACACCTAAAAATACAAGACATATCTTTGTATATTTTATAAAGTTCACACTTTTAAGAAATTTGCATATCAGATATAATTTGCAAGAAAATATTTTACAATAATAAAATTGAATGTTGTAAGAAATTATAACTCTATATCTACTTAAGCCATCATAGGTATGACTAAGCAGGTTCAACTAAAGATAACATTTTTACACTTCCTTATCGATAATACTCGGAAGTAGTTGTATGCCTCAAGCGTACCGAATATAGGTGAGGCCAAACAAAAGCGTGTGAATGTTGAATTTTTTAACACCTATTTCAGAAAGCCCAACGTAGCTAAATCACCGACTGATAAGATAGTTTCCACTTATTCAAATGAATTTAACTTTGCAATGATCTAATACTTATTACATATTTTATTAGCATGTATATTGGGTACTTAAACAAATTGACTTGAAAAAGAGAATGGCAGCCCACGTTAATGATTTTATTTGTAATAATCTTAGAACTATAGTATGCACTTAATTCTTTATGAAACGCAAATTATACATAAGCGGTTACTTGTAATCATAAAAACATTTCCTTGTTTAAATTTTTCTCTAATTATATATTCTATAGTCCTATTTCAAAAAATATATAAAATCAAAAATGATATTTAAACATTATGTTAAAATTGGTTCCATAATAAGTATATATTTTTTTCAATATGCAGTTTTCTGCTTTTCCTATATAAATAAAATAGGAACAAATACGACAAAAAAATATTTAAAAATATTTTTTTATTTAATAGTGAAAATATTTCAAATACTGTATTCTGATCTACCTGTTAACCCATCAATCATGTTAAATAACATTTGTGTTTCGTCAAGCGGCTTAAAAGCAGCTAAAGCAAACTATACCAAGTAGTGAACGAGTGTCGCGTCGGCACCTCCGTCAGTATGCTTGAGAGTAAATAATATTTTCGACAAAGGACCGGCCGAGGTGTCAGTGTAGGCTAATGGAGGAGAGTGCTGAGCCAATACACCCGCTTTGTAGTGTTTTAAACTGTTTGTTTTACCATAAAACTCTCAACTTAATACATTCAAAAACGATCAAGCTGTATGAATTTTGTCATGAAATGATATTTTTACAAATCTGGCAAACACAAAATATAATAATCAGCCCTGAAAAGTTTTAAGTATCTTAATTTAATTTTAATTCCATTTAACCAGCTTTTCTTTTTATTTTATGTACAAAGGTTTCTTGAACCACAAAGTCGGAGTACAGTATCAAAATTCCTCGCATAATTTGGTAACGGCGTTCATGCGAAACTGCTGCAAACTTGAATCTTATTTAAAGATAGTTTTTCAGATACTTTAGAATGCTCTTTAAATCTTGTGTTATGATACTATTACGTTATGTATAAACATTTACAGATATATTTTTTTAAATTCTTAAGTAAAAATTATTATCTACAAATTTAATTGATAATTTTTTTCCTGAAATTGTGCGTATATCTGATCTCTTACCATTAGTAAAACTCCATAAAATTCTATCTAACTTATAAGAAACAACATATGAAGAAGTCAAACCAGTTTGGCTCACGCTTTGCTCTGTAATTGACAAATTGGAATCTTATTAAGTAAAATTCAAGTTCCTAACTAAACGAGGCGCAGGCGCAAGACATATAATGTGACGGCGAGAAGCCTTCCGATCGGGTGCCGATGAATGCCGAGTGCATACGACGATCGTCCAGGCGGCAAGAATAAAAAGTCGGCAGCATTCGAAGCGCGTGCCTCGATGTGTGTGGTCCGTTCTGGAGGTCCCGAATGGCCTTTTGATATATTGAAATCTGATTTTAGCACTCTTTTTTTTAACTTGCAAACATTTTTAAACGCGATTAAATTAAAAAGCTCTTTGGAGATTTCATTCTAACTACCTTGTGTTGATTAGTAATATTTTTGTCATATGTGATAACGAGATATATTATAATAACATACATATATATATATATATATATATATATATATATATATATATATATATATATATATATATGTATATATATCGTATATGTCAATATATCCTTCGCTATATAAAAAAAAATAATTTAAGCAAACGCAATTTAGGTAATATTTCTCATATTTTTTTTTGAAATTGATTATGTATTTATTTATGAGATTATTTAAAAAAAATGACTTGAAATTAAACACTATTGATGACAATAATTTATTTCAGTCAAATCTAATCTAGAATAAACAAAACAATAATAAACAATCAACGATTTGAAATTTTAGATATCTTTAATTATCATCATTTAAAGTACTAGAAATACTGCTATCAAAATTGGAGCTTATATCGGGATAGCAAGGGATCAGCTCAAGGTTATTTAAATCATAATCAAGTTCACTATTAGGAACTTTCCATTTTTCTACAATAGCTTTTAAGGGTTCAAGGCATTGGAGACTTTGCTTTATGCGTAATAATTCAACATTACATTGATTTTCAACTTCCAAAAGTTTTAATTTATATGCTTTTGTCAGCATTTCTTTTCGAATCGCATTTTTTTTCTCAATTTGTGCTAAATTAAGAGTGTTTTGATATTTTTGTAATTGTTTTTCATATTCTATTAAATATTCATCGCAATTGAGCTTATTATCAACAGACATTACAAATTTATTCGGTGTAGGCATTAAATCTTCTACCACTTTAGAAGTACTTTCTTTTTTTAAAGTACAGTAAGTTGATGGAAGCTTTTTCTTCTGTATCTGGTTATCTTTTGTTTCTTTATCTAGTTTTGATTTCTCTTCATCTAGTTCCAACTTTAGAGCTGCAATTATACTTTTACACTGATCAATTCTTTCTTTTAAATGTGATTCTTTATCGTCTGAAATTATTTCGTTCTGGTTCCATTCAAGCTTTTCAGATGTTTCGAAAGAATCAGCAGTTATTTGACAATCCATATTTTGGTCTGAACTTAAAGAATCTATGTTCCTATCTGGAGACTCGATTGTATTATCTCCTGACACAAACATCGTCATATCCATGAGGCTGGAATTATAAATGGGTAAGTATATTGGAATTATGATGCGTTTAAAATATACGATATAAAATTATAAAATCATGTTCATAAGTCAAAATGACAGAATAGGTTTTATTTTTCGTTATGTATGTAATACTTTTATGTACTTATTTTGACAGTGCTTTAATTAAAAAATAATAATAAATACATACTGTTTGGACTATGTGTTTTAATACTAATGTCTATTATATTATTTATAAAAATAGATACCTTGACTTTGACTTTGACTTTGAAAAATAGATACCGCTATTATTATTGTTCCAGTATCCAGTATATTTCTTTAAATTATAAATTTTTCCATGGGTAATATAAAAAAAAAACAGTAAAAATATAATATTTTTAAGTGTGATGTACACTTCAGAACTATAAATTTGAATGATTTTTAATTGACTTTAAAGTCTGGAACACCAGAAGTAGAACCATAAATGACTCGCTAAACTGTAAGAAATAAGGAAATGCCGCCTTAACATAAGTTTTTCGTGGTGCAAATTTTCTGTTGATAGCGTTAGACGCGATGAGAATTTAGGTATGTTTTAATTTGTTTTTTCTCAGTTAGTCGATGTCAATACGATAAGCAACTTTAAAACCAAAATATTAAATACACTTTGCGTTATTGTTATGTTTATATTTAAGTGCAACTGCACTGCACTGTTTATAGTTAATGTTTACAAGTTAGGGTGACACATGGCAACATAAATTAAGTTTTTGTGCTTAGTCTTAAAAGAAGATTTAGATTACTATAGACTACTCATATTTTTTGAATGGAAATCATTACTCATACTAACTCTTACTATGATAAACATGCATAAAAATAGTTATAAACGTTTACACAAATATTACTTCTTGTTTTATTTATTCACTTATTTAATCTTATTTAATAAAAACAAAATAACTTAAAATTATTTATAAGTCATTCAACGCAGTTATGCTACTTTTTAATTATTTAAGTGACATCTTAACCTTAGATTAATTATTTGGAAAAATAAACAAAATACTTAAAAAGAACACACACGCTTAATTGCTTCTTTTTCCTGAATTTCAAGAACCAAATTTTGAATATTATATTGAAATGCAAATAAAAATATAATTTAAATGAAAATAAAAAAAGTACATTATAGAAACTCCCGTTCATCCTTTTCCACTACGTTTGTCGACCCTTCGGGCAGGAGTCGGATACCCCGTAAAAACCATAACCCAAATTTTACGTGGGACCCAATTATTTTCCTCCTTTTACTACCAAATATTTGAAGTTTTCCTAAGTTAAGATTAAGAACGTATTATTGAAAAAAGAATATTATTCTGTCCAAGAATAAATGCTGTTGACACTCACCTGGGAGGCTCATCATAGTTGTATATTTATTGTAAAAAAAATATTTAAAAAAGGGCAACTGTTGAGTTTCTTGCCAGCTCTTCTCAGCAGAACTACCTTCCGAGCCAGTGATAGCTTCCGTTAGGATTGACACAACTGACACCTTTGTAAATTGACGATTCGAAAGTGCTTGTAACAGCCACTTGAATAAAGAATATTTTGATTTTGATTTAAGGTTGATAAATCAAACATTAACAACGTAGACAACTGTTTAAATGCTTGACATGAGGTGTCTTCCAGTTAATTCTTTTTTTTAACTTCACGCTGTATCCCGCACATAGCAGGGCAGATAGAGGGAACCTGAGAACCTAGTGTTAAGACACTCCATTCTCTTTCAACATTTCCGTTTCCCACTTTCCGCCAGATTGAGAATCACCACTTTTAAAACATGTAAACTACTTCCGAAGCGTTTATTCCGCTAAAGTATGTCCGTTACTCATTTTCGGCTCCATACTGTCGCTCCCGTAAACATCTCACCAGCCCCTGAATTTACGCGGAGGATCAAAACACTCAGCACTTTTATAAAAAAAAGGAAACAAGATCTGTTCAGTTTTTCGTCAAATTAACGAAGATTAGTAATCTGGGGTAGATAATTATTTACGTAAAAAAATATCCACAAAGAGATTTTGTCAGACACATTTTGCCCCGAAATTATATTGGTATATGAAAACGTTTTACGACAGAAAAATGTATGTGCCAAGTGTAAAATTTGTTACGGAAAATATTTCCATAAACTTAGAGGCATAACTTCGACAAAAAATCTTCTACATAACTTCGCATCGACTTCGCGGATAAATTGAAATATACCTGATAAATAGTTTTTTTTTTCTTCTTTAATTTCTTTTTAGGTATAGGAGTTATAATATTGTATCTCCTATACCCAATAAGAAATTATATTAAAAGAGGAATTTAAAAAATAATAATAAAAATAATTTTTAAGATCTGTCGGTCTGTTAGAACTGTGTCAAATCTATTATTTCTAGCATTGGACAAAGCAGAGTTCAAGACGCTAGCGGCCGACCTCCAGGATTAAAGAGGCATATTTTGTCATATATTGTAAATAACTAAAGTTAAATAATTTTTATTATTAGAAATCTCTTAAAAGTGGTATAACAATTATAATAATTTTGCTTGATTGAATAACTTAGCGAGTTACAGAAAATTATATAGGTCAATTATATATGTCACAGCTAATTCTTTATTAACGCTCCATTTTCAGTGGAGCCTTTTTACTATAAGCGTCGTTTTACTAATGGCCTGAATGATAATCAGCCATTAACTAAACAGCTATAAACAAATAATATAGCTCAAAACATATTATAAGTGCCCTTGCTTAATAATTAAAATAAAGAAACGATGCCACAGCAAAATGTAAGTTGACTGCAGTTGTATATGTTTATGTGTAAGAAGCAAAATAACTACAGTTCATCGTTTCGTCAAAGGAATAAATCAAACAGAAACAAAACGTTTTCATGTTGCGCTAAATTAATACAACAAGTACTTTATAATTAACTAGAGTTATTCGGTAGTAGTGATGCCATTGTGACTCAGTGGGACAGTGTCGGACAGTAAACATGATAATTTGTGAGTTCCATACTTGTTTGGACTATGGGTTATGTTTATCTTATTTATATTTTGTTGCTTTGATAAGACAAGCCGCGACGTTGAGTCCCGCCATTTATCACGTGATGTCTTCAATCCGGGTTGAAGGAGGAGAACGGAGCGTCTTGACACTACATTCTCTCTGAGGATCTTTTTCTGTTTTTCTATAGGAAATTCGGGTAAGGGTTCATGGACTCCTTCCAGATTGCGGACTCGGACAAATCATGTGGAACTTTACGTGAACGCCAGAAGCCAGACTGAAATCCTCCAGACTTGCTTGGTCCCCAGCGACTCTCTGACTACCTTTCTATACATAAAAATTACATATTAATAATGTGAAATATCAAATATTTCGTGTTTTTGTAGGTTAATACAATTTGGTTTTTTAAACGAACTTTTTGAAGAGTGCAACATTGATTTGTCAAGCAGATTATCAATTTTAATTTCTAAACGTAATGTCAACGGTAAGCAATACTTTTAAAATTGACAGTTTGAAGCTTCACATTTTATAAATACAAAATAGTCCATTGTTTGATATTGAAAGTAGGCGAAAAAGTAACAATCTCCATTCATTGATTTTAACCAAGAAAATAAATTAACTATAAAAAATATATTTTGTTCTGTTATACTTCAATTCTTGTACAAGTATACATAATTCATACGTTATACATCCATATAACCCTTTCTTTTATGGTAGCATAAACGCTACCACACAACATGGGTTTATTAGAATTATGTGAGAAATTTTTTAATACTAATAATTTATACGAAGTTCTAGGGATATCTGAACAGGCTTCAGAGAAAGAAGGTATTGCCGTCATAAGATATTCCTATTAGTAATAGTAATCTATTTAACATGTTTGTTTTTATATTTATAACTTTTTTACAGTAAAAAAAGCTTACCATAAATTGTCTTTAAAAGTACATCCTGATAGAGTTAAAGATGATGAAAAACTGCATGCCACTGAAAAATTTAAAGTGCTTGGAGGTGTCCATGCCATCTTGAGTGATAAAGGTAAAAGGGAATTGTATGATACTACAAAAAGTGTTGATGAGGAAGAGTACAACATACTGGAAGACAAAGATTGGACAGTCTACTGGAGATTACTTTTTAAAAAGATCACTGAAGAAGATATTAAAGCATATGAAAAAGAATATATTGGTATGAATATATCAAAATAATCAAATATATGATTTTTTTTTACAAAAGTTAAAAAATAAATAAAACTAGTAGTAAAAGTAAAGAAAATATTTTTGAAGTACTAAATATATATCGCTATTGAGTAATAATATTATTTCAAATATTGAAATAATATTAATGAAATTATTAATAAACCAAAGGATGAGATTTTTTTAAAATGGTATTTTAGGTGTATGATTTGATAATTATGGTGAGTTTACTTTGCAGGTTCTAAAGAAGAGAAAAATGATTTGAAAAATGCTTATATAGCTGGAAAAGGTGATATGGACTACATTGTAGATCAAGTACAGTTTGCCAGATCAGAACATGAACCAAGAATTCGAGGCATTTTATCAGTAAGCAAAATAGAAAAAAAATATTTTACAATAAAATAATTTATAAGATATTTTGATTATTATAACCTTCGCCTTATATGCTAAGCATTAGTATGGTCTTTTCAAATTTGGTTGAATAGAGAGAGAGAGAGGAGCTTGGATAGTAGAGGCATGTGCTAACATACATTTTAAAGGGGCTTCTTAAGGCCACACTTGAATTGCAAGTTCCAATCACTACTCTAAACTCATCTCTCTGTAACATGGGCATGTAGGAAGGCACCTGCATGTTGAATCCATGGAATGCTAAGAAATTTCTTTTCTTAACTTTTTAAATAATTTAGGAAATGATAGAAGAGGGTGAAATACCTGCATTCAAAGTATTTACTCATGAGTCAGCTAAAAAGCGTCAACGTCGTCATGCAAAAGAAAATCGAGAAGCTAAAGAAGCAGAGGAACTCAAAAAATCCTTGGGTCTTGATTCAGGTATGTATTAGTCTATATAACACTATATCCAAAAAAATATATAAACCAATAGCATTGCATAAGCATTTTTTTTATTTTATAGGTGCAAATAGTCTAGAATTAATGATAAAACAAAATCAAGCATCTAGAGCTAATCAAATGGAATCATTAATTGATGACTTGGCTGCAAAATATGGAGGACAATCCAAAGCAAGAAAACGCAAAGCTGCTCCAACTTCTGCCAAAAATAAAAGAAGAAAGTAATATTGGGAAATAATATATAATAAAATTTTATTAACTTTCTTTCAATAAAAAACGAAATTAATTTCATTATTTTTATTCTCCTTCCATAGCAACTTGAGTAACTGTTTCTGTGTAGAAAGGTCCCTCTTCAACATATTTTTGTAGTCTAGAGATAATATTTTCATCAAATGCTGCAGAGTGTGACAATTTTTTTATTACATCATATTTGGCTTCTTTTGACTCCTTTGTGTAATCAACAGATCGATCCAAAAGATATTCAATGAAACCTGAAATACAATATTGAATACTAACTCAAGTTATAATCCCAAGAGGTAAATAATTACTGCCTAATAGGGATGAGACCGATATATCAAAACGTAACTAAAAACGGTTTTCACTCTTATATCATATCATATCGATATCTATATAAATGATCATATCCGATGTCAAATATCTACATACAAAACGTAACGACAACTTGACGATGAGATATGAAAACTAAATCGTAACGAAAACTTAATCATAACGAAAACTATTGAAATGCAAACTCGATATCTGAAAACGGAATTGATGAAGACTTCATATCCAATATGTAACCGTTACAGCTAAAAAACGATAACGCCCATGTCTACTGCTTAAAAATACAGTGCATACATAAACATCTTGTCAACAGTTCAGTATTCAACAATTCCATGGGGATTCAAAGTATAGCATACATACATATTATTGTGAGCTCTGTATATATAAAATAATTTAACTGTCATTAAATCAATGTCACTTATTTACCTGCTACTCTTGCCACCATATCTTCACCCCACCGATGTTGACATACAGCATCAAGCAATGTCAGACCAGCCAACTTAATATCAGGGAATGGATTTTTACATATATCAAAAAGTACTTCCATGGGCTCAGGACTTAAACTCCTAAACCACTCTCGGGTCATTAAGGTAACTCTCTGATCTACAGGTGCAATTTTTGAATTTGGATCTTTATTAATGCTGATAAGACTGGCCAAACAATTTAATGCTCTAGTTTTTAGATCTGTTTTGCTATTCTTTATAATAACACCAATTTTTTCAACATTTTTTGTATATTTGCTGCCTAAAATAAATTCACAATCTATAAGTAATATAATAATTTACCAAAATAATGTAAGTTTCAAATAACATAACAAAATAAAAAATCTTTAACAGAGTAGCAGGTTCTGAAATATTCATTTTATTTACCAAGAGTCATTAAGCACATTTTGCCCTCTATTGTAGTACCAATAAATCCTAGTGTGTCAAGTGCTATAGGTAAAATTGCAGTATCATCAGAATCCATTGCATCAAAAAGACATTCTAATAATATTGGATACTTCTGGAAGATCTCCTTTGGATAATAGTGTGCAATTGATCCAAAGAACTTCATATAACCTTTAATAAAAATATTAAATAATAATATAACAATAAACAATAATATAATATTAAATTGTATATTGGCCTACAATATTTTTGAGGCCATTGTGGTGCAGTCAGACAGCACACCGGGCTTTTATTTTATTTTATTATTTATTTTATTTCATAATATGGTTTCCGCACAAATGTAACTACTTTGTTAAAGTTAACCATGTTATTGCATACGTGACAATTTGTCTTAGCCGATAATTTATTTCTATAAACCTATTCTTAAAATAAAAATAGTAAATTCTCTAACTTATGTATTTATGATGATGATTCTATTCATAAATTACAGTAACAATTAAACTTTTTATCTTATTCCTTAAGCAAATATTAACTCATTATGTGCCTAACACTGTTTTTTTTATGTTTCAATATTTTAAAAAACTGTGTTTTTTTAAATATTTTTTATATATTTATTTTTTTATTATTGTATTTTGTCCATCTTTATTAGTTAAGTTAATTTTAATTGTAAAATAATGTATAAGTATAGAGTTGTTGTATCTGCCTGTAAGTGGAATAACACCTTGCAATGTAATTTTTAGAATTTGTATATGTGTGAACTTGTGTGTCTATTCTGTTGGCAGACCTTATAAATAAACACATAAATATTAGTGATACCTGGTATTAGAAGTCCTCCAAAGGGATTTTTGTGTAAATCTTGCACTATTTCTGATATCTTTTTAAATATTCCTTGTTTAACAAGATAATTAATTCCATGAGGTGTTATGGCTAGTTGGGTTAATAATTCTAAGATGTTTAACTGATATAATATATCCTCTGAATATAATTCATTTATCATAAATTCTATATACCCTTGATCAATACATAAATTGAATAATTCGTAAGATTTTGAAGAGATGTTTATAACTACCTAAAAAATAATATACTTAAGTTGTATTTACTATTTAATATTTTCTTATAGCTTTTTAATAATTCTTCAATTCAATAAATATTAAGCAAGTATATTCCTTATACCTACATCATTACTTCATAGTATATAAATACCTCATAGGCGTTGCATTTACTGCTGCTATTACACTCTAATGATACTTTCATTTCCTCTAAAACTTTGGGGTAAATTTCAACTGGCAGATTAGATGTTATTAATACAGCTTTATTAGCAACGCTTATATCACTATCGCAAATCATCTGACCTACTGCCACATATATATCTATATATTGCGGTAATGGTAATGTAATACCTGTAGTTACAGTTTTATTGATCTGAAAAATGAGTATAAGGTAGATGCTCAAGGTGCTAAATTCTGTAGATTAAATTAATTTATAATTTACCATGTTAAAGATCTAAACAAACCTCCTCAATAGCTAATTTGCGAACACTATCATCTTCATGTCGTAACAAATACATTACATGCGATGTGTATAATTTTATAATATCACCAACTTCAAATTTTTCAAAACATATTTTAAGCACTTCGCAGGTGAGCTCAACAAGTTTCCTTAAAGCAAATAAAGAACTAAAATGATATAACGTAGAAAGTAATCTTATTAATGATAGAAATTCGTAAATTATATACAAATACCATTAAAAATATTTTTAATAACATACTTATCGCTTATATTGAGACAATTAATTATTTTTGTAATTCCAACATGCTTAATAACAGACAAAGTATCAATGTTAGTATCAAAAGCTAGAAAATTTTTCAATTCATTTAATGCACTCAATCTATTTTCATCACTTTGTATTTTTTTAATAAGATCTCTATATTGTACCACATTATTCGACATTGTAGAATATTAAATTCAAGTAAATATCCGTGTTATAAAAATATTTTCTTTTGGATAATAATAAAAATATATATATTTCGGATCAGCAATGGCAAACTAACAAATTCAGAATTTCATGTTTTGAATTTGACAAATGACAAGTGCGAAAAGTACCTTGACACTTATAATTTAACAGAATACATATCGATAAAAACGTAAAGTTGCACTTAAACTTGTAAAAACTTTATTAATTTAAATTTCGTGTTATAATTTTAAATTTTATTTTTAAATTCTTAACTTAACTTATAGAAATTTAATAAGACTTCGAAAGGATTTAGTCATGAAAATTCAGAATCTACTGTTGCAAAAAGGATTTTTTTATTTTAAAAAATCATAGAATCTAAGAGGAAATAAAGCTATATAGAAGATATTTAAGATGATTTTTAACTTGCATTTAATATATAAGAGAAAACGATATGACTTAAAAATGATTTATTAAAAAAAATATATCTAAAATATATTATTTTTATTAATATATACATTCAACGTAAAATTAACGTTACACGTAAGACTTTTTTGCTCGCCAATCCAAAAATTCGTCAATGTCTACGTCATTATCCGAATCATTTTCATCATCTTGTTCTTGCATCTCAACATCTTGTATTTTCTTTTTTGTTTCTTCTTTTTTGAGTTCTAAATCTAATACCCTGAAATATATTTTGTATTTAAAAGAGACGAAATAACTTTGCTTAATCGAGTATGTAAACTACTGTTTACTTATATGTGTTTTTTTGTGATTAAGAATACTATTAAATCTGATATTGTTGTTACCTAGACCAATTTCGCATTTGTTCGTCTATTTCATCAATTTGTCTTTCAGCTGTTGCTTCTTCTTGTTCTCCAGCAATTATTTCTGCGGATGTTGAAGTCTCTTCTTTAATCTCCTTTTGAAATTTTTCCCATTCTTCTTCGACTGGATCTTTATATTCAATGTTCCGAACCTAAATTATGAGCAAGGCAAAGGAATGAAAAAAGATGAATTTCTGTAACCAAACACATTAAGATCGATAGAACATTTTATTTTTGAAAAGTACTACCAGAATATACGGTGTTCCGAACTGATAATACTAATAACTAGTGTCCCCGTAAATTTTTTAATAACGCATTGCATAGTGATATATATGTCACTTTTGACAAATTTCATGCTCATCCGTCCGCGTAATTTTCGTAAAAAGGGATCAAAAGTTTTTGCTTCACGTATTTATATATACATATATAATAATTAAATAGGGGGTGGTCTGGTACAGATTTTGTCGCTCTATAAAATTATAAAAAATAACAATATAAAAGACAAATATATAACTAACCACTAATTGGTTTATTTTCAGGTTTATTATCAGGATTTTTAAGAAACTAATAAATTTAAAATGTTACAAAAAATAAGTTACTAAGATTTATGTAAAAAGTTTAAAGTAAAATTTTGAATAATATATTCTTATTTCAAAAATGAAATAAAACAGAATACATTTACATCACTACTTTGAAGCATAGTGCAAAACGTTGAATTGAATTAATATCATATTTTTATCGATACTTAGTTCGACTCGTATATTTTAATCTATCGTAACTCGTTGATTAACTTTGGTTTACAAATAACATTGTCCAATTTTTGGTTGTCACTTGTTAATAAATAGTAAAGTAATAACAATTTTCCCTTTTCTTTAACAAATTACTATTTATTATTATTATTTGTACATTAGATAGCTTAATTTTTTTTCAGTTATTTTTGGTTCAAGTAATATGTAGGTTTTGTCTATCATGTTAGTAAGATAAGCATTGATTATCAGACGGTTTCAAATTATAATGTTATTAAATTTTACAAGAAGAGGAGTTTTAAGTAGTCGCTATAAATTTCAGTTGTGTAAGTTTTCAAATATGGAACAATCTAAGTTGATAGAACTAGTGCGTGCGAGTATTCCAGCTCTAGATGGTACACATCATAAAGGTCAAGCAGGCAGAATTGGTGTGGTAGGAGGCTCATTAGAATATACTGGAGCCCCTTATTTTGCGGGTATCAGTGCTTTAAAGGTAGCTTATAAAAATATATACTTCATTTTAATTATTTTATGTTTATAATTTTAAGTAACATAAATATATATTTTTTTACTATTATGAATTAATGTGTAATTATATAATATATTTGTTTACAGGTTGGAGCTGATTTAGTTCATATAGTTTGTTCAAAATCTGCTGCAACTGTAATAAAGTCATATAGCCCAGAATTAATAGTGCATCCTTTACTTGATGAACCTAATGCAATAGAAAGTATATCACCTTGGTTAGATAGACTTCATGTTATTCTTATAGGGCCTGGCTTAGGTAGAGATAAAATAATTTTTGAAGTTGTTGAACAGCTAATTAATGTTATTAGAGAAAAACAATTACCTCTTGTTATTGATGCAGATGGATTATTTTTAATCACTGAAAGACCTGAACTAATTAAAAATTTCACATCACCAGTGATTCTTACTCCTAATAAAATAGAATTTGAACGATTATGCAATAAGCTAAATGGCTGTTCAGGATTAAAAGACCTAGGAGAGAACGTAACTGTGTTGAGAAAAGGTGTAATTGATGAATTATATAGTTCTAATGCAAAGTTAGAATGGAAATGTGCTATAGGTGGTTCTGGGAGAAGATGTGGTGGTCAAGGTGATCTTTTATCAGGATCAATATCAACATTTCTACACTGGACATTATCATCTGATAAAATAGCCTACGAGGATACAAAAAAAATTATGTTAGCATCTTCTTTGTCATGTTTTGCTGCATCAACGCTGATTAGATCAAGCAATACTAAAGCATTTGCAACAAAAGGTAGAAGCATGTTAGCTACTGACATGATTGCATATATACATGAATCATTTACTGAATTATATGGTCCATAATATTTGTAAATATATAAATAGTTTGCCATGGAGTTTTCTTTGTATCTAATTTAAACGTGACACATGGATAATATTGATAATATTTATAATCAAAACTTCCATGTATTTAAGATATGTGTAAATACATTCACAACACACTATTTAAAAGATGATCTTAAATAGCAACATTGCCAAAAAATCTTACAATATTTGAATTAAAGAGCTAAACATTAAAAATGTAATTTATGGGATAATGATTTTGCCAATGGCAATCTTTTATATATGTATATATTAATCAACATCTTTGATATATATCAAAATGTAAAATGAAAGGTGATCAACAATTAGTAATAAGTTCTAAGAATAAAAATGAGATAAAAGAAATATCTATTTTTTTTTTATATTTTAGTGATACTTAGCATTTGTGATTATAGACAAAAGATATATAAAGTTTTAATTGTTATTATTCACATTGAAGGGGTAAATATTTTTAAAACCATATTTAATATTTATTCATTTTTAATCTATACTACTACTATATTGTTATCATTTGTATAAAAATATATTATTTAATTATAATTTACTTCTATCATAATAAAATTGAATGAGAAATGAGTATAAAACTGTCATTATATTTTAATTTCATTAAAATATTTGAAGGATACATTCAAAATAAAGTTACCTATCAACAAATTTTGATCTCCAATAATAAGTAATAAAAATATAAATTTGGAGATCAAAACTATATTAATTTAAAAATTCGCCCACCCTATACAATTTATTAGTTTGCGTATTTCCTATACCCTAAGGTTGCCTGGAAGAAATCGCTACTTTAGCAATAAGGTCGCCTGTTGTATATTGTTTCTTTTATGTATGGGTGTGTACAATAAAGAGTTTTATTATTATTATTATTACTACTAAACTATTTATAAAAATTGAAATATTCTTTATTCAAATAAGCACTACAACACAAGCACCAAACAACAAGCACTTTTGAATTATTAATTAAACTAAAGATCAGGTCAGTATTGTCATTGCTATCAGAAGCTTCCACCGGCTTGGAAAGCAGTTCTAACAGTAAAACTTAACATTTGCTCTTTCCAAATATAATTTTTCAATATATTCACAATTATGATGAGCCTCCCGAGTAAGCACCAACAGCATTTAATTACACACATTAACATTAGTATAGTATTCTTGAACAGAATCATATACATTTTTCAATATATTAGAAAAATATATGATTTCGTCCATGCAACTGTAAGAATACTTGATTTATTAAAAAATTCTTATAGTAAATCCCAAATTCCCTTGCAGTAAATAGTGTGTCCACACTGCTTTTTTTTAATACTAAACATTGACTCAATATTTGCAGCCTTAGAGTAATATTCCATAAGACATATGTATATATTTATAAATCAACAATTTATAAATTTATTAATAAATATACTACAAATTTATTAATAAATATATATTACTTACTTTTGCATCTAAAATAGGGTCATCAAAAAATCCTTCAGGAATTGGTTGATCAGGTATTTGCTTCACAGTTTCAGATTTTTCCTGCAAATTTTCAATTTCTTTTCCAGCTTCAGTTATACCTAGTTAAAAATACAAATTATTAAAATGTAAATTTATAAATAAAGATATTTTTAGCTTCATCCCGCATATAGCAGCGTAGACAGAGGGAACCTGAGAACCTATTGTTAAGACAATCCGTTCCCCACTTTTTGCAGTATTAAAGCACTGCATGCTAAGTGGTGAAACTCAACACCATGCTTTGCCTGGTTACCAAACCCAGGAAATAAAAATACTAAAATTAAAATAAAACATTTTTTTAAGTACATATTTAGAAAAGATATAATTTGCAGCAAATTTGTTAAGTGTCACATTTATGATTGTTGTACAAATACACAAAAATACCTTCGTGTGATGCTGGTAATAGACTTTTCCTAATAATCATATCATCATGATGTGATATTATAATAGGAGCATTATTTTTTGGGACCGGTGTAGGAATTTCTTTAGCATTTTTTAAAATTCCTTTAGGCTTTTTCTGTTCTGGACCATCTTCTGTTGATAGGCCACTTCTTTTCAATTTTATTTTATCGTTAGTGAAGTTATTTGTTAATTCTTTTAATTTTTTAGCTTGTTCAATATTTTGCCTATGTTGTTTACTATTTACGTGTACTTGCCATACATGTTCAGATCTTACAATTGAGGAACAAAGTATGCAAGTAAGTTGGCCAGAATTATTGTACTTCGCGAGTGGATTATCTATGCCGATAGGTTTCTTATTTTTACTTTTTCGTTCTGCCATTAAACGGCGCATTTCTTCCTGAGCTTTTTTCTTCTCAACTTGCATTCTCAGTGACATTTTTAAATATATTTTTTCAGTACGTTTTTTATTAGGTTACAAACAATAGAAATTAAAATATGGAATTATATTAAATAAACAAAATAAACTTCAAAAGTCCAATTGCAGTACATTATTTTTATCTTATATTATATTGCTTGTAAAATAGTAAAGAACCTTAATATCGATACTAAATTATCGATAACTGACCCGTAATGTGTCGATGTGCGATACTTATTTTAACATTTTCCAAAAAAAATTAGGCTAATGAATTACACCGGTTGTTCTCTATAACTTAGGAAGGTGGTCATTTTTTTAGAAACTACAGATAAGCTGAAAAACCTTTACTAGCTAATATCTATACATTGCAATAACTAGTCCGTCTTTTAGAACTACAAATTAATTTTTTTACTCATATCTTTACTTTTTACCTAAAATAATGTCGTTTTAATAAAATTATAAGTATATCATTATCACAACCTATTGCTATAAATTAATATGATAGATATCGATATTAATTTCCACTCCTCCCTATAGTGTAATGTCATTTTGATTGTTTCTAGCTACAGATTATCAAGGTTCCCAAAAGTGTCAGCAGAATAACATAGAATAAATAGTAAACAGCCTATGTTTAATGCACCAAACCATAAAGATATTTCTAATTTTTACTCGTTCAGACCAGCTTCAGGTTTTACTAACTGATTTATTCGCCAAATTCTAGGTCTCCACGGGCCCAAGAAAATCTGGCCATATACCTAAACAGGCGGTGTGTTAGCATCCTCAAGCTTAAAGGTGGCTATCCCAAGCAAATTTGTTGACGCTCAGTTTTAGACGAGGTAAAGAAGGTAAAGAAGATTGGCATAGGAACATAATTAAATAAGTCATATAATTAGATACACACTTTTCAAGAATAATCTTTATATGGTATAGATTAAACACTAGTGTAACTTAAAACTTTAATAAAATTACGATACTAAAACTATTTTTATATGAAAAATATTTAATAGTGTAGTACAATAAAATTGTAGTTGTTATTTATAAAACAGTGATTTATTAATTTTCCAGTAACGATTTGGATTATTAAATAATAGAATAATATTATAATTATTCTATTATTTAATAATTCCAAATCATTATATATTTACATAGTCTTAATATAAACAAGCTTTAGCAAAAAGTAGCACACTGTATATATTTACGTGAATTTGAATTATTGTGTTTATAACAATATATTATAAAGTAACGCCTACAACGACCTACAGTTGCTACAACGCCTGTCGAGGCACAGGGGCACAACGTAAGTCTTAAAACGCGACAGGTTGTGGGTTCGATTCCCACTCCAGGATTTTTTTACACTTTAATATTTTCATTTCCTGGGTTTGGTTTGTTACTACGTGTGGGGAACGGAATTGTTGAAAGAGAACGGAGTATCTTAACACTATGTTCTCAAGCTATCTCTGCCTACCTCGCTATATGCGGGATAAAGCGTGAAGCTATTATAAAATAAATAATATTTATATGTATTAAAAAATAATTAAAATACGGCTATAAAAATTATTGCCTATAGTAAAGTAAATATGTTCAATCTTGCAATGACAAAGTACTGGAACACATTAGTCGAGGCTTTTCGTCAATTGTTATTAAAGATTAAACTGAAACGACAATCGGTATCATGATTTCGAGATTGTCACACCGTTATTTCTGGCAGTAAGCCCGTGGGCCAAGTCTAAATAAAGTTTTCTTTTGTGTTCATGAGATTATATGCCATAAATAACTGCACAGCACGATATTCTGTTTACTTGCACTATGTCTCATGATGTGGAAAGGCTTATTGCTGCCGGTAACAGGATTAACGGTGCTCTGTCTGCATTGATGGGACGGCTAAACGTCAGCGCAGCTGCACGTATGGCTGTACACAATGCAGTGCTGGTGTGGCTGTACACAGTGCGACGCTGTTATACGGCAGTGAATTGTGGGTGTGTCAAAAGAAGAACGAAAGAAAGATGAAGGCTGTAGAGATGCGATCTCTTCGGAAATATGCGGAGTCAGTTTGGCTGACCGAATTCGCAACGATGAGATATTTAGAAATACAGGTATAAGTGAGAATGTTATGAGAATGAAAAAGAATGTGCTCAGGTGGCTTGGGCACATCGAGAGGATATATGAAGCAAAGGTGTGTGCGTCGGCAAAAGAGGTAGAGGGAGACTTTGGTTGACCTTTGAGAACACAGCATCAATGATACTGGAGGAAGGTCACGTAAAAAACATGAGGGCCCCTTGGAGGGCATGCATTTGCACATTAACATGTGTGGACGAGGCGAAAGAGGTATGCAGGGACCGTAGCGTTTGGCGTTTCTTTCTTTCTGACTACCCCGCTGGAGACAAAGCGTGAAGTTAGGTAAGGTAATGTCTGAACATTTGGTAGCAATACAATCTTAGTAGAGAGTAACATAATTTTATAAAGCCGTATTAAAGAGCAAATTGCTAGTGGAACTTGGCTACTTGATCGTGCAAGAAATACTTACTGTTAACTAAATGAAAACAAACAGGAATAGTATGTCTGAGGGACTCTCCATCGCTTTCCATTCAAGATCATCTTTAATGAGACTATGTTTGTCTACAGTGAAATAAATATGACTGTAGCCTTATTACAGACAAATGAAGCATTCAGTATATCGTCATCATTTTATATAATACATGATATTCATAACAATAATTTAAAACATATTAGGGTCGTCTACGGTATCGCGGGACCGGGTCCACAAGCAATAGACTGACCTGAAAGTAGCTAACAAATCTTCCTTGACTTACATAATGGACTACAATCTAAAAATGGTAATCTTTCATAGAGACATGGAGGCGATCCGCAAACTAACGACAAAAAGTATTCAAACTCGAGTCACGCAATTCGAAAATGGCCAACATAGGAGCAAAGAAAAGCAAATGAACTTAATCAGTGGATGTGATGTATATGAAAAGGAAATAAATCAAATACAATTTAACCAAAAAACTTTTCAGTCCCTATAAGTTTAAAAAATATAAGTACCTAAACAAGGCTCTTCTCGCCCCCCTGGGGCCCATTGTATTGTTTAAACAATAAAAATACGTAGTGGAATAATAACTTTTATATATTGAATATTAATTCTTTTTTGAAGTTTGACATCATTCTTATTTGAATATTAAAAAGAATATTACTTATAAAGCTTGGATAGCAGTAGAAAATGCCGTTAACTTAACAGGGTGGTACCTATCTTCCTATTTTTCTATCATTAACGTGTATGTAGTTTCATAAAATCATTTTATTAACGCATACCTACTACTTATGCTTGTGATTCAATGACGTGTGCACGGATCGAGCGAGACATAAGTACCGGGTCATAAATTTACAACAATAATATTGAAGATTTAAGTAGCCTTGTGATCGAAGGGCCTTAGAAATGCCTTAAAACTACATATTTTGCAGACTGGGCGACAGTATATCAGCTGTAGAAGATATAATAGATCGATTAAGTAGAAGATCGATGCAGTGGCTAGACTGATATCTTTTGCGATTATATAAATGTGTTTAAAGAAAAGTGCTTACAATGTCTTACGACAAACTAAAAAATAATTTTAATTATATTTTTTATAACTTTTTGTAAGTGATGTTAACCTTTGAATAGCTTTACAATAATTTTACAGATTAAATTTAACAATGTATCTTTTTTCTATATGTACCAAATTGTAAAACTGCTGGTTGACCTTATTAAATAAAATAAAAATAAAAAAATATAATACTGAAATGAAAAATATTTATATTCTGAAATATTTTTATTTACCCGGTCTGGTAGAACTAAGTGCTGTGCTGGATTCCACCACTGAGCGTGCAATGACTTTATTTAAAAGATAAACACAAGTCAAGACAGATCAACTACTCTGTTGTTACTTCCCGCTCCTATAGAGAACGATCAAAGATATTTAGCATTATAAAGAAAAAATGCCAAAAATAAAGAAAACACTGAGAGAAAATTATAAGAGGAATTTCTTTTATTAATTACTATATAATTTTACCATAGTTATAAATTATAATAATATAAAAATGATACAAATAACATATAAATGTTATAATCTGAATAACAATGATAAAGTATAAAATAAATTGTTAATATTTGAGTAGGAAATTCAATATTTATCGTTATTTTCAATAAATAAGAAATGCTGTACAATTTCTACAATATGTGCTATGTAACGGTCAGGTATTTCAAATTTGAAATTTATCATAGACAATTTCCTTCTAGTGAATTTTGTCACTGATGGTGAGTGAATTCAGGATTTGTGCTTCAGTTGTAACAGACATGAATTTTTTGAGAATGTTTTCTACTCAGCCTGGTGGTTATTATATGATATAGTTTAATTTAAATTTTTATGAAAAAATCTATTTGTAAAACTTCCTTAAATTATTTATAGTGCTTAGGTGATCGGAAAGTGTGAAGTCGCTCTACAAGTATCAGTCACTATTTAGAATCAAGTATTTGTGGCCCTATATTCAAACTTACTGTAATGTGTTGATACTTTAAATATTTCAAAGTGTTACAATGGATATTGATGTTAGTAAGGAAAATATTCAGCCTGTAAGAGGCGGTAGAAATTTTGTGCAATTAGGAACAGCTTTGCAAGCTCAATCAGATGTTGATGCTCAAAGGTTACTGCAGTTACAAAAGGAGTAAGACTGATATAAATTTAAATCTTTATTACTTGGTTTCATTTTGATATGACGATTAAAATAAAAATTATGTTTGATTTCATCATATAACATTCACGTTGTTGCTTAAGCTTTTGTTTTGCTTATTTAACTCTTGAATTTGTAACATAATTCTTTTTAAAAAGTAATGTTCATGTATTCGTAGTTAAATATATTCCGTAGTAATCTTTACAATGGTTAGAAATATGATCCAATTACTTAGTGTATATGATAAGGTTAGAAATTTGAAATATTTACAGAGAACATGAAACAGCCATCAGACAATACCAAGGTTCAGATCCATTGGATCCTTGGTTTAATTACATACAGTGGGTAGAACAGTCTTATCCAAAGCATGGCCATGAAGGAAATATAGACAATTTAGTAAAAGACTGTTTACAGTTGTTTGAAAAAGATGAGAGATATTTTCAAGATAGAAGACTTGTAAAGTTATGGATAAAATATGTGAGTGATATATTGATGATTTAATAGACAATGAAATTGTGATTTTAGTTATGTAAAATGATGATCTTATTATTTTTCTATGGGATGATTGTCCTTATGATAATAATATAATTATTGCTATTTTTGTATTATATAGGTGGATTGCCTTTCGAACCCACTTGAAATCTATCAACGTTTGTATAACACTGGCTTTGGTGTAGAATGCTCAGAGTTCTATCGTGCTTGGGCCTGCTATTGTGAAGAATCTGGGGACTATAAAAAAGCTAACCAGGTTTATATGCTTGGTCTGCAAGCTAAAGCTCAACCACTAGATGAATTGGAACAAGCTCATATGTAAGCTAAAATAACTTTTAATTTACTTTAAGTTATATAAATCAGAATGTTATTTAATTTAATTTTTCTCTTAGGAACTTTCAATTGTTCTTTGCTCAGAGAATGTTACATGACGACTCTCCTACAAAGAGAAAAGCAGCTTCGGCTTTAGCTGAAACAAGAATGGCTTTAACATCTCTGAAATCATTTAAAAGAAGAAACATTGCAAATGTACCAGTTCAAAGGGTAGGAGAAAGCCTTAAAAGCACTATGCCAGGGGTAGTGAGACAACAACCCACAGATTCACGATTACCAAACTCCAATATTATGGTTAATGTTTATGAGGTAAATAATTATTTGATATGTGTGTCTTTGGTGGTAGGAGGTTCGTCCTCCGTCTGGCTCGCGACCACTATCATGTCAAAGACGAACCGCCAATATCTTATGATGTGTTCCGGTTCGATGGCATGTAAGCCAGGTTTTCCCATTCCCACCCATCCTTTCCCCAATGTTGTGGTTCCGAGAACGGAATACTACATTGTCCTCCTCTTCCATCTGTATCCTCTAGGTTGGCAACGCATCTACAACATCTCTGGTGTTGTAGATGTTCATGGGCGAAGGTATCCACTTACCATCAGGTGGTCCTTCTGCTTGTTTGCCATCCGTTATCCATAAAAAAAAAAATGTGAAGTTTTTTTAGCTTAACACTTTATCCTGCATAGCAGGTCATATAGATAAAAGAAACATCTTATCATTCCATGCAATCAGTGCTAGGCTTATTGTATTGCAAAGGGAAGAATTTAAGGCATTGCCTGAAACTTGTGACCCAAGTGTAGGCTTTAGGTTCTTTAATATTATAGTAAATAGACTGTTGAGGAAATTATGTATGTTTCAATTGTTGTATTTACATTACAGTATTAGTAGTGTAAGCAGACTACCTAGTAGTCAAAACACTGTTCTCCATTCTCTGCCCAGTTGATTGGTGGAACTCATTGTCCTTGTTTTACCGGAATGGGGAAATAAAAATTGTATGACATATAGTCATGCCCTGAGTGGTAATCAAACCCACTACCACTTGTGTTTTCAGTCCGATGCTTTTCTACTGCATCATGATGGCCTCTATAATTTTTTTTACTAGTTTATTTTTTGCACAGTAATTACTTCAAAAATAATCTGTTCTTTTTCTTACATAACAAAGATGTTTTGATTTGAAAAGTGAAACCCAATTACATGTCTAAAACCATTAATAGTAATAATACAGAAAAATTTAAGTATTTAGGCATTTAAAATCTTATATATTTCTAAAGGATACTCCATCAACATCTAGAAGTACTCTACCCACTGCAGAAGATCTAGGACCAGTGTCAATTGTACAGACTTGTAGTAATGTGGAAAATGAAAAAGAAGCCGGAATGTGGACTAACCCTAAAACTAAAATGGTTCACTCTAATGTAGTACCACATCTACCTCTGCCTTTTACTCGTAAGTACCTTTAAATATTTTTTTAACATTATTAAAATATATTATTTTAATAATAGTATGTTTATTAGTAAATTGTAATTGGTAAAAAAAAAACATATTATTATTATTAGTTTCAAATATAAAAAGAGATCTACAAATATATTTGTAAGCATTTTAACAGTATTTTTAAGCATTAGCAATATTTGACACAAATATTCTTGTTGCTTTTGGAAACTGTCTTTTGTGCGTACTGTGATTGACAATTTGACTCTATACTTGTAAACATAGATATTATTTTAGTGAAGTTAAGTATTGGCCAGTCTCGACAACCTTCAGCCTTAACAGTTTGTTTGTATTCTTAGCAGTTTGTCAAATTACTTACCATAAATATCATTAGCAATAGCATCAAGTGCAAAAAAAAGAACAAGGTGAAACAAATAATGTAAGTAAGGTTATTAAAAGGGAGGAGAGAATAATTTAGTATTAGAAAATCCCATATGGAACTATTCTCTAGGAAATTTTAAACAAACTACAGTATAGATTCAATAAGTTTGATAAATTGTTTCTATAATTACTTTATAAAATTTTTTATATAGCATATGAAGATGTGGATGATGATATAAAACTTTCTGCTAAGCATATGCCTTATTGTTTGGATGACTTAACACTTAATGTGCCTCTTTGTGTACCTGACCCTGTTGACCCTACAAAAATACCTTGTTATAATAAGGCACAAGTAAGTTAAACAGATTTTATGTTTTATTTGGTTCATATAGTAAATAATTTTAAAACATTGGTTTGGTTACAAAATGAAAAATATTTTTTTAACATAAGTAGTATATATTTTTTTTAATATATATTTTTAGGTATATATTAATGATAAGGAATATAGTTTAGAAGAAATAAGAGCGAGAAAATATAGTATAAGAAAAGAAAATAAATCTGAAAATGTTGATAATATGAAAGAAAATTTTAAAAATATTAATGAAACTCTAGCTCAGTGTAGTGCTTTAGAGACTTTAGCGAACTGTGCATTAGATACTGAACAAGATCATATGGCACAGCTTATGCCCATGAACATGCCCACTTTACAAAATGTTACTAAAGTAACAAATATGCACTCCCCCGGTGAACCTAAAGTCTTAGTGAATCTTGATTCAAAAGAAGTCAGTGAATTGGCTGTTAAAAAAATTGAAGAGAATGACAGACAAAACATTGGTGTAGATAAAGAAAATCAAATTACACATTCACCTAACGTTAAAAACGAATATGGTAGAAATAATTATTTGGAGGAATTCACTAGAGGTCTACAAATAAACAATTTATTGGGTGATTCTGTTACTGTAAATACAAAAGAGGCAAGATGGGAACTAAGGAATCTTTTTAATGATAATGGTAAATTTATCTATTTTTATCTTATAGTATAGTTATGCATAAACTATATTTGTTTTATTTAATAAATAAATAACAATGTAAAGTGTGTAACGTACATATGAGGACATGCATAGATGTAGGTAGATGCTTATGTCGCAAAATTCGAATTCCGCGAAACTCGCAATTAAAGTTTTGAGTTATAAAATGGAAGTTTTTTACTTGAAAAATTAAATTATACTTGTGCATTTTTTGTACTGTATCATAAAAATTAATGTAACTTGTTTCTTTTAATGTAAATTTCGAAAGAAAATCGAAAAAAAAAAGAAAATTTTCTTTAAATTCATAGTAATACCTATTTGACTCAATAGATTTTTCTCCATTTTTAACTTATTAAAGACATTAATATAAAAATATTTTAACTTAAATATTAAATTATTTGAATATAATACCTTGTATTTTAGCGGAACCTTCAATGATTCAACCAGTACAACAATATGATGTACCCAAATTCGATATACACGAAGATAGATCAATGACGATGGCTATAAATAGTAAAAAAACCTATGAAATGCCAGAAGTGAGAAATTTCCCCGAAGATAAAGAAAATGCAAGTAAATTTAACAATCAAGCTCCAGTGCCTACTCAACAGGTATTGATTGAATTTCTTTACTTATAAATTGTAGTCGAGTAAAACTTTATCACCATGTTATAAAATGGTGGTAGAGTTGTTTATATACTAAATCTTTATTAATCTAGAATGTAGAGTAAGCTATTCTATATTGACGTTATAGATGTTTTTATATGTTTCTTCACATACATATAAGGCATTAGGTAGTAAAAGATAAGAAAGCTGCTGATTTTATTAATGTAAAAGATGCATTCTCTAGAATGGAATTCAAACTCGCAAATATTGCCTAGACTAACAAATTTTGTCTCAATAGTATGTTACTGTTAAGCTTTAAAAAGAGGCATATTAAAATTTATAATTATTGTATATTTTCATATTTATATAAAGAGTATCATTGGATAAAAAACTTATTGTTTGATATGGCTTTATGTTCCAAAAACTTAAATTGACATTATCTATATAATTACGTACAGCAAAAATGATATATATTTTTTTACTTGCAGATTAATAAAACAGCATATTACGAAGAGCCTTCTTGTACTCAGGTGTTCAATTTCAATATAAAAGATGCAAGTACACCAAATATGTCACAATTCAAAAAACCTTCAATTGAACAATCAAACAAGTTTACCGTGCCTAAATTCACGATGGACGATAGTGTGATAGAATCTGATCCAGTAAATACTAAAAGAGATGAGTGTTCACGGCAAACAGACCAACACACAGTAGTAAACCAAGGTGGTGGTCTTTCTGTCATAATGGAAGCCACTAGAGAATATAATAGGTAAATTACAATTTTTATATCACATTTAAATAAGAAATTCGTTTTAACATGCCTGTTGATGTGCTTAAAATATGAATGAATTTAATATTTTTACTAAATTCTTGTTTTCAGTAAATCAGGATCTAGCTCATCTGGACAATCAATTAGAACAAATTTCACTGGATACACTACTAACTACGAATCTATGTACAATAGTCATGATCCAAATCAACCAAACACAGCCTCAAAGAGGAATTCTATGTCTAACCAAGCAAGACTACCAAATGGTCAATTTGCTAGAACTTACCAACAAAAAAGAGAAACTGACAGCAAATTACCGATGCCTTCCTCAGTGCCTTATCAATCTCATGATCATCAATATCAAAAACCTCTACCATCTAACTATAGCACCTATTCACCTCAAAGACCTATGCACCACTATCAACAAAATTACAACTATCAACAAGGATACCCTAATAACCATATGATTGCCCAACAGCCTCAGGGCTATGGTAGTCCAAATAATCCGTATCATAGTCCCCAACAAAATGTACAACAGTCTCATGAAATCAACTCTGCTGTCCCATCTGGCTTTCAAAGTCCTACATATTCTAACCAAATAGTATATCACCAACCCCCAGTGACGAGTCCTGGACACTCAATGGTTAGTCCTCAACAGAGCTATGGTAGACCAGAGTTTCATTATAATCAACAAACTGAACGACACGGGTATGCTAA
The DNA here is from genome assembly GCA_033558755.1 of Philaethria dido. Taxonomy (NCBI): domain Eukaryota; kingdom Metazoa; phylum Arthropoda; class Insecta; order Lepidoptera; family Nymphalidae; genus Philaethria; species Philaethria dido. Next base: position 286,309 of record JAKGSA010000244.1, on the reverse strand, counting down.
TCAACATCAATCAGCCATTTTTCAAAGTCCTCCACACCAAACGCAATATCAAAACTCAATGTACTACCAACGAACTACTAGTCAAGTGGCCGCACAGAGCCCGCAGTATAATCAACAAAACTATCAAAATATACCAAATCAGTACGGTAACTCTAATATATATCCAAACCCAAATCAAAATACAAGTAGTACAAATTATAACGTCCATAGTCCTTACAGGCAACCTCTCAAAGTCGAGAACAATCAAGTATACGGAAATCAACAAAATGTTTCAAACAACCAACAATTTCAAATCTATCAGAGTCCTCAACCTAGTAACAATTTCCGTAATAGTTCTATTCACGATCCCAATATGGCGCAAAACGCTTACCCCGAAGCCGCCATCAGACAAGACACTGATACTTCTTTAAAAAACCAAGAGCGTGTTGAAGCTGATAAAAATACATCGAATATTCCAAGCACACCAAAATCCCAACGCAAAAGCCCCAATAGTTCAGTATTAAGAAACGTCAGACACGATCAGCCGAACGCTAAAGTTGGACAAAAGTCTCCAGATATAGGTTTTTCCAATCAATTCCTTAATTTTATATCTAATAGAAACGAACCCAAAGATAACGCTAACACGCCCAAGTTCACAAACAGTCCTAGCATATCCCAAAAAATGCATAAAAACTTATATGTGTCGAGTCCCGAGCAGGCGCAGGTCCCGCCGTCGTCCGGCCTCTCCGACACCGACAGCAAGGACGGCATGACCGCGCAGACCGCTACGCCGATTCAGTCGGCTAAGATATCTCAATCTATTGAGAAACATAAGGACATATCTAAGAGACAATTAGATTTCGAGCACCGAGCGGACATACAATCCGAGGACAGTAGGGACTCTGTGGGTAAAGAGAGCAGGATCTCGTCTGTATACTCAAGGCAGTCAGATTTTCAGTCCGATGGCTACGGTATGGACGTCGACAGCGAAAATTCAATGGAGTGCGGAACATTTAAATCCTCGCATTCTATATCTCTTGTGGAAACCAGTGATATACCGAGACCCGCTGACATTGATTTCCCGAAAGTAATCGATCCATTCAATAAAAAGATGTTGGCTTCCTTATTAGAATATGTCAAGTTCCCTAATAAAACTCACGCTGACGGATACATTGAAGTCAGATCTATTCCGAAATTGCAAGTTGCGACAGTCATGAGTGTTGGAAACACCAAATTTTCTATTGAGAAACAACTGGGCAAAGGAAATTACGGAGCAGTATTTTTATGTTTAGATCTTCATAGTAACAAATCGGTTGCTGTTAAATATCAAAAGCCTAGTCGTCCTTGGGAGTTCTATATCTGTCAAGAGATAAAAGCTCGAATTAAGGATCCGTTCATGGTATTATTTAATATATATGTTCATATTATATTCTAACATAATTTTAGCTCATATAAAAACTTCCTAAATATTTTACTGTGACTTAGTGATTTGTTAGTTTATTTTTATACTATTAAATCCTAAGTACTTATTACTGGGAAAATAATGAAATGTAGCTCTTGTAATAATTATGAAAAAATAAAACTTTTTTATACAGCTTCCAGGATACATGGACATAACAACGGCTTTCCTTGGAGAAAATGCAAGTTTATTTGTATCAGAATATTCACGTTACGGATCACTTTTAGACGTCGCCAATAAAGTTAGAATAGCTACGTCGAAGTGCATAAATGAATGTATTGTTATATTGTTGACATCTGAGATGCTTTCCATAATACATTACTTGCATAAGGCGCAAATTATTCACGCTGACATTAAGCCAGATAACTTTTTATTAATGAAAATGTAAGTATGAATAATTATTATTGCTACTGCTCACAGTGTAAAGAGATGAGGCAATGGATGTGCGTGTGTGGAGACTGTTTATTATAAATTATAATTTATCTTGAAGTCTTACAATAAAGTATAAACTTCAACGAACAATAGTTGTGGAGTCGATTTCCACTCGGGGAATTATAAATGATAAAGGGCGATATTGAGTTCCAAAATTTAATACGAAATTTTCCGAGTTGAGCACGCAATAATCGGACAATGGAGAGCCTTGAAACTAGATTTTCTATGTCTATTGTGCTATACCGAAAATCTCGTGAAACGCCTTGCTTTATTCGCGCGCTTTCTGGTAAATCAAAATACGTGTCGGGTTTAGCCACTTGACAGCAATGTCTTTAGTATAAGTGGTAGAAAAAATCTTAATTAAAACAAATCATACCATATTTATCTTTCTTTTTATTGCAGTTTGTTAGTTTTTAAATTGTATCATTTAATTTCAGACCTACACAAGAATGGAGAACACCATCTTTACAATTGATTGATTTAGGATGTGCAATAGATATGTCACTGTTCCCAGAAGGAACTTCTTTTAGAGAGGTATGTATTGTGTCATAAACCAACTTTTTTGACAATAAATAACTCCTCATTACAAAGTTTAATTATTAATTGTAATAATTTATAAATTAAATAATAATACCTCTAAAACCACTATATTACAAGTAAACTAATATAATACAGTATTATATTTAATTATTTTCAGTTAATTGCTACTGAAGGATTTACTTGTACAGAAATGAGGGAAGGCAAGCCCTGGACTTACCAAACAGATTTGTATTGCCTTGCTGGTACAATATACGTAATTTTGATGGGCAACTATATGAAAGTGGTCAATCGTTTAGGACATTGGAATATAGATAAGAAATTGCCAAGGTATTTTTTTTTCTAGATCCATTTATACACACAAACATACTTATATTGGAACATTTAAAATTATGGGGCACATTATAAATGTAACATTTACATAACTCAATTCTACAAATATTTTTATAGTTAGTGTTAAATTTTCGAGTTACATAATTGTAAAATTTTGAGTGATGGTTGCGGTGTAGCTCTTAAATCGTCTTTAATCGTCTTACAGTTCTATAATGGACTTTAAATAAATGGCTTTAAAGTCCATTATAGAACTGTAAGACGATTTAGACAATGTTAGTTACTTTTACATAAGTAATAAATCCAGAGGGCCAAAACTTAGAAGTTTTTAAAAAAACATGTAATAACATAAAAGTTATTAATGAACATATAAATATTTTGTTTCACTAAAATATATAAAAAAAAAAAATTATATTAAGAATTTATTCCACTACTTTATTTATTAATTTTCCAAATTTCATTATGAGATTTGCAAGTGTACATGTCCATCCATTACTACAAATATTATGTGACAGAGTTGAGAACCTAATAGGTCTAACTAAGTCTAAGGCTGTAAAATCATTAACATTGAATACCTTAACTTTTGGCCTGCAGATTTCCTTTCAATGCCGCCTATCAAATAATCTATCATCTAATGACCCAACTGATAATATGTATATGTTGTTTACATTATGTTAAATGAATATTACTGAGTAAAACATTTATCATGAATAATATAATAAATGTGCGGGATATAGTGTGAAGCTTTAAAAAAAATCACAATTTTAAATTTTAGGTACATGAAAAACACACTCTGGGACAAAATATTCACAACATTACTAAATGTCCCTGACTGCAATAATCTGCCGGACCTCATGGATCTCAAAAATGATGTGGACAGTGTCCTCAGTGACATGGATAATCTCGGCTCTCAGCTCCGTAATTTTGCTAATGTGCTTAAATTTAAGTAAACTAAAGACACAGCTGTATTTATTGCATTTAGATATTATTGTGACTGTAAAAATATGTTTGTATTGATAATATTTAAGTTGTATGAACTTAAAATCTTCTATCAGGTTGAAAAAGCTCCACCTATTGAATATCACTAAGGTTATCTTGTTGTGTTTAATTAAAAATGTGATATGTAATTTAGCTTTTTTGTTAGTAAATATGAAATGTGGCTTAGCATTATTATCTTGTTAGCTTAATGTTGAAACTTCACTTAGGTTTCATTTATTTTTGTACAACATATAAGACTTGCACTTCATATTTTTTGTTCAACTGTAATAAAGAATTAATAATTACCTGGTTATAAATGTTTTTTTATTTTTATATCTATTTACATACATTCTAATACCTGACTAGCTCTTATTTAACTCCTTTTAGTTAAATTTAGTGACAAATAAGTTTTTTTATCTTTAAAGATTTTGTAATTAGATAATATATATTTGAAATAATTACAACATTACAACTCTATAAATAAAATACAATCTATTTTGAAGAAATGACGTAATGAACTCAAATGAAATATATTTTACAACAAACAAGTGTGAAATTAAGGAATGCAAGTAAAACAATATTTTTTCTGTCAGGGCATTTATTATTTTTTTTCTAACCTTATTTTTTTTCTTTCTTTATATTCTTGTACATTATCATATTTTCTTTTAAATAATACTTTAATAGAGTTATTGTCTGTATTAATGTCTGTACTAATTACTTGATTTTCAAATACATGTATTTTCTTAATGAAATTAATAGAGAAAATTTCATTGTCATACGAAATAGCATATTCTGCCACCTCAGAACTAATCTTGTCATAAATGAATAATGATAATTTATGGAATTGTATAGCGGCTGGGAAGTTGTCTACGGACAGTTCTCCAATGATCTTGTGACTAAACTGGTCACCAATATTTTTCAAATTGTAAATTAATATTTTTTTGTAGGAATGTATTGTAATACCCACAAAACTGGAAATTTCATCAAATTGAGTTACAGTACAGGATACTATGGGTAAGCTATTGATTTCTACACATTCAGCATCCATAAATGTACTGAATTCTTGTCTTAATTCTTCATTATTTTTTATATCATTAAATGTATCAATAGTATATAAAAGTTTTCCATTTATATAGTTCCATATCTTTACAGTTCCATCTCCAGAACTACTTAGTAAAACTCCAGTAGTATGGGGTATCTGTTCAATATGGTTAACAAATTCTTTGTGTCCCATGCAGTATGTTTGTATATTATAAGTATTTGGATAACAAGATACTCTAATTTTTTCGTCTCTATCACTTGTAATGATATATTTTGAGTCATGAGTTTGCAAGACGTTAAGAAGCAAACTTAGATGTCCTAAAAGTTTTGTGCCTTTGTCTTCTCTGAAGATGTCATAAGTAAGTACATCACCAGTTTTGTCTGCTACAAATATCTGGGTGTTGTTAACGCCGAATCTTATTTTACTAGCACTTCGTGGCAATATAAAGGTTTGTATATTCTTTAATTCAGGCAATACATATATAACTACCCTTTTCGAAGATCCCAATAGCACGGCTAATAATTTTTTATCTTGAGATATAGTAATATCAGTTATAAAATCTGTCTCTTCGGTTGTTGGATTGAATTTTAGCTCAAGAGTTGTATGGGTTGAATAGTTATAATAATCAATGAATTGTCCTTTGCCAACAGCTATGACACTGTCGTTTACTACCATTAACGTCATGATTGTAAATACATAATTTTACGTGAATCGATTTTATAATATTTTACTCTTACAAATATTTAATAAAAAAAATAACCTCGAATTATCAACATGTCATAATTTGTGATTCTTGTACCGCTGTTATTTGACATTGCCAAATTTGAAGTAACGTATTAAGGTGCGTCTCCACCAATTAAAAATTGCCAACTTTTGTTACCAACACGTATTGACTGTTGTCAAAAGATGGCCATTTTTATTTGATGGAGACACACCTTTAGTATTTCAATGGAAAAGAGAACTATAAGTAGTTTTCCAATTAATACATCTCATTCTTAATATATCTCAGTGTTAGTAATTGTTTAATTAGTGTAATACGGGAAAAAGTTTTGAAGTGCACTGGTAGCGTGCACAAGGTTCAACTAACATTAGTTCAAGATATTAAGCTATAATGTAGTACAATATTGATAATAATACCAAATGACTGGCTTTATTCAAATATTATTTTACATAGAAATAACGTTTAAGTAAGTTAAAAATAACTTTTTAAATTTTAAAATTTAGTAAAATAGTAAAGGCTTAGTATCACCACATATATGTAGATTCATCTATACAATATTCTTATCAATGGCAGAAGTGTTACCAATTTTATATCCTCCAGATGAACCATAAGGATTTTACGATTTCCGCAGATCAGAGGTGAAAAAAAGAACTGTATGCGCGCGGAGATGTGTATATCCGCCGATTATATATACGTTTTACTTAAAGTACATTCGAGTACATATACAATTAGTGTGTAATAATCAAGGTGGTGTAACCCGTTAAGTAAAAACTTATATTTTCTGTAACTTTGGTATGCAATGCGCGCATCATCTGTATTTTATAAAGTGCTCAATTGGACGAAGTGATGCTTGCTAGATCAAACATTCATAATTGTGCTGTACCGCATAAAACGCTTTAAAGTTGTAATTGGAAAATTACCTTTCGTTTGGTGCTGCCAAGTTATTAAAATATTTAAATAATATAATATATTTCCCTTTGGCTTCATTGAACGTTAAACTACAAAAAGTAAAAAAAGTGATTTTCTTATATATAATCTAAATATTCTAATATCTTCATTTCATTTAACTATTTGTGAAACTGAGGATATACACTATATATCGCCGTGTAATTTTGTAAAAATCTTGTGAAATGCGTTGGAATTATTAGTGATTAAAGTGTTTTTTCAAAAATAATCTTTTTGTAAGTGTCAAAATTGTCAACTCCATAGTTACATGTCAACTGACAAGTAATATTGGTATATGTCATCAAATTTATGTCAAAGAATACATTTCTTTCAAGTTATTACTACGTACATAATTAGAAGTAATATTGTATACAAATTTGAAAATACAACGTTTAACATTACACATTATATGTACAGTTTGTGAAATAATAATAAACTTATACATACTTAGCTATGGCGATGATATCCTCATGGCAACCAGACAAGAAACATTCAGATGTGGAGAGGTACATATAAAATATTAATACTTTCACATATTTTATTCATAAAATTTTATGTATATATAAGTCGTTTATATCATTTTTATATTTCAGATGGATCTGCATATATCCAGCGTATTTGAATAGCAAGAAAACACTTGCCCAAGGTCGCAGGTTACCAAAGAATATATGCGTAGAAAATCCTACTCATCAAGAAATAAGAGATGTTCTTTTTGGAACTGGATTACGTATTGGTGTTGAAAATAAGCTGTACTCACGTGAGCGTAGCAAAGTACAAAAACATTTTTTTATTAAGAATATAATGTTAAAACTGACTGTGAGGCAACTTTTTAAACATAGTAATTTTAGTATTGTCACAACACTATATAGATAAGAAAAAAGAAATCTAGTAATTGTATACCTACCAGCATAAATGTTACTTTACAAACTTTAACCATATTTATCTTTAACTTTTATATTGTTTTAGGAAATGTTGCATAGAGGCCGCATTCGTGTAGAGATAAAAAATGACGATGGGTCACCGATCAAAGCAGAATATGCAACAAGGGAATCTGTCATGCAATTTATTGCTGAGTCAATACCAAAATTGAAGACTCGACAAAATAGGTGTGATTATCATGAAAAGTCTATTTTTTTTATTGGTTGTAATCGAGATCTGCAAAAAATTTGAATCGGAACATATTGATTTTGAAATTTACTTCATGTTATGTAGGCAAAGAGGATTTAATCATAAGTCACTCTGTTCTTCAATTCTTGTCATCGTCCCACTTTGTTGGACAAGACCAAAAAAAAGAACGAGAGATTCATCCCCAATAACAACCATAGCATATTTAAATGAAGGCTCAGATGCCTTCCAACTTTGCCATAATGTGTCTGAAATTATGTTCTGTCATAACATAATTTTTAAAATAACTTCTTATATAGTATGGTATAATAAAATTTATGATATTTTAAATGAGATTTACATATATATAAGTAAGAAAAATTATTATTTTGCAGACCTGCTGATCAACAACCTCAAGCTGTACAACAAGGCAGCAATAAGAGTAAAGGAAAGAAAGGAAGGCGATAAATCTATAATATTTAATTTTATACTTATAGTACCACAAAATAAAAATATTCATTTTTTAAGTCTTTATTATTATGCCTATATTTATTTCACTGTACATAATTATTAATTTTACGAGTGAATGTGAATGGCCTTTTCAGTTAGTTTATTTTCTCCATTGACATCTCTCGCCACACTATACCCATCAAATATCATGACTACTTTTCCTGGAAAAGTTGATTTTGGCAAATTTCTTAAAGTTACTGTCTCATTTGTTCTACTAGTTCCTTGATTTTCCGAGGCAACTGCGCCATCTCTGACAGTGAGTCGTTTATTACCGGTGTAATAGAGTTCGACGTCTTCTTCATTAGTTTCGGCGGTTCGTAGTGATGCATTTTTCTTTTCGAGCTCAGATCCTCGTAGTCGTGGAGTAAATTGTGGTAAAAGTATTGTGCTTTTTGTTTTGTTTCTTCGAATTTCGTATTGAGTTTTTCCTTTCTGTTCAGAAATGTTTCTTGTATCATTTTTAAAGGTTTCATTTCTCGGGAGTATGAGGTCTTCGCCTTTGTCGGTTCCTCTTTGTATCTCTGAATCTCTGTGCTTGATTTCGAGTCTGTCTCCGGATCCACCACTACTTGCATCGTCTCGTGTATGACTGTTGGTATTTTGTTCATTATATTCTGAAGGGGGGTACTTTTCTCTTCTGATGGTATAATATTCATTATCTCCTTGATTCCTGGTGATATGTCCCGCAATGCTTCTGTAAGGTGCGGGGCTGCTTCTTTCACGGAATCTATAATTGTTTCTCCGAAAGCCAACGGGATTTCTTGTAGGTAATATGGATATGTTCTTATTCCATCCGAAACTGCTGATGTAATTATCGGAAGTATTATAGGCCGGCGTGGTGGCAATAATGATAGAGGAGATAGCTTCGGCCTGGATCTCAGTGGTAAGAGCCGCGGAAGATGTCTTTTGAAACGAGTTAGATCTGTTTTTTGTCTCGGATTTATTGACGCAGGTACACACAACGTCGTTCTTGTCGGAATCAATCGGGGTTCTCTTATATTTGTTCTTTCCAGAATCGTTGTTTTCGCTAGAATCTGAACTAAGAATATTGTCAAACAGCATCCCGATATTTCTAAGAAGGGGAATATATTTTTTATTAAAATTTTCATTGTGACTAATTTCTCTTTTTGTAGTCAAATTTTTACGCTTGTTACGAGGTTTCTGTGAATGTTTCAATTTTCTTGGTCTTGACGGTGATTTAATTTGAAAAGTTTTTCGGTATTTTAGCGGCGACGTTTTCCTTCTTTGGAAGTTATTGTCTGTAAGTAATTTATTACGTTAAAGGTTATAAATTACATATGAGATGTTAAACTTGTTACATTTTGGTTAAAAAATAGGTACGTGCTTGAGACAATTTTTCATAGGACTTGTAATTTTTGGCAGTTAGGAGTCCCGAAAAAAGTTTTACAGCCTATAAGATATTTACTTTTACTTATTATATCAGATCCCGAATAATATGTATATGTATGTAGTATATTTTATTTACCTGAGATTTCAGACGAAGGAACTTTAGTCTGTCGTTCTCCCGCAACGATGTCGTTGAGCGAAAAAGGCTTTGCTTCGATAACTGCAATATTAATTTTGATTAGAGTACATTAATACCGACGAAAAAAAATATAAAATAACCATAAAAATTTTTATAAGGACCATTGTACATGATGTATTTTATTTAAAAATGGAGCGCAATAAAATTAAATTTATAGATAATTGAAACAAATTCATTTGGCGTCGGAGAATACGATTTAGACAATTATTTTATATTTTTTCAACTCACATTTTATTTAGGTCCACGCTTTGTTTAGTCACAAAATTTAAACATTATTGAACGTTCAATTATCTTTACAAAATTTTCATTTAATATAATTCTTTTCCATTTACAATACGAAGACACATACATATACGAAGTAATAATGAAGATATTTACCTGTTATTATAAAAACAAAGCTAATGTTAATACAAATTAAAAATCTTCTTATTTCCATTTTCTACCATTTTAAAATGCTAGTTATAACTATTTGCTGAAAGCTAACTGGTAAAAGTGACTTAATTTGATGTATTGTTTTTATAATATTCATGTATGTGATTACATTGCACATCTTGAGCACGTACGGTTCCGAATAACAATACATGTAGAATATTGTTGATATGTTCAGATTTTGCGAAGGTAAGCAGTTTTTTTCATTTAATAATGTGTAATATAACTTTAGCAATTTATTAATATTTATGATATTTCGTAAGTATGTTCTCGATCGATGAGTTCTGAATATTATTCAAATACAACTACGTATGCTTTTTTTGAGTTCACGTATTTTTCATATATACAAAGGTAGAAAGAGAAAAACTACATTCATTCCTCATTTGAATGCCTGCGAAGAGTCGTTGCCTGTTGAGTGGCGGTACCCGCTACGGTTCTTGTAAGAAAAATGAAAATGAAGACAAATTAAACATAATCATTACTTTGCGTAACCTGCAACAGTCGCGTCTGCACAGTTCGATATAGTCCCATTGCGCGACGACAGTGTTAATATACTAAATATGTCAAAAAGGAAAATCCATTGTCGTACCTATCACTTTCATTCGGTATAATGGAAATTGTTATATCGATCATATACAAACAATGAATAATATCACGTTAAGTGTAAACATTTTATAAATGTATTATAATTATTGCTTTACATACATAAATATAAACAAACCTTCAACATTCTATGTATTTCGTAGAATCTGCAAAAATGTAACATATGTATAAAATTAATTTGATCTTTCATTAACAATAAAACGACTACTTTTCGAAACGAATTTCAATGTTTGTGAAAATAAAATACCTATTGTGTAACTTAATAAACTATTAAGAAAAGGGAAATAGGAAAATTTATTTGTAGTTTTCTTTTCTGCCAGTAAATTGGCGACGAAATAATGCAGCGACATATTAAAATTTGTTGATAATATCGTACAAGGTATTACAAATTAGATAAGTACCTAATAGTGGATCCTTTAAGTTCCTATGGCAATTGCAGCTACGATTTTAAAAAATTATGGTTGCGTGAACTATTGCTGTGCTTATTACGAATAAAATAATTTCATTTAAAATATATTTCACGTTTTTTATTACTATTGTAATTATATTTTTTTATTTGTTAATTCAAATGAATATTTAAGAATACCCTTTCAACGAGATGTTGAGAATCGTAAAGGTGCTTAATATTTCGAGTGCGTGTCGGTTGGAATGTGAGCGGAACAATTTGCCAATAATCCTATCTCGATTCCCAAGGCAATATGTAAGGTTCCCAACTGAAATTCGAAATATGACCCAAGAATTATTTCACCACCTAAAACCACTGTTATGCGACGATATATAATCGTTCTTTATGTTTTATTTGAACGTAGGTAACGAGTTTAAGAAAATGGCTGTTCTAATATTTTGGAAAATAATCATAAGATTGAGGTGCAGGTGAGGTGAGGTGGATTGTGGTGCGTTTGAGATTTGTTGTTCGGTGAGTTCAAATATCATTGGGGAAGTATTTTTATCCATAATCATAAATATTTTATAGAAGGTGGAGAACAGCATGGCTTCCCACGACGTTCTAGGTTAAATAGAGATAATAATAAGTATGTATTTATATTTTTAATGTACATGCCTATTAAAAAATATTTAATTCTATGGTATTTTACATATAAATGATTTTGTGTTCATGCTGTAAATACTTAATAGGGTCGTTGCTATTGACACATATTGTAGGTACATGTGATTTTTTTATTTAATCCGAGCCTAGGCCTATTTGGCTGCTTTTATTAAAAATGCCATTTTTTTTAAATTAAATTAAAGCAGAAAGCAATGTATCTTCATAAATTTATTCGTAATCTTTAAAATAGAGGAGCAAATACAAAATAACGTAATTGTAATGTCAAGTTGTTAATTTATTATTGATATCAGATTGCGGTAAGCTTACCCGGAGTCGGAAGCTTCTAATAAATATGCTAATGTTGGTACCTCTCAAAGAATTGCGTAGATGTTTTTAAAGTAAATAAAAACATATATCTGTAAATTTTAAATACAGGAAAACAGTTTTAAACATAGATAAGAACGTTATAATATAATAATAAATAGATAAGAAAGTCCCAGTGTTCTATTTAAGGAGATTGTTTTTTTTATATGGTTTTGTCTAGTCACACATACGGTGTCCGTGCTTTTTATTACTTTTTTTCGGGATTATTAATTTTTTTGTTGCTTTGCTTGTGTAACTTAAACTAGTTTAAGTAAATATATATTAGTTCTACGTCTAGTCTTCATCATTTCAGTCAGGCGATGTCCATGGCTTAACATAGGTGCCCCAAAGGACTTCCTCGAGAATCGGTCCTGCGCTTTCCGGAACCACGCATAATTATATGAATATATGTGATTCCTCAGAGAGTCCAGGCAGCGATTGTAAACGCGATTGGTTTTGGGTTCGAAAGATTATATCTAAATTGTTTTCATTTCGCCGCTTGTTGAGTTCCGCCTCTTAACACGCAATGTCGACTGCGAGCGGAAATGTATAACGGAGCGGATTGTTTTGACAGTAGGTTCTCCTGAGTGGGTAGATTTTCCCGTACAGCGAAGTCTACACGAAAAAGCGTGTAGTTGCAAAACATCTACCTATAAGTATTTTACATTTACGAATCGCACAAATTAAAGACAATTTTATTTTCAATTAAGAATTTTACCTTATGTGGAGAATTTATATTATCAATATGAATATTCTGTCGACAGAACACAAATACCATATCCGATTAAATTGCGATACGACGGCGTCGTGTAGTTTTTTAATTAAACTAATGCCTTGATGAAACAATATCCCAACAGAATTATCACTCAATCAGTATCTAAATTGGATCGTGATTTTCTCTTTAACGATACATCAAAGTCCGCTTTGATCGAATGTTTGTAAGCGCAGTACGCATCGCTGGATAACCCTATTTGAATCCTTAATAACACGATATAAATATTTCACGACGATTTCATAATGTTATTATATTAAAGTATATTTTTAAAATATTATAACAAAAAATATGATAATACTGTCAACATTTTTCCCGTAGCGTTTGGCGCTCCGTTCTCTCTGACTACCCCGCTAGGGATAAGCACGAAGTTAAGTAAGTAAGTAAGTATTTTTCCCTACACTACCGTGTAATTGACACTGTCTGCTGTACTGGCATATGGTTGCTATATGCCAGAATGTCTAACGGAAATTCATATTCATATATTTTAGTAAAGCACATAATTTATATTCCGGAAGACTTTTAGTAAGCAGATACAAAAATCAATGTGCGTGTAATTCTCTAATCGCTTTGGTTTATACTTTGCATTCAAATTGCATTTTTTATTAAAACAATTCAGAAACGATGAACGTTTTATTTTATATGTATAAGTATTAAATAATGATAAATCTTTCTTTATCAAAGCTTCATGTTCATTTATAATTTCTGCTCATTTATATTCATGCAGAGAAAAATAGATCTACAGAACCTCAGCTGTGATTTACTTATCGGCTTTTTATGCATTCCCAAATGAATTTTAAAATGTCAGAAGCAAGCGCTCGCCCGACCGTCATTTTGCATACAAGAGTACATTTTCCAGAGAGCCGTATAAATCCCATCGCTAACCGTAATTTTATTTCAATATATTTTCTAACGTTACAAATTTCATACGTTTTGTATTGGCTTGCACACGGAAAATATTCATGTTACTGATAATAATATTGTTTTCAATTTTTGTTCATCAGACTTCTGAATCAGAGTCTTATATTACAAAGAGTGCCGGTAATTCTTGTAAAACATTTTTATCGTAGTAACCATACCTAAGTATAGCTTGCGCAAATGACATCGCGTTTTGTCTTACATTGATTAGGCAAATTCACTAATTTCTGTTTCTGTCTATTAATAATTATGACAATAAATATATTATTATTTTAAAAAGATTTCTTCTCACGTTTAAAATATAGCAATAAAACAGTTTTATTAGGTAAATTAGTACCTACTTAGTTAATTGAACCTAATGATTGACTTAATATCTACTTACCTTTTATGTATTTTTTTGTTTCTCTTCAAAAATATTTGATATAAAGCTGTAATTATTCACAAGTAAATGTTAAATATAAATTATTTGATTTTCTTTTGAGAGATAAAGGCTAATGGAAGAGAACGTGGCAAATTATGCGGTCCTCATAGTTCCTAGAAAGAAATAATATTATTAAAGATATAATAATTTAAGAATCGAGGTTAAGCTATTTGCTTCTTTTATTTGTGGAAGAAAGTAGTCTAACTGAATATTATAATCCGATTTAACTCCGTCGTACCTAGCCGCAATCCCCATCTAGAATTGATTGCCCGCCACCTTGAAAGGAAATTGCATTTGAAAATTTGCACAGCTATTCACTATGTACTTAATTTTACAAACGAAGTTTTGACATTGAAATTGGATTCGTGCGTTCATGTCAGCTTATTTTCTTTAAAATGGCGCTTCTATTTATATGAGGCACAATATAAATAATAGTTCCTTAGAAAATGAATCATTTAGATAAACTTTAAAGGTTTCAGAAATGTTAAAAATGACGGGGTGATTTAGTAGAGCGACGACGGGTGCTATCAAGATTTTAATTACGAGAGTCGTTTTGCTCGAAGGCGATATTGCCATCGGTAAAACTAATTAATGTCTAAATTGAACCACGCTTCAGAATGTACGATAACGATGATTACAAGATGTAAGGAACACGAAGGAAAAATAACTGCGAATTAATTTTTCTGTAATTATGAAAATGCTATATTAATAATTATAAATTACAAGGTAGAAAACTTTTTGAAATTAATAATGTGGTTACCACTAGGTAATTAATTTATTACGTACGTGTTTATTTTATACGTAGACAGAGACTTCCAAAAATATTCAAAAGTATTTTGAAATATGATTCTTAAGTGATTCTAATTTAGTCAGACGTGACAATAAATAAATCATCATTACTCATGCGATGTAGCGTTTTTAACTTTAGCACGTTATTTAAAATTTGGAATATTCGCAACTTTAAACTTGGGGAAATTTTTAATACATATACATACCGAATAGCATACGGTATTTGTTTTTTTTTCTTCACGCAGTATCCCGCATATAGCAGGGTAGGCAGAGGGAAACAGAGAATCTAGTGTTAAGACACTCCGTTCTCTTTCAACAATTCCGTTCATTCCCTTCCCCACTCCGCCGGATTGAGGCATTACGTGCTGAGTGGCGGAACTCAACGCCTTGTTACTAGACAATACTAAATATTATTTAAAAATTTGATTTCCTGGATTAGGAATCGAACCCACAACCTGCCGCGCTTACAATCGCACGCTTGTGCTTCTGCGCCAAGACAGGCGTATTATACATACACATATGCGTATAGGTGTATTTAGTAAATAATTAAATTTATATCTAATTTATACATTAAATAAAACATACATATAACATGTCTACCCTGACAATTGATATAAGAATAATTGAGGTGACAAAAAGTCGTTGAGAAACTGTTTGTTGAACAATGTTGCTGATTCACGGTATTTCATTGCATACCAAACAAAATGTGAGCCGACTAAACTAGAGGAAGCGTTGCGTGAAATGTTCTTGTTTACACTTAAACGTGATGCTTAACGAAGCCTGTGTTGCGGGTTACGGTTCCGACACGTCGCATGTTATGAAATGAAATATTAACAAACTGTTGCTGTACACTACCACCGACGGCAAGTATATAGGTTTTTGTACTATGAGTGTATTTGACTTCAGTTTGACTGATATGTCAATTTAGTTGTGAAATTATGTAAATTTGCTAGTTCAAATATGTGAAATATAACCTATATTTTGTTTTTTTTAATTTTTGTATTATTATTATGAATTAAGAACGAAATATTCGTGTGAAAATAAAACATAGATATGTATACTTTATTAAAAAACTACGACAAAATATTTCCTCTACAACTTATTTGACTAATATATAAACATGAATAATTTTTTTTTTTTTTTAACTTCACGCTGTAACCCGCATATAGCAGGGTAGGCAGAGGGAACCAGAGAATCTAGTGTTAAGACACTCCATTCTCTTTCAACAATTCCGTTCCCCATTTTCCGCCGAATTAAGGCATTCCGTGTTGAGTGGCGGAACTCAACGCCGCGCTTTGCCTTGTTACCAAACCCAAGAAATGAAAAATACTAAATTTTACATTTCCTGGAGTGGGAATCGAACCCACAACCTGTCACGTTTACAGTCGCACGCTTGTGCCTCTGCGCCACGACAAGTGCATGACTTAATTGTAGGTGTTTATATATTTACATTACACAAGTTACTATAAAATGTGTTAATGTGTGTGTGTATTTTATAGGTAGGTTATCTGATACATGTATCTTGAGTGTATCAAGGAAATTAGTCTCACGTCTATCCTAGGTTGTACAAATAAAAATTCGTGATATTGCGTTTCGTCAATCAACATTTGCTTTAATTATGAATTGAATGCACTAAACAAAAGTACAAATACAATGCAAACAATGGTAATGTACAAATACAAACAATGGTAGGAGGTTTGTCCTCCGACTGGCTCGCGACCACTATCATGTCAAAGACGAACCGCCAAATATCTAATGATGTGTTCCGGTTCGATGGCATGTAAGCCAGATTTTCACCGTTCCCACCCATCCTTTCCCCAAAATGTGGTAGTTCTGATAGTGGACTACTACATTGTCCCCACTACCAACAGTATCCTCTAGGTTGGCAACGCATCTACAACATCTCTGGTGTTATAGATGTCTATGGGCGAAGGTAACCACTTACCATCAGGTGGTCCTTCTGCTCGTTTGCCGTCCGTTGTCAATAAAAAAAAAAAAAAAAATTAGAAAATATATTTAAAACTATCATCATTAAGTAATTTGATCGAAGTAAAAGAAATCATGAAGAGATTATTACTAAGAGGGGAAAAGCAGCATTCTTACTACTAATTCACGCTACCTCGACTAATATAGTTGTAACTATATGAAAATGTATTGTTGTATATTTGTGACTACCAAACAGTGAAATTCTATAGGAAAATTTCGTATATTTTATATTTTAATGATAATATTACCCTAAAGGCTTGTAACTGTTTTAGCGTATTACCTACTTAATACATTATGTGAGCTACTGCTGTATTAACATTTAGGGTTGTGAGGGGAGAAATAGGCTCCAAAGTCATTTATTACAAGCCAGAGCCTCATCGAGTCAAGTTCAACAATTAAAAGACTTAACAAGATCGTAAAATGGGGCTAACTTAACTGCTCACCCGATTTTAGTATAGAATATAAATGATATTTAAACGATTTTATATATTTTTAAGAAGTTCATTTACAATAAATTGCATAAAATATATTTTATGAAAGATATTAACTTAAAATAAAACAGTAATATAGGTTTATTAAGATTTTTTTATGGCTCATTAATTATTCAGCCATGTGATTACACAAATCAGCGTGACAGTATATGCCAATATACGATATTCAAAACTAGTTGCTGGCCGCGACTTACTTGAGATGGACTTTATGACCTTTTCTACACTATTTCTGCTTATTGTTATAGTTATTATCGAAAATTAGTGCTAAAATCATACAGTTTTTATCATACCGGCCTCTATCATCATAGTTATGAGTAACCATCGTTTTTATAACACACAGCTTTTAATAAAGGAGCTTTTCCTTATTTCTTATAGTTTAGCTGTTCTGTTATGGTTCTACATCAGTTGTGCGAATCTACAAAAATATTTATACCCAAAGATAAACATCCATATTCCATTCATTCAAATTCCATCCAGTGCTTTTAAAGATGTGCGCGTTCAAGCAGAGTGACAAAAATTTAATAACCATGATTACTAAAATGTTATATTTTTTTATAGATTTAATTGATTTTATTTGTAATATATTTAATTTACAGACATATATTTTTCTATTCTATTACGTAAAGGATTAATTTGTAGTTCATCTATACTATAAACTAATCCTAGATTATTATGAGAATATTAGAAAATGTTAAATATTTTCGTAGAAGTAGTTGAAGTCCTATAGTAATATTACACTAACTAGAATTTAAAATAATTTTCCCATTTGTTAGTCGCTACATAAATTTACAATTTGTTTCTATCAATAATACCGCCTTATGTTTTAATAATAGCTTTACGGATTCTAGGTATTTTTTCTATGACTTATTTTAAATAATTCAATGCGCGATGTAAGAAAATATTTTTAAATAGCGTTACTAGCATATTTTATTATTTATTTAAAAGAAGACTTCATACTATATCCGGCACATAGCAGGGTAGGCAGAGAGAACCTGAGAACCAAGGGTTACGATACTCCGTTCTCCTTTTACATTTTAAAGTAGACGATCGTTGATTATTCGCAATGTATAAAACAATTAAAAGTAGTCATAGTTAAAATGATCATATAAATGAATGGATTACGGTTGCTTATTTGCTTAGCTTTTGTAAGTGTTTCAATTTTCTTGCGGAACTATATATAGCAGAACCCCTTTAATACGGTAACGCACACACTATTTTATGTCAATTATGACATTTGAATACGCTTGAAATATGTATACAAATAATTCTTTTACGATTAATATGTATACTATGGATATGGCATAGGTCAAAGGCTGGTCAGTGTTGAGAATTGGTGACAGGAGCATTCACTTTGGCGAAGTTGACATCGTACTGGAATTATATATTATTGATATACCGAATATTATTGATTGAAAACAACGTCAGTTGAAGATGTGCTAACTCACAAAAAGAAGCCTGAGGGTTGATTATGAAACTTTAGTACCGTAATGATTTTAAACTCGATAGTAAAAAAAGCAAAGCTTAATTTCAAAGTTTAAAAATATTATAATTCATATACCTCTATGTCAAATTCTTACTAAATAATATGTTACCGTTTATTAAGAATAGTTGCTCTTGTAATGGTAGAAATATTTTTATAAAAATATTATAGGCTGTCATTAAAATATTAATGTGACTAAACCATTAAACTTTTTTGTAATAGCCTTTGCCACATTCCATTACTAAAGTTGCTATACTTGGCACACTTTCATATGGAAATGATGAAAATGCGAGCCTGTTGAACTCGGGATCCTATCACATGCCGTCTCTCTTTTATATGGATGACATGAAACAGGTTTCAGATAATATGCATTCAATTTGATTACATTAAATATTTGGATAAATTGATTACATTAGGACGAACCGAAGCTCTTTGAATCAAGATTTTGTAATGGTTATTTTTGATCTCTCAAAGACTGGCTCTTACTGGCTGATCGACATATTATATTCCCTTATAAATTTACACTTTATTTTATTTTTCATGTAAGTATTTATTTATTATTATTTTTAATTAAATTCATTTTTCTAGACATTCAACAACGACAACAATTTCAAATAAAAATTTTTAAATAGCAATTAATACTGATAATCATAGATTTTTCATAAATATTTGTGAGTTTTTTTATGAAGGTAGTTCTAAAAATATGTAACAGTACTTTATTTAATCCCTTTAAGGAAGTTTTTATGGAAACTTTTCCAGAGTTTGAGATTTCGTTTAAACTTGGTTTGTAAGGCTGTTGAAAAACCAAGAGGTAAGTTTAGCAATACAAACATTTTATACTCAAAGGAAAACCTCTGTCTGATCTTGTTATCATTCTCATTATTCTGGGTTTTGAAGCCTTAACGTTTTAAATTTTTAAGTCTTTGTTAAAGAAAAAAACTATAGCTACCTTCATACTATTTGCAGCACAACAGGGTAATCGGAAGAAATTGCGTGCTTAGTGACAGAACTCAACCAGAGTGGAGAAATGAAAATATTTAAATAAAATCATTAATTATTCCCTCTAGTGGGGATCAAATCCACAATTAATCGTATTTACAGTCAAACGCATGAATGTACTAGGATATTTTTAGCAGTAGCTATATTACGATAGTAGAAATAAAGCACAGTTACAAAGAATGGTGATGTAAGTGTATTTAATGAGGACAAATACCTATTACTACCAATTAAAACTTACTGATTAAAAATTCATCATGTCAACGGGTTATACGTGCATTAATACAAGTGCAAAAACACAACTTTACAGCAGAGTCATATAAAAGCTCCTAAGATTGTAATTTTAAATAATGGAATTCATTATTTAAAATTACAATACACCAATTGACAATAATATTGTGTAATTTTAGGTTATATTTATTGTTTTTTTTACGCCTGTCGTGGCGCAGAAGCACAAGCGTGCGACTGTACCGACGCGACAGGTTGTGGGTTCGATTCCCACTCCAGGAAATGTAAATGTTTATTATTTTCATTTCCTAGGTTTGGTAACAAGGCAGAGCGCGATGTTGAGTTCTGCCACTCATCATGCAATGCCTTCGTTTATTTCGGCGGAAATCGTAAATTCGGCGGAATGTGGGGAACGGAGTTTCTTAACACTAGGTTCTGAGAACTTAGTGTTAGTTGCCTCTGCAGTTATTTTGATGTGGAAAGTGGTATATAAAAAAATATACAACAAAAGCTGGAATTCGTTAATATTAGCTGAGATCGTTTTACTAGTTTAAAAATATTATAAAAGCACAATATCTCGGAGACAACTGATTATATTTTTAACAAGCAGAGCTTTGTTACCATAAGATACAATTTTAGATCTTACGAAAACTACGATCAAATCGTTATATTTGTTAAGCAGTAAAGATGCCAAAGACAGATATGACCTGTGAACAATATAAACTTATGACATCTCTTATTTGTTTCGAGGTTCAATGATTTTTGTATTTCTTTAGGTAAATGTAGATTTTAACATTACACTTACATTTTGAATTATTGATTACTTATTTATTATAAAATGGTCTATATAAACTACGTATGTCGTGTCATCACTAAAACATCAATATATTTTTTTAAATAAATGTTATTACGTAAAAAGTATAGAGTATTTGAAACAGAAGTCATTGATGTTTATAGATGCGCTAAAGGAAATGAAGCTTATAAGTCGACACAAGCTACCGTCATTACTGTGACTCCATCGACCCCGGTGTTACGAGCCATCGAATTTGCGTACAAATAAAATAGCTCTCTACATCTGTTCGGAAGGAATTCACGAAAACGCGACGATGATTTAAAATTCGGAATTACCCTACTTACCTTTTCCTTATATTAGCTTTTAAATTCTGATTTAAATTAATAAAAAAATACTGAATTTTATTATCCTTAAATATTTTTTAAAAAATGAACACGCTGAACACCGTAATGTCATCTATCAGAAGTATTACTTATTATTTCAAGTATGTTAAGTGAGAATAATTTAAATATAATCATCATAAGCGTGCGACTGTAAACGCGACAGGTTGTGGGTTCGATGCCCACTCCAGGAAATGTAAAATTTAGTATTTCTTGGGTTTGGTAACAAGGCAAAGCGCGGCGTTGAGTTCCGTCACTCAACACACAATGCCTCAATTCGGCGGAAAGTGGGGAACGGAATTGTTGAAAGAGAATGGAGTATCTTAACACTAGGTTCTCTGGTTCCCTCTGCCTACCCTGCTATATGCGGGTTACAGCGTGAAGTTAAAAAAAAAATGTTAAAGTATACTAATGTTGCTACCGTGGGAAAATCAATAATCAAGATTTGTTTAAGCTATTATAACATATTAATGCACTCAATAATTTTAGATTTTCCATTTAAATCATTTTGTTTCTAAGCTGCTGCGGTATATTGTTATTAGTTTAATATCTGAAGCACTAGTAAATTCGCAGTATACGTACCGTAACGACAACAATGCTGACTTCACGCTACACGCGACCGTAAATAGAGAAAGTAAACTACCTACCTAGCATTCAACCGAATCGCAAACGAGCCTGTACATTTTGCAGCCCAATAAAATGGCCACTATATTACGTAAAAATATCTCGCCTAGAACCTATGCATTTTCTACAGTATTTATTATAGTTATACATATGAAAGTACATACGTTTCCTCGCATCTCTTTTTATTTCCGTGGAAGTTAGTGAAAAGTAAATGGTAAGATACAAGATTCTTAATATTATGTTGACTAAAGAAAATGTAGTTAGTACTTAATGCCATGCTTTGAGTAATTAGACTGAAAAATCAATTGATTTTGAACTCGATTAGTACAGCGTTCAATCAATACCGATACCAGGATGGCGTCAGTACTTGATGTTTTTAGAAAATTTGTTCTATTTTTGTTTCGCAGTGCCCAACATGTTTTAGTTACACAAGCCAAAATTAGTACCGCTGACAAATAAAAGCTGTGATCTAAGTTAAGATCTCTTGAGCCAGTTTCATGAAAAGGGCTCTACTTAAAGTGGTAGTTGTCATTGACCGAATAAATTAGTTTCGTAGGCTTTTCACATTTATATGTAGCTTTTTACATTTTCACTCATCTCGCATATTTTGCATGGCATCGGAAAAGAACAGTTACGTTGAATTCGTAAGTAAAAACAAAGTTGTATAGATTTAAAGTATTGAAAATAAAATTTTTACTTAATTATTAATGACATTTAATATTTTACTGTGTTTCTCAACTTTTTATACTTCTGTTTATCTTAAATAAATATAGTTACTGAATTGGGAAATAATATATTTTCGGACTTAAAGAATTACAATGAAGTTTTGTTTAAATGTCGTAAATAAGCATGTCGCTGATTATGATGTTTAAATCATTGTTGTTTTTTATAAGTC
Organism: Philaethria dido; assembly: GCA_033558755.1. NCBI lineage: Eukaryota > Metazoa > Arthropoda > Insecta > Lepidoptera > Nymphalidae > Philaethria > Philaethria dido. The sequence goes on along the minus strand of JAKGSA010000244.1, from coordinate 263,513 downwards.
ATAATTTGTCTTGAGTAGGGAAACAATGTTTTGTTAAATATTTTTTTATGTTACGCAAATGTTGACAATGGTATTTATAATTCATATTTCAAAAGGTACGATACAATACGATCCAAGAGTATAAATATGCATCAAGCTGTAAGCATAGTAACTTAATGAGAAAGCTAGGATGTTTCATGCATATTTCTATCAAAAGTGTATAATAATCAGCCTTAAGCCTATGGGCTATGATTGCAAAAACTATATTGAGCTTTCATTCTCTGCTCCAGACGTCATTAATGCTACATTATTTTTTACAGAAAATATCCAATTCATGCTGACTACATGTATAATAGTCATATAATCGAAAATATTTATTTCCTTAATAGGTATTTAATAAGTGAACATATCTACTTTTAGGATAGCTATATAAAATTGAATTGTTTAGACGTACTTCCACACCAGATAATAAAAGCTTGGGATCGAGCGCACCACAAACCCAACATTTGTATATTATCTGCCGACACAAATCACAGTGAATGTCCCAACGAGGGGAAATGAAAATTGAGATACCAGGAAGGCATTGTTTTCCGAAAATATTATACTTCTTAATATTCCCAGTGTGCGAATATTCAGTAACGCACGGGTATTGTAGCTTTGTTACGGCAGCTTGTGAGATGAAGCTGCTTTTAATTTACAGAGATAAATTATTGTAGTCTATAGAATAAATCTTTTTCTTACTCTGAATGTGTACTACTATAATAATCTGAATATATTATAAATATAGTGTTATACCATATAAGTAAGATAAGTTAAATATTGGATTTAAGCGAATTATTTAAATATAAAAAAGATAAATGGCAAGCATAGAAAAATACACAATAAAAAAAATATTAATTTATTTTGTATTTTACATTTAACAAAATCTTAGTACTTTATTACTATCCGTACACAACAGAGACATAGCTCTTAACGATTTGGAGATGGTATTTCCTTTGTTATGTAATAAATTAAGTGAAACAAAGCAACTGAGAAGTAGGAAGGAAGCGAATACTTTATGAGTGTATGTAGCAATAAGAATCACAAGTGGCCACTAAACTTTGTAGCGTTTACGACTTTAGCCTAAGGTAAAAATAGCGTTTTATATGCCTCATCGTTATTGAAGCAATATCTTTGGACGCAAAATTTATAGTATCCAATTTGCTGAATGTCATAAAGTATAAATGAATATAAGAATTGTAACACTACTTACAATAAATAAATATTACGATACAATTTTAGGATTTGATTATTTTTTCATTATATTTTTTTGTATCATGTGAAATATATTTTTATGTTTATGAAAAAAAAATTCTTTGATTGGTCGAAAAGTCAAATCAAAAACAAAATTTAAAAACTACTCACTTCGCATGCCAATCCCCGATTGTAACGAACAAGAAACAAAATTAAAATATCCAATTAACATGTGATTTTATCTATAATTTTATTTATCACCGCGTACAACGGCTAACACTATAATAAAAAAAAATCGCTTGTCCACACAAATTACATTTATATATTATAACTAGCTGTTTTCCGCGGCTTCGCTCGCGTGGCTAATGCCAGTCCATACTGTATATTATAATGTATAGTGCGTGCATACTCTTTAACGTGAAGGCCTTGAAGTAGCTAAATTTTCAATTTTTGTGATAAACAATCATGTCTGTCAACTCTTTTATTCCTTTTTTTTATAAAAAATATAAAAGTTTTCTATCTCGGAATCAACAGACAGACAGATAAAAATTGTAGAAAATTATTTTAGCATATAGGGGAAGGGCGGGTAACCTCGGACGTTGGGTAGCCACCGGACACTTTAATTTCTAAGAAACCAAACGCATTGCCTAAGTAATGGTTGGTTGGTCCAAACAAAGGCTAAATATACCTTATCTAGAGAACAAGCAAATGATCGTGGTGGGGACACTGAGTAAATTTGTCGTGAGTGAATGTTTTATTTCCGCCTAAAACCATCGTTCCTGTCAAATTTCATCAGTGGTTATTAAGTACAAAAAGTAAATTTTTATACTTGTCTGCTATTGAGAGTTCTAGAAAATTTTATATATTTAAAGATTGTAATAGAATTTATAATAATTCTTGTCTATTTGGAGTGCTGTGTTTAAAAATGTTGCATAATATCGGTCGGGTAGCCCCGGAAACTATGCTGTCGTACCCGACAGCATAGTTTCCGGGGCAGGTACCCCTGCGGACACGGTTCTTAGTGTTAGATTTCGCAATAACATTTAAACGAACTGCAATTTAACCTGTTTGTCTTGAGTCTGCCGGTCTTCAGTCTGTCTTGAGTCTGTCTTGAATCTATCTTGAGTCTGTCATGGGTCTGTCTTTCTTTGTCTTTGTCTTTCAGTCTTTCTTGAGTCAAAATCAAGACAGACTCATGATAATACGTAGAAGAAAGACTTGACGAAAATTCTATATGTACCTCCAGACTCTAAGCTAAACATCATTCTTTTCCATCCTGTAGTTTTTGCGTGATGTGCGTTCAAATGTACTGATAGACAGAGAGAGACAAAAATTCTATTGATTGTTTTTTTCGCTTCTATTTAAGACATATTCATGTACAGAAATGACTTTTCTGCTCTTTTATTAAATACTAGTGGTGCCCGCGACTTCGTTCGCGCTCAATTTAGGATTTTTCACTTATTTTCATGTTAAGTACTGCCGTATTTAATTTTTACAACTAAATATTCGCCTTGCCTCACCAAATCTTTCTGGTTATACCTTACCTTTTTACAATTATTTACCTTTTTCCAATTATTAAGTCTGAATATTCTAATATATAAATATCCAAATGTTTGTATATTTAATCTTAGAAGTGTAATTACGTATTAATTAGTAGGCGGAGAGAGCCTATCTCACTGCGCCACGATGGTCACAACTACTATTTACTGCACTAATGGTATTTTTAATATTGTTAAAGTGTTATCACATACTTAGGGATAGAAAACCATTTTTCGAAAAGCAGCAAGACTCGAACCAGTGCCAGTCTCGTCCAAGCACTATGACCGCTATGACATAGGTTCTTATTCAACCATGTCGAAAATTTTATACACTTATTATAACTTATTTTTGTTGTTAGCATGTCGGTACAGAGATTTGAAAAAACTTTTTTTTAAAGATTATTTCTATGAACAATCATTTGGCAAGAGAGAATGCTGTTTATTAAATATTTTGATATTTCTAAGTGCATACAACACCAGGTGCGGGTTTTGATTTCCACGTAAAAATTTTTATACGCTTTCTAATTTTTTTTTATTTAGCGGTATTGTTACTAATTTTTTTCTAAAATATAAATTATATTTGAAAAAAATTGGTTTTACTTGCAATTTTGTAATCAATGTAATTTGACTGTTTTTTTTATTTTTTCTCATTAGATTATTCTGTAGTCTTACATGAATATTACATATAAGACCGATTCACGCTCATAAAACCTTCTAAATTACAGTCCTAAGTTTTAGAGTAACAAATATCGTCTAAATATTTAAGTTTCCTAACTTTTACATTAATAATCAGAATAGGATAATTGTTATTATCTTTATTGGATGTTATTATTTATATTGTATGGATTTAAAAAAATAGATAACTTACGACCATGTGCAAAACAATCTGAATCGAATGATATATATTTAGATACTTATATATAGCACTAAAATTACTTGGACGTTAACCAAACCGTGACTTTTATTTAATACGGGGATGAGTATCGCGTTCAGATTCTATCATGTATAAAATTGAGTTGTTTAGACTGCTTTTATTGATGGAGTATAAATTGCCTTTATGAATTAAGTCAAATTATTTTGTTTTTTCAATCCATAACAGCTATGCTTGAAGAGAAAACTTATAGGCGCGACAGATGATTTTGGATAGAAATCAAATTCAAAGGATTAATTGAAACACAGCGGCCAGCGGCATACACGCGTATACCAAACCTGCTGCCTTTTTGTCATTTTATATACCCGAATCTATGTATGAGCGTTAGACAATTATTGGATGGGTAAAATTTCATGCATTCCCGTCAGGGACATATTGTAGCAATAACAGCACAGTACACGTATATAGTACTCGTATGTAAGTGTAGGTACTGCCATCGTCACAAATACACTATTCCACCTTTATTACGATGTAATAACAACACTTTCAACCTTCCAACAAGAAATCTATTGTAGCCTGTATGTAATAATAGAAATTGTAGGGGATTTGACAGATATTAAGTATTATTTGAAAGCCACTGGTAACTTTTTTGAACTATTTTTTGCAGTTTATTCGTTTTATATACAGTATTATGAAATATAAACTCTCAGTTATCGGTAAATAATGTTGGTTAATATAAGTACCAATAAAACACATATTAAATAGTGATAAACGTAACGACGTAACGTAACGTAACGACGTATTTTTGTATTTTGCTTTATGTACTATACTATGTTTATATACATATATATATATATATATATATATATATATATATATATATATATATATATATGTAATTTTATTAAGGTATATGTTTAAATTATAACATTACTATATATATTTAACTTGTCTGCAGGCGCGATTTTCAAGGCAGTCACTGAAAACCAGTTGGTACTGTTTGCTCTGTAGCTCATGCCAACATAAAAGCTGAGTGACTCTTCCTTTTCGCACACACTGCTGCACATTTTTGTTTTGTTTTTTATATAAATTAGAATTATAGTATTGCTGTGCTTTCGCTGTATTTTTCTATTGTTATTATTGTTTTACTAGGCAGTGTGTGTTCCTGAAATAAAGTTACTTACTCTCCTTACTTCTACTTACTATAAATATATTTGCAACAGATGCGTATTCACATGGTTGGTTATAATAATGATAGTTGGCATTTAAGTGTACTTACTTAAATGCCTACAATTCATACTCTAAGTCTCTCATATTACGTATAACAATAAATTATTTACTTACATCTACTGTTTTTCCACTTTATAGAAACTAGTGATTCACCCTGCTTGTTTGCTGTTTTGTAAACTTGTTTAGTAATAGAACTTTACTCATTTTGTATTTTTTATTACAAGTGGACACACTGAAAAATAACCTCTTCCATTGCAGCTGAGTAATGAAAAGCTTAACAAGATCGTAAAACCGTGCTTTAATATCCTAAACACTAGATTTTAACACAGAATTTTATTGTCTGTTCTTGTATTGAATATTGAGTAGTGTTTTCTCATAAATACTCGATTATTAATTGATTAATTAATAATAGAGTAAACTCGTCCTAAACTTATTGTAACGCTCAAGATAAATGCTGATAGCCGCTGGTGTGACCAGGTATCCGCAATTACTGGGCTCTCACTAACATCTACGTTGAGAGAAGCCGAAGACCGGACGAAGTGGAAAAAGAGGACCACCAATGCAACGCATGACTTTCACAGACGCGACCTTCAGTAATGAAGACAACGACTACGAAGAAGAAGAATTAATTAAACTTAATTTATATTAATTGTAATAAAACTTTTTATGTATAGTAGAACGATTGTCCGGGTTTTAAGGGGTTCGTGGTCATTTGTATAAGATTTTTTGAACATTTTTACATTTTATAATATCAATTTTATAAAAAAATATTACATGATATATTTTTTAACAGTTACAATGTAATTGTTGATCATGTACGTAACTGTTCTTCAAAATAATGATAAAGAATTCAGAATTTATTCTTCAGAATAAAATCTAGATAGGATAACACGGTTTACGGTATCATAAATTTCCAGTAACTACTAGACCCATACATTTTCTAGAAACAATTAAGTCAATAAACGTTGTAATTCGATTATCCGCGGTTTTCGATTATGCCTGAATCCCCGCACCCATCATTACCACGGATGATGGAGGTTCTACTATAACTATTATACAAAAATCTACAATAAATAAATACTCCTAAAAGAAAGATAGATAATAATTGTTATTCAGAGAACACAGTAATTGTTCAATAATATTCAATTTCTTTAAGAAGATTTTCGTTTTAAGTTTTCCAGAGTTTCAAATTCCATTTAAGTTTGTCTGTGAGGCCGTTAAAGATCCAGGAGGTAACAATTAACCCACAGAAATTGCTTCGTAAAGAGAAAAAACTCGCGTCTTAATGTTATATCACATTTAATGCCTACCTTGTTGGATAATTTAATTCATTGTAAAAATAAAATATTTTGGAAAATAAATATGGCAAATAATATATGCAATCTTTAATAATAATCACTTAAAATACCTCTTTATGTACCCGAAACTATATTCTAAGTGATTTTTAGTATAATATTACTGTTGTAAGTTTTGTTTTATGTTCATCTTTTATCAAATACTTTTTTTTTTTTCGTATAACTATGGCTGTCAAGGAGAGCATTCATAGATCATTTTATTGTCTATATTTCATTTCACAACGTATTTATAATTTAGTGATGTTACTAAATTATAAAAACGTTTAAAAGTTAAATATAAAAAAAAAATGTATATGTCAAACGTTGCTTTTTCGGTGTTGAAACGCAGCTTCGCTCTTTACTTACTTAGTCAAATATTTTTAATACATTACCTTGAGTAGGGGAGAAAGTACAATAAGTTTTATAGCTTTTCCGTTGAGTCTGAAAAGCTAGTGATGTGTCACGTCAGCGTCACATGAAGTATATTTATTTATTACTGTTTAATAGTTATACTGACCTCAGGTATGTAAGTATACAGCTATTGACGATATTTGACAATATCGATACAATTTTTTTATTTGAATATACAAGTACTCCTATTTATTGTACATTTTGAGATATGATTCAGAAGATAAGTTTCATATTATACTCTAACTATAATATAATCAATGCTAGTATTCCGCTTCAATACCAATGCTGTAGCATAGTTTATTTTAAAAATATTTTCCGCTAAAGTTTTCTAAAGAACTAATATGAAGATTGAACAGCGCTCTTGAGTCGTATACCTCTTTTCAAAGACCGTGATATCAGATAGTTACGTGACTTGAGTCAGAGTTGCGCAATATGCATATGCTTATTTTGGATTTCTGGGATTTGTCCAAATGCATATGTTTTTTATTAGCGCTAATAATATTATGATATTATATTCGTATATCCTTTGCTTGAATTTTAAAATTTAATATTATGTATATTTATGATAGAATAAGTATATTTTGTGGAATAGCAATGATTTTCATTTCCCTGCCCGCTGCTAAGATAAAGCGCAGCGTTAACTTCCGTTATACAACCTGCAACGTTTCGACCTCGGTACTACTACACTTCGTTTTTTCTGGCTTACTCGATTTATGCAATAAAAATGTGAAATTGCGTTGCTTTGTTATAAAAGGCATTCCTTTTCCTTAGTCTTACACTCCTATTGGAGATCATGATCTGTCTTTCATATTAGAAAACAAGAGTTCAAGATTCCTCCAACTGTATTTTTAGCAATGCGTGTACAATCATTAATATAACAGCCAGGATTTTATTAGGTATATAGATATATACTTTTTTATTCTATATAAAAAATGAATAAATTTTATAACGGACATATAGTACATATTCGTAAAGGTAAGTATTATTTTATGATAAATATGTGAAATCAATGACTATTTGTCTTATTTACCTCCTTATTATTAAAAAAAGTAGTCACGATAAGGCGTGCTCAGGGCGACGAGATACCACGGGTCGCGCAAAAACCCTGAGGATTATAGCGCTATAAATATTTACCTAACCCTTGCTCTCTGAGCTTACACTATGGTTAGATAAACGCGGATTTAAATTCAACACAAGCTTACAGTAAGCTTCTTTGAGTAACTTATTATAACACTCTCTTGCCCTGCTCTGTAAAGGGATGTTGGTTAAAGTTCATTTGAATTAACTAAATTATAAACTAAAATAAGTATACAATATTTTATTCTTTTTTGTTTCTGAGAAAACCCTTTCACGTGTGCCACCTCGATTGCGAAATCGAACGGGTTAACGTAACTCCTACCCCATGTCGGCCGGATCCACAAAAAAATTACGGTACTCTTTCTCGACCACCACTATCCGAGGTCAGGGAAACTACCCCATTGTTTCGTAAACTTTGGCGACGGGAGGCTGCTAGGTATTTTACGAAGTCAAGTGAGGTGGGTATTCCGCACCGACCTGCTCGGAGTAGCGATCGGCTTCCTCAAGCTGACTGCCCTAAGGCCCAATTAGACTAAGGAGCCGAACGTATGCCGCCCGCGATTATCCCGGTCTACATTGGATCGTAAGGTTGAAGGATTCGACACAGGTATACAGGATACGACATAGGTACCTTCCGATAAATAGGTTTACAATGTCTCAAAATTATTTAAAGAGATTTATCTTCTAAATAGCTCTATTTCGCGATTTTCCTTATGTGGGTTATAAAAAAAAGGAGCCCTCTAAGGAGCCCTCTAAGGAGCCTGAATGAGGATATGTCAAATTTCAGCATTCTATGGCTAGTAGTTCAAACAGTCTCAGTAACGGAAGCGTTTTATATATATCTCCTAATAATGCTCATAGATAAGTATCTATGTAAAACAAAGTATTTATAAACATAATTTATATGAAAAATTCAGAGCGAAAAACCCCGTTTTGAGATTCTGTTTGTGCGCTGAAGCAATGCTGACGTGAAAATAATTTACATTTAATTCGCATGGTTGCTAGTAATATTTTAACTTAGATATTTTTAATTATAATGAATGTTTGCAAGGTCAAGGTTAAATACTGTAGATGTAGTGTGTACGATATTCGTAAACATCATGATAAACTTTATGAAATGTATTGATACAGTTTGTGAACAGGTAACGCTTCTGGGCTGAGCTTACATTGGCTTTCAAGTGGTGGCACCAGTGTCCATCACTGGTGAGACTATGTCACTTATGTAGCGTATATGTAAGTATGTGTATGCATGTCTGGCGCATAATCCTACCGCCGTCTATTTTCCAAAAAAATGTACATACAACTTGACTTATCGACTTATTCATGTCTGGTGCGTAAATATAAACCATATTCATTTCGATTGAAGATCTTCATACATGTAAAGCGAATGAATGCCAAAAATCTAGTGGGCCAAAGATCGATTTATAAAATATTTAAAATATTTTATAACCGACTTCAAACTCATAATAGTGTCTCTTTAAAAATAAAAATTCTTCCCCCCTCATCGAATCACTAACAGATAACCCCACAGCCGAGTCTACAGGCTGTAGGTGGAAGCCAAAAATTTGAAAAGTAAAACAAAGTGAATATTTTAAGTAAATATTTTTAAAGTACATTAAAGGACAAAATATTTGTCAACAATATAAGGGGTGTGATAAATAAATGCATTTACATTTACCGGGATACAAAATTTGATGTAAAGATTTTTTTTTAGCTGCATTTTTTATAATATTTATATAGAAGTGTGTGCAAGAGGGAACCTGAGCACCCAGTGTTAAGACATTCCGTTCGCCGACACGATACAAATTCAACCAACACCTCCGCCATAGCAGTTCACTTTAAGCCTAAACATAAGCCTCAAAGTGACGCTAAGCAACATTGGGTTGCGCCACCGACATCGGTTATCAGTAAACTGGCAAAGCCTCTTCTGCACCGGAACCCCCTATGGTGTGCGCACGCCCACTTCGTTCGAGTTACGTATTGCTACTGTTATGACATTCCGGGAGGGTAACCTAAGAATTCTTACCATTTTTGGCGCGTGTTACATGAACACCACCCACATTTCGGACGTGACGCACACAATGCTTGTGACATTTCCATACAAAGTGACATGTTCGTTCACTTTTGTATATTGAAGTGATTACGTGTTATTATTATGTCTTTTATATAATTCATGTACTTATTTTGTAAATTTATATTATATATTTTTATTTGCATTTAGAATTTTATTATAATTCATATTTTACTTATATTTTATATTTTTAATTTTATGTTTCGATAATTACTATAGTACATATCGTTCAGTTTTCAGGGTTCCCCTAATGCTGAAACTTCGTCTCCACATTCTGCCTAGCTTAATACTAGACATTGCACGTGTTGTCGTAACATAACGCTAAGCTTATGGTGTCTATTTGAACAGGTGGAAAAATAAAATAATTAAAACAGAAACATATCTATTTTGCCAATCTTGGTGCATTGTGAAAATCAAACTCTACTTTAATAATTGTCTTTAAAAATAAAAATTCTTCCTTCTCATCCCGAATTACTAACAGATAACTCACAGCCGAGTCTACAGGCTGTAGGAAGCTAAAATTTGAAAAGTAAAGAAACAAGTGAATATTTTTAAGTAAATATTTTTTAAAGTACATTAAAGGACAAAGATCGTCAACAATATTGCGGGTGATAAATAATACATTTACCGATACAATTTTATGTAAAGATTTTTTTTTAGCTACACGTTGTAGTACGCATATAGAAGTGTGGGTAGAGGGAATCTGAGAACCTAGTGTTAAGACACTCCGTTCGCCACTTTCCGCTGAATTGAGGCATTGCGTGCTGAGTGTGGATCTCAATGCCGCGCTTTGCCTTGTTACCAAACCCAGGAAATGAAAATAACTTTAACATTTCCTGGAGTGGGAATCGAACATACAACCGGTTGCGTTTACAGTCGCACGCCAAGACACGCGATTGTAAAGATATTTATCACTATTACCACTATATTTTTAAATCACACTGATTATTCAAGTAAGTTAAACATCTTTTCTGCTCAGCTAGCAAGCAAAGTAGCTACGAAATGTTCTCACATAGTAATAACGCATCATAATATAATTTATATGTCGTGTATTAAATGTAAAAAAGGGCAAGTGGTGGAGAAAGGAAGTGGATAATTTATTTATAGGTCAATAAACTTTATTGTAGTGTTTATGATTTCAAGTAAGTATAGGCATAGGATTATTTTTATTTTTCCACTCTGGTTGATCATAAGCTTAGCGTTATGTTACGACTCAACACGCAATGTCTAGATATTAGGCAGAATGTGGAGACGAAGTTTCTCAGCATTAGGAACCCTTAAGTACTAGATATCTAAGTTATATAAGCTTATATAAGCGGGAGTAGCGTGGTGCTAATAAATACATTTATCGGAATGGTCAAAGGTAGACTTATTAGACCTGAGTCTACCTGTGTCCACGGTCTACTGGAAGTTGGTGTTTGGAAGCGTCGGGTTTCCAGAAATGTATTGCCGAATATTAAATATTATATGTTATATTCAAATATATTCATATAGTATGTATAAAAATAGCGAAAATCAAAAATCTCACTTAATGAAAACATCAGCTTATAGACAGATAATTGAAAAAAATTTGTAGGTTATTAAGTAGATGTTTTTATTGTTTGCAAAATATATAAAGCGCACATTTTGAGTTGACTTCTGCTATTATTTTCTATGTTCTAGGCAAATCCTAAGTGTAAATGTTCAAAATTGGGGTAGCGGGAAAGCAAAGAAAAAATAACAATATCGCTTAGATGATGATGATGATGATGACGGATGATGACGTCGATTACCATTTTAGCACTCTTTTATATTGTCTCCAGACAAATTTCGTTGAATTCCACACTTTGTCTAAGGAGATTGAGTAAATGAATAAAAACCTATGCTATAAAATATGTTTTTATCCGAATGAGATTTGAACCGACAATCGCGTAGTAAGTAGATACGACCTAATTGCACGACGATAACGAATTTGTTTTAATTATTTCTATATCTTTATGTAAATGTATGGGGTCAATTGTGGGGCAAATCGATAATTTTTCATTGTCTAATGTAAAATAATAAGGAATTTCAATGTTTATAGTAGCAGTAATTATAATAGTTGTAGGATGCATTTCATAGCAGGCACTTACCAGTAATAAATTTTAAGTCCTAGTAATGAATAATTTTTTTGGATGTCTGTTTGACACTCTTAAGATTAAATTCATACTCTTTAGATTATATTCATAAATCTTAAGAACATTATTAAACTTTATTTTATGTTTGACACTTGTTTTATTTTTCTGGGCTTTAATCTACAATATAGTACAAAAGCAGGTACGTGTTAGCCAACTAATTTAAATTTGTAGTATGGAAGAATACTATAAAAATAAATTGGAAAACGAGAAGAGGAATAGAGTCGGACTCCGATATGTGAATAATAAAAGTAACAGTATATTTTCTATAATATGTACGTATTATTTAAATTAGAACGCTGATTTTTATACTTAATTTATAACGACCATCAGAAGAAGGTACTTCCTGGGTATTTCCTGTTTAATTAAATGTGTTTTTATTAATATTATCTTAAGCTCTCGTAAATATACATACATGAACTGGCATTAACTCCGAATTAACCAGACTCGGTAAAATATTTTTATTATTTGTAGATAATGTGATAATTTCTTGAGACAACCATATCAGGCAATCAATTCCAGCTAGATGCACCAAAACCAGATTAGAGCTAGGTGGCTAGGTCAGCTAGGTCAACACAGAGCAGCTTTATTGATCGAGGTAGCAAAGATTTTTTTTAATAAGCGTATTGTAGATAAATCTGATATTAGAAATCCTTATATCCGGGTATGGATATTTTTGCCAAATATATTTCACCACATCGAAAAGCATTTTTATCCCTAATAAAGTCTCTCATTTGTTTGTACGCAAATCCTGGGGCCGGTTACATTTCGGTCGAATTTACTTCTACAATTTACGGCCTTTCTAATCTAGGGTTGCATCAAAATGTTAGGGTAGCAGATTCTGACTGGTAATATAATACATAATAAGTAACAGGAAGTTTGAAGCAGTTTTATTTAAAATTATTTGTTTTAGAGTTTGTTATGTTTTTGTACGTTGTATGTACTTTTAGACTATATATTAAGATTGAAATTACATCCATTCTAAATATTTTAGTGGATTATTAAATGCTTTTATAAAATAAAAATATATATTTTTTATTGAGAAAAATGAAGTAATGAATAGAAATATAACCGTATATAATAGGACCATCCTTTAAGCTTTAAAAGTACTCGGAATTGTTTTCGATTCATTAATCTTTTAAGAGTAATGAACAACCCTATCCGCGTCTAGAATTAGTATTGCAGTCGTCACGCCTCGAATACTCTGAATAAACACTGGAATTGTTCTCCTATAAAACGCTGCTACATAAGAAGTACTTAGGTTATATGAAATAATACACAAAGTTCTAGTTCTAATCCTTTTTTACCTCTTTCTCTTTTTGTAATATTATTAAAAATACAGTTTACTATTTTCTATACTTCTAAAGTCTTCGGAGTTTTAAATCGCTCTAATAAGAAATAAAGGGGTCGGATAAATGCTAAAATTATATTTAACGTAAAGTTTATTCTGCTTTGTTGTTAAATCTACACAATTTGTTTACAAAGGGTTACTTTAGCAAACAATATTAAGCGCAATGTATTTCAACAAGCGATACAAGCTATACAGAATTCTTCCTGCCGCATCGTTTTAGTTATTTGCGATTCCACTCCTCTATTTAAGCAATCATTATCGACTGCTTGGTTTGCTTTAATTTGAGAGTTAAATCAACACAAAATACGTATGTATGTAACGTTTTCTGCTCTATTTGCATTGGACAATATGATGTTATTTTCACTTTTTGTTTTTTGTAGTCAAAATTATTAGTAACATCTGTAACTGTTTCTATTTTAAATATATCAGTTTTTTATATAACAATGAAAATGAAAATAATTGTATATATAAGTAGATATTTTGTGTATCTTGTGATTTATGTAGATATAATTTTTATGATAACTTTATTATTATTTTTTTTCAGTATTTTAAGCTAGAAATAAATAACTGTTATAAGGTTATTAAAGTTCAATATTTAACATTTAATTATACTAAGTAACTGTTCATAATATTATATTCCGTAAAATGATAATCACGTATTTAAGTTTGTTAACAACATTTAAGTGGCAAGGAATACTTAGAAGAAAAATTTTAAATACTGTATTAAATTTCGCATTGACCAAATCTAACAATCATTTAGCTCTAGCTTGAGTAGAGCTACATATAAGCAAAACAGCGTTTATATGGAATTTTAATGTTACATCAATGCCCCTATTATGAAACAAATTGTTGTGTCTATCCAGCTTTGCTACATTGTAGCAAAGATTTATGACAAATATTTTATTTGGTAACATTTATGGCCCCATATTTATTTTATAATTTATTTATACAATCTTACTTGAAAAAAATGATTTATGTCGCACATTTTTTGTCTGTTCTAAACGTAGAACGCGATAATATTATTTACAGAGATTGAAGCGTTTTTGATATTGCCGGATAAATTTTCACTTCAGCGAAACGAGCACCAATTTAGATGCCCACTGTCAGAGACTGTTGCAAATGGCATCAATTTGTCGCGACCGTTACGGCGATGGTTAATATAATAATAGTATTAATTAATCTTTGTTAAACAAAAACTTAGACGTAAGAGTTTGGATCGTTCGCTTATATAATTAATGGAAACATAGATAAGGTAAATTGTTTATCTCATAGTGAAATTAAAATCTGTTAAGGTTATTTTTGCATTAATTTTGGATTTTTGTTTAACTATTAAAGGTTTTTTTGTAAACTTTTGTTATTTATTCAGTCTCAAAATCTAACTTATAAAACAACAATTTTCAAATGTATTTATTGCCCCAAATATTACTGACAACAACCTACAAGAAGCACAATTAAAACTGATAGTCAGATAGGGTCCAGACTGTGCAACCTAATTCACTGAGCGGTGTGAAATAGACCGACTCATTCCCCACAAAGCGCGGCTAATGCAGCCCGTCCGTTGTACGCTTGGCAATTATATTTGCATACGACCATCTCTTCAACGTGCACAAAATTATATTGTTAAGAGAACTAAAGAGGCCATCGATCACGATTTATAAAAGTCAAAAATATTAACGCCTGTCGTGGCGCAGAGGCAAAAGCGTGCGGCTGTAAACTCGACAGGTTGTTGGTTCGATTCCCACTCCAGGAAATGCAGTGTTTTCATTTCCTGGGTTTGGTGACAAGGCAAAGCGCGGCGTTGAGTTCCGCCACTCAGCACGCAATGCCTCAATTCGGCGGAAAGTGGGGAACGGAGTGTCTTAACACTAGGTTCTCAGGTTCCCTCTGCCTACCCTGCTATATGCGGGATACAGCGTGAAGTTAAAAAAAATACATATTTTTTATTAATTAAATTTTTCGTATTTTTTTACACAATAAAAAAAAAAAAAACATTTTCTTTTGTTTTGTATCGTAATATTGTTAGCACGTTAGCTTTTGTGGGTTCGATATGGGGGAATGATTATATTTCTATTATTTATTTAAATACTTTTTTTTTATGAAAATTCCAGAATATCTATGACAATATATAAACTGTGGTAGTTTACCATTTTCACATCAATTTCTATAAGTATTAGAAAGATATATATGTAGGTATATAAAACGTAACATATATTACTATTACTTTACAGTACACTGATCTTCGCTATATTACCGATGAGACTTCCTTTGCGCACGAAAGCATTCTTCGTTCTATCCTGTAAAAGGAATTTAATATAATTTAATAATGCTCGTAAAGTCTCTGGGCGGTACAATTATAAGATTTCTACATGCAGCAATCATTTTCATATACTAATTATGGTTATGTAAATAAAAAAATATTATAAAACAATATATAGAAAACGAGTGACTGACCGACAATGAACACGAACTATGGAACATATATGTCAAAATTTGGTTTTACGCTCCATGCAAAGAAAGTCACAGGATACAGCAAGTATTGAAATTAATCAAATAAAGAGTTAATCTTAGTTACTACTAACTTAGACATTACTAACTACAGTTAGATTAAGATTATCTTAAAAGATTTTTTTTTATCGTGAGGAAATCCGTTACGGATACCCGCCCGATTGGGGACTCGGATAGATTATGTGGGACTCCGGAACGGTAGACGTCGTCCGTATATCCACTAAAACCTCACGGTGCTCCTCCTCGCCGCCAATAGCCGAGGCCACGGGAACACCACAATCTTCCATTTACCTCGACGGCGACAGCCTGCAAGGCGCGTCGTGGAGTCAAGGGTGGTGGGCACCATCGACGGCCTGCTTGAAGTAGCGCGTGGGAGCGACCTGCACGCGGCTACTCGGGCCAGGACATCTCGCCCTCTAACCTAATTAGGGCAGAAGGCGGCGGTCATCTCAAAAGATATTTCATTCTACACAATTCTACAATCATTATGTATTAACTACTTCAACATCGTGAGACGCACGTACGTGCCAAATATGAATATTCCATATTTTTTTTTAACATTAATAAGCATATGTATTTCCTTGTTAATTTATAATTTTTAAATTTATATTACTAAATTAATATTCAATCCGCATAATTTTCTTTAAATTCCAATCTTTTCTTCCTTATTTCAACTAAAAACGTATATTTATGCTGAAGATATATAATTTTACCTACATATAAATTACAATTATACTATCGTAAAAATGCGCAGTCACATTTTGTTATTGATATAGGCTTGAAAGCGAAGGACCTACTAAGATGATGCTAATAAATATGCTAATGTGGCATTCTCTATCGGGTTTCTTAAGATTCTCAGCCAGGTAAGGGATAAAAATGTGAGAAAATTTCAATATTTTTTTTAGAACAAAGAACCGATAAGCGTGGATACACATAGTACATAAATCTTAACTTAGTATATATTAGTATATACTTATTAAATTGAAGTATATTATAAACATATATGAATTATGTGTGTGTGATGAACATGTGTTGTCTCTGGAGGGTATGTATATATATATATATATATATATATATATATATATATATATACCATATATATACCGTACCGATGCCATATTTAGCTTATTATGTAGGTACTAAGTAATTTTAAATTGGTTTAACATGATATATCATATATAAAAGCATTAGTCTTCTGTCATATATCAACTATAGTATGTATTATAACTAAACTACACTGACAGTAGTCGTATTGCAATTAAGCTATTATTTTCAACTTTATTATTAATGGAAATCTTGTACTAATTGGTCTGCTCGTTATCTTAGCGTTCGCACAAATTTGAAACTTTTAGATAGCATTATATTAATTAGTTTACTTCTAGTTTCCTCTGATGTAATCAAAGCACTCGTTTTCCTCAACGTATCATACACCATATGTGTTTTTAAAATTCGACAATTTCAATATTATTGCATTAATAAATTTGTATCAAAATTTACATAAATTTGTGTTTTATATATATTTAATTTTAATTTTAATTTAATTTTTTTAATGTAAATGATTAGTGCACCGCCTTCCACTACTTTATACAAATCCAATATCCAAAGGTTGCCTGGAAGAGATCGCTTTAAGCGATAAGGCCGCCTTATTGTACGCTATTACTATGAGTACTTCTATGTTATTTGTTTATTTGTGTGCAATAAAGAATATTTGTATTGTATTGTATTGTATTGTTTTTATAAATTTTAAAAAACATATTCAGTACTCCGAGACTATGCAGATTTCAAAGCAATATGGTAATGTTTTTTTCAAGCACATCAGCTTAATAGGCATTGCTCAGAGACGACGTTTAGGATTAATAAAGGACGCGTTATTCTCATGAAGACAAACTAAATTTACATAAATGAGCTAATATATATTCAGCTTCAGAGTACCCTTGCAACGACATGTGGCTCTTGACTTGCAGATGTCTGCTATTAATTGCTCTATATTGATAGAAGTTAAACACTAGTATTTGAATATTTTTTTGATAACAAAATTGGAATGTGGTTATTGATTAAAGTATATAAGTGTATCCGATAATATAGGTTTTTTTTTACATTTTTTTAAGTTCGAGATAGAGGCGCGGCGAGTTTAAGCCTATTTCTAATATTAATATTATGTACATAGCCAATTTTGGTAAAATCATCAATATTTTTCCCAACACATACCAAATTTTAAAACATGTATGGAGAGGCATCTGGCAATATATTAATTATTTAACTTGATGTAATGAAATATATAAGCGCTAGCAGTACTTGTGACTCCGTCTGCATTGAATAGAATTCTTTGTTTATTTTGATTTGACGGCATTTTTGTATTTTGCAAATAATTTTTCGACTCTAATGTTATATTGAAAACAAATAATTTTATGCTTTTGTCTTTAAGTGAAATGTTTTTAAAAGTATGCAAGAACGTTACTATCCTTCTTATATTCAATTTATTTTATTAGTTTATTTATAATATAATTATCCTATATTATAATTCAAAACCACGCTAGATAATTATGACAGCGGTTATTGAATGTGTTGGCTTTAATTTAAACTACTATGGCCTGTCACGTGTCAGGTGCGATAAAAGTTTTCATTATCCGACGCAATACCGTAACGACGCTACCTGAATTATCGCTTCGTTTCAAGCTTACTATATGTGCTCGTAATTAGCTTTAGTGTCCATAACTCTAATCCCCCATCGAGCGAAACGACTTGTAATTTAATTTTTGCCAGATAGCATCCAAAAATACGGAATTCATGTCGATAAAAAGTTCAACTTATTAAAGCTCCTGTGGACTACACGAGTAAAGTTGTACAATATTTTCAGGTAAAATAACTTCGTGGTATCGGACTTTTATAAGCCAAAAATTATATTAAATAATAGACTATTTCAAGACTAAACGTCTTAACTAACTGTTAGTGTTTTGTTTTTGGTTATCCATAATTATGTCTTTTATTTTCGTGCAACTAACTTGAAAACTATATATATTTTAATAAAGTTCTAAATTTTCTTTTCAAAGAGAAATGAAAATATAGATCTTAACTTCACCCTCTAATTTATGTTTATATATATATATATATATATATATATAATATACTATAATGACTAGACTTTACTTTTTAAAAATATAAAATTACGTTTCAAATCTTTTTGCAAATTTGATAAAAACTCATGACTGCTATTGTTTTGCTTTAAAGTCAAAATATGTTTATTTCATGACAAGAATCGTCACAAGATTGTTACTTGTACTTAAAGATCATTATAAATTTAACTTTACTGTATTCAGTTTTATAACTCTCAAACTTGTAAGAGAACAGGGAACGGATAAGCTTTTAAATTCATGAAGATTGTTATATTAATTTCTTCGAAAAGAGTTTCGCTATATTTCGAACGGGATGAAGTTCATGACTTGGAGGAGTAGTCAGATAATAGTTGAGTAGCAAGTTTAATTACTTCCTGTTTGATGAGGGCGATGTTGTTGAAGTCTAAGGACCAGGATAAAAACGTAAACATTCTATAACACTTGTTAATAAACTCAAATGTGATTTACTCATTATTAATGGTTAAGGTATTGAACAAAAATTAAATATTTTTATTATTGCTTTCCTTAATAAAAATAATCGTAAAAAATTGCTCTATGAAAAATTACATACAAAATTTTCTTTAATATTTTAACATTTTTTGCTGCTAATTTGCATTTACATCTACGAAACCAGTGATAGTTAATTAGGAAACATATGATGAATACATTGATGTGTTCAACTTTATTTTGTATGTTGCGAGAAACGTAATATAATAAAAAATAAGTAATAGCAACATCTTGGTATTGCCGATGGCGCTCTTGGTTGAACATTGTTTCATCCGCATTCGTGAGAAGAGTAATTTCGTCCAGTGCCTGGAGTGACTTTGTATCCCCAGGCAATGTCAATATCTCAAGCGATTCCCTGAGGCCCGCCAAAATTCTTCTTTATATCTTGACCGCAACTCGTACCCGCCGATAATAGCATGGGTCGTTTAAAAATAGCAGTCGCTTTTATAAAAGAGATAACAAGGTTGTAAAATTATATTAGTCGAACTATAATTAAAACACACATATTATTAATTAATTTCATAATATCGTCTATATTTATTATACATATACAATATGCAGTTTAGTTCTATATGTATTTCGGACATTTCTTTCAAATTTCATAATTAATAATTAGTTATCCCTACACAGAATTATATAATAAGCTTAGCGCAATCTCTCATATAATCCTGGAGCTGCTAACTTGTATCACTAAAGACAATCGACTACGATCAGAGGAGATTGTGTTTCTACGGGTCATGTGATGGAAACATATTGGATAGATTTACTGCTACGTTAATCTTGTTAGAACTAAGTACGTAAAATGTTTTATATTGATATGATATTTCGCATTTAATTATTATAATTACAGAAATGCTTTAGATTAGAGTATATTAGTATTCATATATTTATGATGGATAATAAGAGGCCATCGGGCAAACGTAATGATTGTCAGTCATGGGATTTGCTTTACCAGAGCAAATAATTTTATATTTAAATTATTTGCTCTGGTAAAGCAAAACTCGGCGTTAAATTCTGCCACTCATCATACAACACAAATCACATCACAAATTTGGGCGGAAAGCAGAGAACGGAGTGTCTTGACATTAGTAGTAAGTGAATATTGTACATAAGGTTTGCCTTATAAATATAATGAAAATAAAAATATATGATCTACATACATATAGGTCATATCTATAATAAAAATATGTAGTACCTTAGCCGTTTAAGAAAATTCTAAATATTTTAGTTAGATAAAATCGACATTAGAAAGAAAAAAGTCACTTTCGTCAAGAAGTTTTATATTTTTACAACAGTAAGCTTTTGCATGAATTTTTACTTAGAGTCTCATTTTTGTTGTGCGTCAACTTTACATATACAGGGACTTACTAAGTTTTGCTTTATATATTTTGCTATAAACTCGTGATATTCTCTGGCACACTTTTACTTGACTTAAAATATTAGGTAGTCAGTGAACAAATCATACAAATTTTAACCTTCATAAATACCTGATAAAAATAGATACATTAATTTAAAAATATTAAAATAAGAATTTTCTATACAAAGTAAACCTACAATAATTTGCTAGGAGGAATTACTTACCTTACCCTACCTCATTTTTATACTATTAACTTGTCATATGAACTATAAACTTGCAATTTACAAATATTGTAAATTATCATTTAAAAGACCAAAAAATTAAATGATTAAGTTGAAATTAACGATATATGTAAAAGTAGATTCTGCGATAAGCCATGAAATAAATATACGACTCGGCTTTCTATAGGATAGATTTGGGGACAAATTTTGTAAATTGTGCATATAAGTGACCTATTTTTTTTTTTTTTATGGATACCGGATGGCAAACGAGCAGAAGGACCGCCTGATGGTAAGTGGTTACCTTCGCCCATGAACATCTACAACACAAGAGATGTACTAGATGCGTTGCCAACCTAGAGGATACAGATGTAAAGGGAGGACAATGTCCGCTATCGGAACCACCACATTTTGGGGAAAGGATGGGTGGGAAAGGGGAAAACCTGGCTTACATGCCATCGAACCGGAACACATCATAAGATATTTGGCGGTTCGTCTTTGACATGATAGTGGTCGCGAGCCAGACGGAGGACGAACCTCCTACCACCAAACAATACCAATAAAACAAAAAGATCTATGTTAAAATTGAAATAATCTTAAGAGTAATATTTTAAAAACGATTGAGTTTACTTGATAATCACTTACTGTAAACGTAAATAAAACCAAGTATTTACCTTAGTTTTAAAAAAATTACAGTATAAGAACTAAAATGATCCGTTACGGAGTTACTATATATTAAGGTTCGAAACTACAACATTCTAGCGACTTCCTTTTCCTTCCTTTCCTTATATTTGTTATCCCATGTTTTTGTGTGTAATATAGTGTTTTTTAGAAATAAAGAAATAAATAAACAAAAATAAAATTTTATTGGTAAGGGTAGAAATGATTATACCTACCAGTTTCAAAACATTAGATTTTTCCAAATTGTTTTTTTTTTCACAAATTCATAAAACTACATACTAAGATTACTATATACTATTACTACATATTTAGAATAACAAGCTGTTTTTTGCTTTTTATTGCGCACTTAAATTTATAGAAATAATTCGTTTCCGATGTATACCTTACAATAATGGTTTTTTTAGCTTCACACTGTATCCCGCAGCAGCTAGAGAGAACTTAGAACCAAAGAACTTAGTGTTAAGACACTCCGTTCTCTTTTATCATTTTCTAAGGCATTGCTGCATTTACTGCTGAGTGGCGGAACTCAACGTCGCGCTTTGCCCTACCAGAGCGAGGAAATGAAAATACTAATTATTATTTGATAACTTTATTTCCTGGAGTGAGGTCGCGTTTACAGTCACACGTGGCCTCTACAATATATTCAGTAATTATTTTTTTAATTTTAATGATAATATTATAATGAAAATTTTAATAAAAATTGAGAGCCTCCTCCTTTTTTGGAAGTTTTATTCTTCTTTCTGGAAGATTCTCACCCGTTTTTTTATATATTAGATACTCAATCTTGAATATATAAATGTATCTTTCTTTACCCATATAGAAATGTTTATTTGTCCATAAGATTATACATAGACCATATAAAAAGTACAAAAAACATGATTCCCACAAAACGTTTCGTGTAACTTGTGATAAACAATAAGATTAAAACTGATATATTAAACAAAGGAAATCCAAGGTTTGGTAGTCGGTCGTTAAAATATTACGATCGTCCGATATTGAAGGACGAAATCTTTAATCGGAGATATGAGTTTTACGTGGATTTTGCGGAAAATTATCCCGGTCAGACAGAGTCAGATAGGCGAAACGGCTTTTGTAATGACAAGTAAGTCATAGCTATAAAACCTAACGAGCTTTAGTACCCAAATTGATGCTAGCCTCCTTTGATAGCATATCGATAGTAGTTTTATATAATTTATTCATAAATAATGTACGTATGTAATTACGTAAGTGGTACAAATCTCTCGATGAATATTATAATAAATTTTTTTAATTAAAAAATTAAGCAGCGCATGGCAATTTCTTAAGCTTATGGCATTTTTTTTAAATATGTTAAGTATATTAAATATTAAAATATATTTTTAAAAACACTTTAATAGTTTTCTCTATACCTAACTGGTGTCGTGATTCAAACTTTCAATTGTTCTTAATGTTCTAATTAACGCTACATATCTAATAAATATAACCGCTGCAATATTTATGCAATAGTTATCCATAAAAAAAAATATATATATATATATATATATA